>CAWUFW010019330.1:0-189885 GCA_963921515.1 Calotriton arnoldi
CCTGGTTCTCTGGCTCTAAAGCAGCTCTGCTGACCTGGTTCTGTGGCTCTAGAGCGGCTCTGCTGACCTGGTTCTCTGGCTCTACAGCAGCTGTGCTGACCTAGTTCTCTGGCTCTAGAGCAGCTCTGCTGACCTGGTTCTCTGGCTCTACAACGGCTCTGCTGACCTGGTTCTCTGGTCCTACAGCAGCTCTGCTGACCTGGTTCTCTGGCTCTACAGCAGTTCTGCTGACCTGGTTCTATGGCTCTATAGTAGCTCTGCTGACCTGGTTCTCTGGCTCTATAGCAGCTCTGCTGACCTGGTTCTCTGGCTCTAGAGCAGCTCTGCTGACCTGGTTCTCTGGCTCTAAAGCAGCTCTGCTGACCTGGTTCTCTGGCTCTAAAGCAGTTCTGCTGACCTGGTTCTCTCCCTCTAAAGCAGCTCTGCTGACCTGGTTTCTCTGGCTCTTCAGCAGCTCTGCTGACCTGGTTCTCTGGCTCTAGAGCAGCTCTGCTGACCTGGTTCTTAGGCTCTAGAGCAGCTCTGCTGACCTGGTTCTCTGGCTTTGAAGCAGCTCTACTGACCTGGTTCTCTGGCTCTAGAGCAGCTCTGCTGACCTGTTTCTATGGCTCTAAAGCAGCTCTGCTGACCTGGTTTCTCTGGCTCTACAGCAGCTCTGCTAACTTGGTTCTCTGCCTCTAGAGCAGCTCTGCTGACCTGGTTCTCT
The DNA here is from genome assembly GCA_963921515.1 of Calotriton arnoldi. Classification (NCBI taxonomy): domain Eukaryota; kingdom Metazoa; phylum Chordata; class Amphibia; order Caudata; family Salamandridae; genus Calotriton; species Calotriton arnoldi. The sequence goes on from CAWUFW010019330.1 coordinate 707, forward strand.
GGCTCTAAAGCAGCTCTGATTACCTGGTTCTCTCCCTCTAAAGCAGCTCTGCTGACCTAGTTTCTCTGGCTCTACAGCAGCTCTGCTGACCTGGTTCTCTGGCTCTAGAGCAGCTCTGATGACCTGGTTCTTAGGCTCTAGAGCAGCTCTGCTGACCTGGTTCTCTGGCTCTACAACGGCTCTGCTGACCTGGTTCTCTGGCTCTAAAGCAGCTCTGCTGACCTGGTTCTATGGCTCTAAAGCAGCTCTGCTGACCTGGTTCTCTGCCTGTAGAGCAGCTCTGCTGACCTGGTTCTTAGGCTCTAGAGCAGCTCTGCTGACCTGGTTCTCTGGCTCAAAAGCAGCTCTGCTGACCTGGTTCTCTGGCTGCAAAGCAGCTCTGCTGACCTGGTTCTCTCCCTCTAAAGCAGCTCTGCTGACCTGGTTTCTCTGGCTCTACAGCAGCTCAGCTGACCTGGTTTCTCTGGCTCTAGAGCAGCTCTGCTGACCTGGTTCTTAGGCTCTAGAGCAGCTCTGCTGGCCTGGTTCTCTGGCTCTACAACGGCTCTGCTGACGTGGTTCTCTGGCTCTAAAGCAGCTCTGCTGACCTGGTTCTATGGCTCTAAAGCAGCTCTGCTGACCTGGTTCTGTCCCTCTAAAGCAGCTCTGCTGACCTGGTTTCTCTGGCTCTACAGCAGCTCTGCTGACCTGGTTCTTAGGCTCTAGAGCAGCTCTGCTGACCTGGTTCTCTGGGTCTACAACAGCTCTGCTGACCTGGTTCTCTGGCTCTAAAGCAGCTCTGCTGACCTGGTTCTCTGGCTCTAAAGCAGCTCTGCTGACCTGGTTCTCTGGCTCTAGAGCAGCTCTGCTGACCTGGTTCTATGACTCTAAAGCAGCTCTGCTGACCTGGTTCTCTCGCTCTAGAGCAGCTCTGCTGACCTGCTTCTCTGGCTCTAGAGCAACTCTGCTGACCTGGTTCTTAGGCTCTAGAGCAGCTCTGCTGACCTGGTTCTCAGGCTCTAGAGCAGCTCTGCTGACCTGGTTCTCTGGCTCTAAAGCAGCTCTGCTGACCTGGTTCTATGGCTCCAAAGCAGCTCTGCTGACCTGGTTCTATGGCTCTAAAGCAGCTCTGCTGACCTGGTTCTCTGGCTCTAAAGCAGCTCTGCTGTCCTGGTTCTTTGGCTCTAATGCAGCTCTGCTGACCTGGGTCTCTGGCTCTAAAGCAGCTCTGCTGACCTGGTTCTCTCCATCTAAAGCAGCTCTGCTGACCTGGTTTCTCTAGCTCTACAGCAGCTCTGCTGACCTAGTTCTTAGGCTCTAGAGCAGCTCTGCTGACCTGGTTCTCTGGCTCAAAAGCAGCTCTGCTAACCTGGTTCTCTGGCTGTAAAGCAGCTCTGCTGACCTGGTTCTCTCTCTTTAAAGCAGCTCTGCTGACCTGGTTTCTCTGGCTCTACAGCAGTTCGGCTGACCTTGTTCTCTGGCTCTAGAGCAGCTCTGCTGACCTGGTTCTTAGGCTCTAGAGCAGCTCTGCTGACCTGGTTATATGGCTCTAAAGCAGCTCTGCTGACCTGGTTCTTAGGCTCTAGAGCAGCTCTGCTGGCTTGGTTCTCTGGCTCTACAACGGCTCTGCTGATCTGGTTCTCTGGCTCTAAAGCAGCTCTGCTGACCTGGTTCTCTGGCTCTAAAGCAGCTCTGCTGACCTGGTTCTCTGGCTCTAAAGCAGCTCTGCTGACCTGGTTCTATGGCTCTAAAGCAGCTCTGCTGACCTGGTTCTCTGGCCCTAGAGCAGCTCTGCTGACCTGGTTCTCTGGCTCTACAACGGCTCTGCTGACCTGGTTCTCTGGCTCTACAGCAGCTCTGCTGACCTGGTTCTCTGGCTCTACAGCAGCTCTGCTGACCTGGTTCTCCTGGCTCTACAACAGCTCTGCTGACCTGGTTCTCTGGCTCTAAAGCAGCTCTGCTGACCTGGTTCTATGGCTCTCAAAGCAGCTCTGCTGACCTGGTTCTCTGCCTGTAGAGCAGCTCTGCTTACCTGGTTCTTAGGCTCTAGAGCAGCTCTGCTGGCCTGGTTCTCTGGCTCTACAACGGCTCTGCTGACCTGGTTCTCTGGCTCTAAAGCAGCTCTGCTGACCTGGTTCTCTGGCTCTAAAGCAGCTCTGCTGACCTGGTTCTATTCCTCTAAAGCAGCTCTGCTGACCTGGTTCTATGGCTCTAAAGCAGCTCTGCTGACCTGGTTCTCTCCCTCTGAAGCAGATCTGCTGACCTGGTTTCTCTGGCTCTAAAGCAGCTCTGCTGACCTGGTTCTCTGGCTCTAGAGAAGCTCTGCTGACCTGGTTCTTAGGCTCTACAACGGCTCTGCTGACCTGGTTCTCTGGCTCTAAAGCAGCTCTGCTGACCTGGTTCTTAGGCTCTACAACGGCTCTGCTGACCTGGTTCTATGGCTCTACAGCAGCTCTGCTGACCTGGTTCTCTGGCTCTACAACGGCTCTGCTGAACCTGGTTCTCTGGCTCTAAAGCAGCTCTGCTGACCTGGTTCTCTGGCTCTACAACAGCTCTGCTGACCTGGTTCTCTGGCTCTACAGCAGCTCTGCTGACCTGGTTCTCTGGCTCTACAACGGCTCTGCTGACCTGGTTCTCTGGCTCTACAGCAGCTCTGGTTACCTGGTTCTCTGGCTCTACAACGGCTCTGCTGACCTGGTTCTTAGGCTCTAGAGCAGCTCTGCTGACCTGGTTCTCTGGGTCTACAACAGCTCTGCTGACCTGGTTCTCTGGCTCTAAAGCAGCTCTGCTGACCTGGTTCTCTGGCTCTAAAGCAGCTCTGCTGACCTGGTTCTCTGGCTCTAGAGCAGCTCTGCTGACCTGGTTCTATGACTCTAAAGCAGCTCTGCTGACCTGGTTCTCTCGCTCTAGAGCAGCTCTGCTGACCTGCTTCTCTGGCTCTAGAGCAACTCTGCTGACCTGGTTCTTAGGCTCTAGAGCAGCTCTGCTGACCTGGTTCTCAGGCTCTAGAGCAGCTCTGCTGACCTGGTTCTCTGGCTCTAAAGCAGCTCTGCTGACCTGGTTCTATGGCTCCAAAGCAGCTCTGCTGACCTGGTTCTATGGCTCTAAAGCAGCTCTGCTGACCTGGTTCTCTGGCTCTAAAGCAGCTCTGCTGTCCTGGTTCTTTGGCTCTAATGCAGCTCTGCTGACCTGGGTCTCTGGCTCTAAAGCAGCTCTGCTGACCTGGTTCTCTCCATCTAAAGCAGCTCTGCTGACCTGGTTTCTCTAGCTCTACAGCAGCTCTGCTGACCTGGTTCTCTCTCTTTAAAGCAGCTCTGCTGACCTGGTTTCTCTGGCTCTACAGCAGTTCGGCTGACCTTGTTCTCTGGCTCTAGAGCAGCTCTGCTGACCTGGTTCTTAGGCTCTAGAGCAGCTCTGCTGACCTGGTTATATGGCTCTAAAGCAGCTCTGCTGACCTGGTTCTTAGGCTCTAGAGCAGCTCTGCTGGCTTGGTTCTCTGGCTCTACAACGGCTCTGCTGATCTGGTTCTCTGGCTCTAAAGCAGCTCTGCTGACCTGGTTCTCTGGCTCTAAAGCAGCTCTGCTGACCTGGTTCTCTGGCTCTAAAGCAGCTCTGCTGACCTGGTTCTCTGGCTCTAAAGCAGCTCTGCTGACCTGGTTCTATGGCTCTAAAGCAGCTCTGCTGACCTGGTTCTCTGGCCCTAGAGCAGCTCTGCTGACCTGGTTCTCTGGCTCTACAACGGCTCTGCTGACCTGGTTCTCTGGCTCTACAGCAGCTCTGCTGACCTGGTTCTCTGGCTCTACAGCAGCTCTGCTGACCTGGTTCTCTGGCTCTACAACGGCTCTGCTGAACCTGGTTCTCTGGCTCTAAAGCAGCTCTGCTGACCTGGTTCTCTGGCTCTACAACAGCTCTGCTGACCTGGTTCTCTGGCTCTACAGCAGCTCTGCTGACCTGGTTCTCTGGCTCTACAACGGCTCTGCTGACCTGGTTCTCTGGCTCTACAGCAGCTCTGGTTACCTGGTTCTCTGGCTCTACAACGGCTCTGCTGACCTGGTTCTTAGGCTCTAGAGCAGCTCTGCTGACCTGGTTCTCTGGGTCTACAACAGCTCTGCTGACCTGGTTCTCTGGCTCTAAAGCAGCTCTGCTGACCTGGTTCTCTGGCTCTAAAGCAGCTCTGCTGACCTGGTTCTCTGGCTCTAGAGCAGCTCTGCTGACCTGGTTCTATGACTCTAAAGCAGCTCTGCTGACCTGGTTCTCTCGCTCTAGAGCAGCTCTGCTGACCTGCTTCTCTGGCTCTAGAGCAACTCTGCTGACCTGGTTCTTAGGCTCTAGAGCAGCTCTGCTGACCTGGTTCTCAGGCTCTAGAGCAGCTCTGCTGACCTGGTTCTCTGGCTCTAAAGCAGCTCTGCTGACCTGGTTCTATGGCTCCAAAGCAGCTCTGCTGACCTGGTTCTATGGCTCTAAAGCAGCTCTGCTGACCTGGTTCTCTGGCTCTAAAGCAGCTCTGCTGTCCTGGTTCTTTGGCTCTAATGCAGCTCTGCTGACCTGGGTCTCTGGCTCTAAAGCAGCTCTGCTGACCTGGTTCTCTCCATCTAAAGCAGCTCTGCTGACCTGGTTTCTCTAGCTCTACAGCAGCTCTGCTGACCTGGTTCTCTCTCTTTAAAGCAGCTCTGCTGACCTGGTTTCTCTGGCTCTACAGCAGTTCGGCTGACCTTGTTCTCTGGCTCTAGAGCAGCTCTGCTGACCTGGTTCTTAGGCTCTAGAGCAGCTCTGCTGACCTGGTTATATGGCTCTAAAGCAGCTCTGCTGACCTGGTTCTTAGGCTCTAGAGCAGCTCTGCTGGCTTGGTTCTCTGGCTCTACAACGGCTCTGCTGATCTGGTTCTCTGGCTCTAAAGCAGCTCTGCTGACCTGGTTCTCTGGCTCTAAAGCAGCTCTGCTGACCTGGTTCTCTGGCTCTAAAGCAGCTCTGCTGACCTGGTTCTATGGCTCTAAAGCAGCTCTGCTGACCTGGTTCTCTGGCCCTAGAGCAGCTCTGCTGACCTGGTTCTCTGGCTCTACAACGGCTCTGCTGACCTGGTTCTCTGGCTCTACAGCAGCTCTGCTGACCTGGTTCTCTGGCTCTACAGCAGCTCTGCTGACCTGGTTCTCCGGCTCTACAACAGCTCTGCTGACCTGGTTCTCTGGCTCTAAAGCAGCTCTGCTGACCTGGTTCTATGGCTCTAAAGCAGCTCTGCTGACCTGGTTCTCTGCCTGTAGAGCAGCTCTGCTTACCTGGTTCTTAGGCTCTAGAGCAGCTCTGCTGGCCTGGTTCTCTGGCTCTACAACGGCTCTGCTGACCTGGTTCTCTGGCTCTAAAGCAGCTCTGCTGACCTGGTTCTCTGGCTCTAAAGCAGCTCTGCTGACCTGGTTCTCTTCCTCTAAAGCAGCTCTGCTGACCTGGTTCTATGGCTCTAAAGCAGCTCTGCTGACCTGGTTCTCTCCCTCTGAAGCAGATCTGCTGACCTGGTTTCTCTGGCTCTAAAGCAGCTCTGCTGACCTGGTTCTCTGGCTCTAGAGCAGCTCTGCTGACCTGGTTCTTAGGCTCTACAACGGCTCTGCTGACCTGGTTCTCTGGCTCTAAAGCAGCTCTGCTGACCTGGTTCTCAGGCTCTACAGCAGTTCTGCTGACCTGGTTCTTTGGCTCTACAGCAGCTCTGCTGACCTGGTTCTCTGGCTCTACAACGGCTCTGCTGAACCTGGTTCTCTGGCTCTAAAGCAGCTCTGCTGACCTGGTTCTCTGGCTCTACAACAGCTCTGCTGACCTGGTTCTCTGGCTCTACAGCAGCTCTGCTGACCTGGTTCTCTGGCTCTACAACGGCTCTGCTGACCTGGTTCTCTGGCTCTACAGCAGCTCTGGTTACCTGGTTCTCTGGCTCTACAACGGCTCTGCTGACCTGGTTCTCTGGCTCTACAACGGCTCTGCTGACCTGGTTCTCTGGCTCTACAGCAGCTCTGCTGATCTGGTTCTCTGGCTCTACAACGGCACTGCTGACCTGGTTCTCTCCCTATAAAGCAGCTCTGCTGACCTAGTTTCTCTGGCTCTACAGCAGCTCTGCTGACCTGGTTCTATGGCTCTAGAGCAGCTCTGCTGACCTGGTTCTCTGGCTCTACAACGGCTCAGCTGACCTGGTTCTCTGGCTCTACAGCAGCTCTGCTGACCTGGTTCTCTGGCTCTACAGCAGCTCTGCTGACCTGGTTCTATGGCTCTAAAGCAGCTCTGCTGACCTGGTTCACTGGCTCTATAGCAGCTCTGCTGACCTGGTTCTCTGGCTCTAGAGCAGCTCTGCTGACCTGGTTCTCTGGATCTAAAGCAGCTCTGCTGACCTGGTTCTCTGGCTCTAAAGCAGCTCTGCTTACCTGGTTCTCTCCCTCTAAAGCAGCTCTGCTGACCTGGTTTCTCTGGCTCTACAACGGCTCTGCTTACCTGGTTCTCTGGCTCTAAAGCAGCTCTGCTGACCTGGCTCTCTGGCTCTACAACGGCTCTGCTAACCTGGTTCTCTGGCTCTACAGCAGCTCTGGTTACCTGGTTCTCTGGCTCTACAACGGCTCTGCTGACCTGGTTCTCTGGCTCTACAACGGCTCTGCTGACCTGGTTCTCTGGCTCTACAGCAGCTCTGCTGATCTGGTTCTCTGGCTCTACAACGGCTCTGCTGACCTGGTTCTCTCCCTATAAAGCAGTTCTGCTGACCTAGTTTCTCTGGCTCTACAGCAGCTCTGCTGACCTGGTTCTATGGCTCTAGAGCAGCTCTGCTGACCTGGTTCTCTGGCTCTACAACGGCTCTGCTGACCTGGTTCTCTGGCTCTACAGCAGCTCTGCTGACCTGGTTCTCTGGCTCTACAACAGCTCTGCTGACCTGGTTCTCCGGCTCTACAACAGCTCTGCTGACCTGGTTCTCTGGCTCTAAAGCAGCTCTGCTGACCTGGTTCTATGGCTCTAAAGCAGCTCTGCTGACCTGGTTCTCTGCCTGTAGAGCAGCACTGCTGACCTGGTTCTTAGGCTCTAGAGCAGCTCTGCTGTCCTGGTTCTCTGGCTCTACAACGGCTCTGCTGACCTGGTTCTCTGGCTCTAAAGCAGCTCTGCTGACCTGGTTCTCTGGCTCTAAAGCAGCTCTGCTGACCTGGTTCTCTTCCTCTAAAGCAGCTCTGCTGACCTGGTTCTATGGCTCTAAAGCAGCTCTGCTGACCTGGTTCTCTCCCTCTGAAGCAGATCTGCTGACCTGGTTTCTCTGGCTCTAAAGCAGCTCTGCTGACCTCGTTCTCTGGCTCTAGAGCAGCTCTGCTGACCTGGTTCTTAGGCTCTACAACGGCTCTGCTGACCTGGTTCTCTGGCTCTAAAGCAGCTCTGCTGACCTGGTTCTCAGGCTCTACAGCAGCTCTGCTGACCTGGTTCTCTGGCTCTACAACGGCTCTGCTGAACCTGGTTCTCTGGCTCTAAAGGAGCTCTGCTGACCTGGTTCTCTGGCTCTACAACGGCTCTGCTGACCTGGTTCTCTGGCTCTACAGCAGCTCTGCTGACCTGGTTCTCTGGCTCTACAACGGCTCTGCTGACCTGGTTCTCTGGCTCTACAGCAGCTCTGGTTACCTGGTTCTCTGGCTCTACAACAGCTCTGCTGACCTGGTTCTCTGGCTCTACAACGGCTCTGCTGACCTGGTTCTCTGGCTCTACAGCAGCTCTGCTGATCTGGTTCTCTGGCTCTACAACGGCTCTGCTGACCTGGTTCTCTCCCTATAAAGCAGCTCTGCTGACCTAGTTTCTCTGGCTCTACAGCAGCTCTGCTGACCTGGTTCTATGGCTCTAGAGCAGCTCTGCTGACCTGGTTCTCTGGCTCTACAACGGCTCTGCTGACCTGGTTCTCTGGCTCTACAGCAGCTCTGCTGACCTGGTTCTCTGGCTCTACAACAGCTCTGCTGACCTGGTTCTATGGCTCTAAAGCAGCTCTGCTGACCTGGTTCACTGGCTCTATAGCAGCTCTGCTGACCTGGTTCTCTGGCTCTAGAGCAGCTCTGCTGACCTGGTTCTCTGGATCTAAAGCAGCTCTGCTGACCTGGTTCTCTGGCTCTAAAGCAGCTCTGCTTACCTGGTTCTCTCCCTCTAAAGCAGCTCTGCTGACCTGGTTTCTCTGGCTCTACAACGGCTCTGCTGACCTGGTTCTCTGGCTCTACAGCAGCTTTGCTGACCTGGTTCTCTGGCTCTACAACGGCTCTGCTGACCTGGTTCTCTGGCTCTACAGCAGCTCTGGTCACCTGGTTCTCTGGCTCTACAACGGCTCTGCTGACCTGGTTCTCTGGCTCTACAACGGCTCTGCTGACCTGGTTCTCTGGGTCTACAACAGCTCTGCTGACCTGGTTCTCTGGCTCTAAAGCAGCTCTGCTGACCTGGTTCTCTGGCTCTAAAGCAGCTCTGCTGACCTGGTTCTCTGGCTCTAGAGCAGCTCTGCTGACCTGGTTCTATGACTCTAAAGCAGCTCTGCTGACCTGGTTCTCTCGCTCTAGAGCAGCTCTGCTGACCTGGTTCTCTGGCTCTAGAGCAACTCTGCTGACCTGGTTCTTAGGCTCTAGAGCAGCTCTGCTGACCTGGTTCTCAGGCTCTAGAGCAGCTCTGCTGACCTGGTTCTCTGGCTCTAAAGCAGCTCTGCTGACCTGGTTCTATGGCTCCAAAGCAGCTCTGCTGACCTGGTTCTATGGCTCTAAAGCATCTCTGCTGACCTGGTTCTCTGGCTCTAAAGCAGCTCTGCTGTCCTGGTTCTTTGGCTCTAATGCAGCTCTGCTGACCTGGGTCTCTGGCTCTAAAGCAGCTCTGCTGACCTGGTTCTCTCCATCTAAAGCAGCTCTGCTGACCTGGTTTCTCTAGCTCTACAGCAGCTCTGCTGACCTAGTTCTCTAGGCTCTAGAGCAGCTCTGCTGACCTGGTTCTCTGGCTCTAAAGCAGCTCTGCTAACCTGGTTCTCTGGCTGTAAAGCAGCTCTGCTGACCTGGTTCTCTCTCTTTAAAGCAGCTCTGCTGACCTGGTTTCTCTGGCTCTACAGCAGTTCGGCTGACCTTGTTCTCTGGCTCTAGAGCAGCTCTGCTGACCTGGTTCTCTAGGCTCTAGAGCAGCTCTGCTGACCTGGTTATATGGCTCTAAAGCAGCTCTGCTGACCTGGTTCTTAGGCTCTAGAGCAGCTCTGCTGGCTTGGTTCTCTGGCTCTACAACGGCTCTGCTGATCTGGTTCTCTGGCTCTAAAGCAGCTCTGCTGACCTGGTTCTCTGGCTCTAAAGCAGCTCTGCTGACCTGGTTCTCTGGCTCTAAAGCAGCTCTGCTGACCTGGTTCTATGGCTCTAAAGCAGCTCTGCTGACCTGGTTCTCTGGCCTCTAGAGCAGCTCTGCTAACCTGGTTCTCTGGCTCTACAGCAGCTCTGCTGACCTGGTTCTCTGGCTCTACAGCAGCTCTGCTGACCTGGTTCTCTGGCTCTACAGCAGCTCTGCTGACCTGGTTCTCTGGCTCTACAACAGCTCTGCTGACCTGGTTCTCTGGCTCTAGAGCAGCTCTGCTGACCTGGTTCTATGGCTCTAAAGCAGCTCTGCTGACCTGGTTCTCTGCCTCTAGAGCAGCTCTGCTTACCTGGTTCCAAGGCTCTAGAGCAGCTCTGCTGGCCTGGTTCTGTGGCTCTACAACGGCTCTGCTGACCTGGTTCTCTGGCTCTAAAGCAGCTCTGCTGACCTGGTTCTCTGGCTCTAAAGCAGCTCTGCTGACCTGGTTCTCTTCCTCTAAAGCAGCTCTGCTGACCTGGTTCTATGGCTCTAAAGCAGCTCTGCTGACCTGGTTCTCTCCCTCTGAAGCAGATCTGCTGACCTGGTTTCTCTGGCTCTAAAGCAGCTCTGCTGACCTGGTTCTCTGGCTCTAGAGCAGCTCTGCTGACCTGGTTCTTAGGCTCTACAACGGCTCTGCTGACCTGGTTCTCTGGCTCTAAAGCAGCTCTGCTGACCTGGTTCTCAGGCTCTACAGCAGTTCTGCTGACCTGGTTCTCTGGCTCTACAGCAGCTCTGCTGACCTGGTTCTCTGGCTCTACAACGGCTCTGCTGAACCTGGTTCTCTGGCTCTAAAGCAGCTCTGCTGACCTGGTTCTCTGGCTCTACAACAGCTCTGCTGACCTGGTTCTCTGGCTCTACAGCAGCTCTGCTGACCTGGTTCTCTGGCTCTACAACGGCTCTGCTGACCTGGTTCTCTGGCTCTACAGCAGCTCTGGTTGACCTGGTTCTCTGGCTCTACAGCAGCTCTGCTGACCTGGTTCTCTGGCTCTACAACGGCTCTGCTGACCTGGTTCTCTGGCTCTACAGCAGCTCTGCTGATCTGGTTCTCTGGCTCTACAAGCGGCTCTGCTGACCTGGTTCTCTCCCTATAAAGCAGCTCTGCTGACCTAGTTTCTCTGGCTCTACAGCAGCTCTGCTGACCTGGTTCTATGGCTCTAGAGCAGCTCTGCTGACCTGGTTCTCTGGCTCTACAACGGCTCTGCTGACCTGGTTCTCTGGCTCTAAAGCAGCTCTGCTGACCTGGTTCACTGGCTCTATAGCAGCTCTGCTGACCTGGTTCTCTGGCTCTAGAGCAGCTCTGCTGACCTGGTTCTCTGGCTCTAAAGCAGCTCTGCTGACCTGGTTCTCTGGCTCTACAGCAGCTCTGCTTACCTGGTTCTCTCGCTCTAAAGCAGCTCTGCTGACCTGGTTTCTCTGGCTCTACAACGGCTCTGCTGACCTGGTTCTCTGGCTCTAAAGCAGCTCTGCTGACCTGGCTCTCTGGCTCTACAACGGCTCTGCTAACCTGGTTCTCTGGCTCTACAGCAGCTCTGGTTGACCTGGTTCTCTGGCTCTACAAGCGGCTCTGCTGACCTGGTTCTCTGGCTCTACAACGGCTCTGCTGACCTGGTTCTCTGGCTCTACAGCAGCTCTGCTGACCTGGTTCTCTGGCTCTACAACGGCTCTGCTGACCTGGTTCTCTCCCTCTAAAGCAGCTCTGCTGACCTAGTTTCTCTGGCTCTACAGCAGCTCTGCTGACCTGGTTCTCTGGCTCTAGAGCAGCTCTGCTGACCTGGTTCTCTGGCTCTACAACGGCTCTGCTGACCTGGTTCTCTGGCTCTAAAGCAGCTCTGCTGACCTGGTTCTCTGGCTCTACAACAGCTCTGCTGACCTGGTTCTCCGGCTCTACAACAGCTCTGCTGACCTGGTTCTCTGGCTCTAAAGCAGCTCTGCTGACCTGGTTCTATGGCTCTAAAGCAGCTCTGCTGACCTGGTTCTCTGCCTGTAGAGCAGCACTGCTGACCTGGTTCTTAGGCTCTAGAGCAGCTCTGCTGTCCTGGTTCTCTGGCTCTACAACGGCTCTGCTGACCTGGTTCTCTGGCTCTAAAGCAGCTCTGCTGACCTGGTTCTCTGGCTCTAAAGCAGCTCTGCTGACCTGGTTCTCTTCCTCTAAAGCAGCTCTGCTGACCTGGTTCTATGGCTCTAAAGCAGCTCTGCTGACCTGGTTCTCTCCCTCTGAAGCAGCTCTGCTGACCTGGTTTCTCTGGCTCTAAAGCAGCTCTGCTGACCTGGTTCTCTGGCTCTAGAGCAGCTCTGCTGACCTGGTTCTCTAGGCTCTACAACGGCTCTGCTGACCTGGTTCTCTGGCTCTAAAGCAGCTCTGCTGACCTGGTTCTCAGGCTCTACAGCAGCTCTGCTGACCTGGTTCTTTGGCTCTACAGCAGCTCTGCTGACCTGGTTCTCTGGCTCTACAACGGCTCTGCTGAACCTGGTTCTCTGGCTCTAAAGCAGCTCTGCTGACCTGGTTCTCTGGCTCTACAACGGCTCTGCTGACCTGGTTCTCTGGCTCTACAGCAGCTCTGCTGACCTGGTTCTCTGGCTCTACAAGCGGCTCTGCTGACCTGGTTCTCTGGCTCTACAGCAGCTCTGGTTACCTGGTTCTCTGGCTCTACAAGCAGCTCTGCTGACCTGGTTCTCTGGCTCTACAACAGCTCTGCTGACCTGGTTCTCTGGCTCTACAGCAGCTCTGCTGATCTGGTTCTCTGGCTCTACAACGGCTCTGCTGACCTGGTTCTCTCCCTCTAAAGCAGCTCTGCTGACCTGGTTTCTCTGGCTCTACAGCAGCTCTGCTGACCTGGTTCTATGGCTCTAGAGCAGCTCTGCTGACCTGGTTCTCTGGCTCTACAGCAGCTCTGCTGACCTGGTTCTCTGGCTCTACAGCAGCTCTGCTGACCTGGTTCTCTGGCTCTACAACAGCTCTGCTGACCTGGTTCTATGGCTCTAAAGCAGCTCTGCTGACCTGGTTCTCTGGCTCTATAGCAGCTCTGCTGACCTGGTTCTCTGGCTCTAGAGCAGCTCTGCTGACCTGGTTCTCTGGCTCTAAAGCAGCTCTGCTGACCTGGTTCTCTGGCTCTAAAGCAGCTCTGCTGACCTGGTTCTCTGGCTCTAAAGCAGCTCTGCTGACCTGGTTTCTCTGGCTCTACAACGGCTCTGCTGACCTGGTTCTCTGGCTCTACAGCAGCTTTGCTGACCTGGTTCTCTGGCTCTACAACGGCTCTGCTGACCTGGTTCTCTGGCTCTACAGCAGCTCTGCTGACCTGGTTCTCTGGCTCTACAAGCAGCTCTGCTGACCTGGTTCTCTGGCTCTACAGCAGCTCTGCTGACCTGGTTCTCTGGCTCTACAGCAGCTCTGCTGACCTGGTTCTCTGGCTCTACAACGGCTCTGCTGACCTGGTTCTCTGGCCTCTAAAGCAGCTCTGCTGACCTGGTTTCTCTGGCTCTACAGCAGCTCTGCTGACCTGGTTCTCTGGCTCTAGAGCAGCTCTGCTGACCTGGTTCTCTGGCTCTACAACGGCTCTGCTGACCTGGTTCTCTGGCTCTACAGCAGCTCTGCTGACCTGGTTCTATGGCTCTAAAGCAGCTCTGCTGACCTGGTTCTCTGGCTCTAGAGCAGCTCTGCTGACCTGGTTCTCTGGCTCTAAAGCAGCTCTGCTGACCTGGTTCTCTGGCTCTAAAGCAGCTCTGCTTACCTGGTTCTCTCCCTCTAAAGCAGCTCTGCTGACCTGGTTCTCTGGCTCTACAGCAGCTCTGCTGACCTGGTTTCTCTGGCTCTACAGCAGCTCTGCTGACCTGGTTCTCTGGCTCTAGAGCAGCTCTGCTGACCTGGTTCTTAGGCTCTAGAGCAGCTCTGCTGACCTGGTTCTCTGGCTTTGAAGCAGCTCTGCTGACCTGGTTCTCTGGCTCTAGAGCAGCTCTGCTGACCTGGTTCTATGGCTCTAAAGCAGCTCTGCTGACCTGGTTTCTCTGGCTCTACAGCAGCTCTGCTGACCTGGTTCTCTGCCTCTAGAGCAGCTCTGCTGACCTGGTTCTCTGGCTCTAAAGCAGCTCTGCTGACCTGGTTCTCTGCCTCTAAAGCAGCTCTGCTGACCTGGTTTCTCTGGCTCTACAGCAGCTCTGCTGACCTGGTTCTCTGGCTCTAGAGCAGCTCTGCTGACCTGGTTCTTATGCTCTAGAGCAGCTCTGCTGACCTGGTTCTCCGGCTCTACAACGGCTCTGCTGACCTGGTTCTCTGGCTCTAAAGCAGCTCTGCTGACCTGGTTCTATGGCTCTAAAGCAGCTCTGCTGACCTGGTTCTCTGCCTGTAGAGCAGATCTGCGTGACCTGGTTCTCAGGCTCTAGAGCAGCTCTGCTGACCTGGTTCTCTGGCTCTACAAGCAGCTCTGCTGACTTGGTTCTCTGGCTGCTACAGCAGCTCTGCTGACCTGGTTCTCTCCTCTAAAGCAGCTCTGCTGACCTGGTTTCTCTGGCTCTACAGCAGCTCTGCTGACCTGGTTTCTCTGGCTCTAGAGCAGCTCTGCTGACCTGGTTCTCTAGGCTCTAGAGCAGCTCTGCTGACCTGGTTCTCTGGCTCTAAAGCAGCTCTGCTGACCTGGTTCTCTGGCTCTAGAGCAGCTCTGCTGACCTGGTTCTCTGGCTCTACAACGGCTCTGCTGACCTGGTTCTCTGGCTCTAAAGCAGCTCTGCTGACCTGGTTCTCTGGCTCTAAAGCAGCTCTGCTGACCTGGTTCTCTGGCTCTAAAGCAGCTCTGCTGACCTGGTTCTATGGCTCTAAAGCAGCTCTGCTGACCTGGTTCTCTGCCCTCTAAAGCAGCTCTGCTGACCTGGTTTCTCTGGCTCTACAGCAGCTCTGCTGACCTGGTTCTCTAGGCTCTAGTGCAGCTCTGCTGACCTGGTTCTCTGGCTCTACAACAGCTCTGCTGACCTGGTTCTCTGGCTCTAAAGCAGCTCTGCTGACCTGGTTCTCTGGCTCTAAAGCAGCTCTGCTGACCTGGTTCTCTGGCTCTAGAGGAGCTCTGCTGACCTGTTTCTCTGGCTCTAAAGCAGCTCTGCTGACCTGGTTCTCTGGCTCTAAAGCAGCTCTGCTGACCTGGTTCTTTGGTTCTAAAGCAGCTCTGCTGACCTGGTTCTATGGCTCTACAGCAGCTCTGCTGACCTGGTTGTCTGGCTCTACAGCAGCTCTGCTGACCTGGTTCTAGGCTCTAGAGCAGCTCTGCTGGCTTGGTTCTCTGGCTCTACAACAGCTCTGCTGACCTGGTTCTCTGGCTCTAAAGCAGCTCTGCTGACCTGGTTCTATGGCTCTAAAGCAGCTCTGCTGACCTGGTTCTCTGCCTCTAGAGCAGCTCTGCTGACCTGGTTCTCTAGGCTCTAGAGCAGCTCTGCTGACCTGGTTCTCTGGCTCTACAACGGCTCTGCTGACCTGGTTCTCTGGCTCTAAAGCAGCTCTGCTGACCTGGTTCTCTGGCTCTAAAGCAGCTCTGCTGACCTGGTTCTCTGGCTCTAAAGCAGCTCTGCTGACCTGGTTCTCTCCCTCTAAAGCAGCTCTGCTGACCTGGTTCTATGGCTCTAAAGCAGCTCTGCTGACCTGGTTCTCTGCCTCTAGAGCAGCTCTGCTGACCTGGTTTCTCTGGCTCTAGAGCAGCTCTGCTGGCTTGGTTCTCTGGCTCTACAACAGCTCTGCTGACCTGGTTCTCTGGCTCTAAAGCAGCTCTGCTGACCTGGTTCTATGGCTCTAAAGCAGCTCTGCTGACCTGGTTCTCTCACTCTAAAGCAGCTCTGCTGACCTGGTTCTCTCCCTCTAAAGCAGCTCTGCTGACCTGGTTTCTCTGGCTCTAAAGCAGCTCTGCTGACCTGGTTCTCTGCCTCTAAAGCAGCTCTGCTGACCTGGTTCTATGGCTCTAAAGCAGCTCTGCTGACCTGGTTCTCTCCCTCTAAAGCAGCTCTGCTGATCTGGTTTCTCTGGCTCTACAGCAGCTCTGCTAACCTGGTTCTCAGGCTCTACAGCAGTTCTGCTGACCTGGTTCTTTGGCTCTACAGCAGCTCTGCTGACCTGGTTCTCTGGCTCTACAATGGCTCTGCTGAACCTGGTTCTCTGGCTCTAAAGCAGCTCTGCTGACCTGGTTCTCTGGCTCTACAACGGCTCTGCTGACCTGGTTCTCTGGCTCTAGAGCAGCTCTGCTGACCTGGTTCTCTGGATCTAAAGCAGCTCTGCTGACCTGGTTCTCTGGCTCTACAATGCAGCTCTGCTGAACCTGGTTCTCTGGCTCTAAAGCAGCTCTGCTGACCTGGTTCTCTGGCTCTACAAGCAGCTCTGCTGACCTGGTTCTCTGGCTCTACAGCAGCTCTGCTGACCTGGTTCTCTGGCTCTACAAGCAGCTCTGCTGACCTGGTTCTCTGCCTCTAAAGCAGCTCTGCTGACCTGGTTTCTCTGGCTCTACAGCAGCTCTGCTGACCTGGTTCTATGGCTCTAGAGCAGCTCTGCTGACCTGGTTCTCTGGCTCTACAGCAGCTCTGCTGACCTGGTTCTCTGGCTCTACAGCAGCTCTGCTGACCTGGTTCTATGGCTCTAAAGCAGCTCTGCTGACCTGGTTCTCTGGCTCTATAGCAGCTCTGCTG
The DNA here is from genome assembly GCA_963921515.1 of Calotriton arnoldi. NCBI lineage: Eukaryota > Metazoa > Chordata > Amphibia > Caudata > Salamandridae > Calotriton > Calotriton arnoldi. The sequence continues at coordinate 16,670 of CAWUFW010019330.1, forward strand.
ACCTGGTTCTCTGGCTCTAGAGCAGCTCTGCTGACCTGGTTCTCTGGCTCTAAAGCAGCTCTGCTGACCTGGTTCTCTGGCTCTAAAGCAGCTCTGCTGACCTGGTTCTCTCCCTCTAAAGCAGCTCTGCTGACCTGGTTTCTCTGGCTCTACAGCAGCTCTGCTGACCTGGTTCTCTGGCTCTAGAGCAGCTCTGCTGACCTGGTTCTCTGGCTCTAGAGCAGCTCTGCTGACCTGGTTCTCTGGCTCTAGAGCAGCTCTGCTGACCTGGTTCTCTGGCTCTAGAGCAGCTCTGCTGACCTGGTTCTATGGCTCTAAAGCAGCTCTGCTGACCTGGTTTCTCTGGCTCTACAGCAGCTCTGCTGACCTGGTTCTCTGCCTCTAGAGCAGCTCTGCTGACCTGGTTCTCTGGCTCTAAAGCAGCTCTGCTGACCTGGTTCTCTCGCTCTAAAGCAGCTCTGCTGACCTGGTTTCTCTGGCTCTACAGCAGCTCTGCTGACCTGGTTCTCTGGCTCTAGAGCAGCTCTGCTGACCTGGTTCTCTATGCTCTAGAGCAGCTCTGCTGACCTGGTTCTCCGGCTCTACAACGGCTCTGCTGACCTGGTTCTCTGGCTCTAAAGCAGCTCTGCTGACCTGGTTCTATGGCTCTAAAGCAGCTCTGCTGACCTGGTTCTCTGCCTCTAGAGCAGCTCTGCTGACCTGGTTCTCTGGCTCTAGAGCAGCTCTGCTGACCTGGTTCTCTGGCTCTAAAGCAGCTCTGCTGACCTGGTTCTCTGGCTCTACAGCAGCTCTGCTGACCTGGTTCTCTCCCTCTAAAGCAGCTCTGCTGACCTGGTTTCTCTGGCTCTACAGCAGCTCTGCTGACCTGGTTTCTCTGGCTCTAGAGCAGCTCTGCTGACCTGGTTCTCTAGACTCTAGAGCAGCTCTGCTGACCTGGTTCTCTGGCTCTAAAGCAGCTCTGCTGACCTGGTTTCTAGGCTCTAGAGCAGCTCTGCTGGCTTGGTTCTCTTGCTCTACAACAGCTCTGCTGACCTGGTTCTCTGGCTCTAAAGCAGCTCTGCTGACCTGGTTCTCTGGCTCTACAGCAGCTCTGCTGACCTGGTTCTCTGGCTCTAAAGCAGCTCTGCTGACCTGGTTCTCATGGCTCTACAAGCAGCTCTGCTGACCTGGTTCTCTGCCTCTAAAGCAGCTCTGCTGACCTGGTTCTCTGGCTCTACAGCAGCTCTGCTGCCCTGTTTCTAGGCTCTAGAGCAGCTCTGCTGACCTGGTTCTCTGGCTCTACAACAGCTCTGCTGACCTGGTTCTCTGGCTCTAAAGCAGCTCTGCTGACCTGGTTCTCTGGCTCTAAAGCAGCACTGCTGACCTGGTTCTCTGGCTCTAGAGCAGCTCTGCTGACCTGGTTCTATGGCTCTAAAGCAGCTCTGCTGACCTGGTTCTCTGGCTTCAAAGCAGCTCTGCTGACCTGGTTCTCTGGCTCTAAAGCAACTCTGCTGACCTGGTTCTCTGGCTCTACAGCAGCTCTGCTGACCTGGTTCTCTGCCTCTAGAGCAGCTCTGCTGACCTGGTTCTTAGGCTCTAAAGCAGCTCTGCTGACCTGGTTCTATGGCTCTAAAGCAGCTCTGCTGACCTGGTTGTCTGGCTCTACAGCAGCTCTGCTGACCTGGTTCTAGGCTCTAGAGCAGCTCTGCTGGCTTGGTTCTCTTGCTCTACAACAGCTCTGCTGACCTGGTTCTCTGGCTCTACAGCAGCTCTGCTGACCTGGTTCTCTGGCTCTAAAGCAGCTCTGCTGACCTGGTTCTCTGGCTCTAAAGCAGCTCTGCTGACCTGGTTCTCTCCCTCTAAAGCAGCTCTGCTGACCTGGTTCTATGACTCTAAAGCAGCTCTGCTGACCTGGTTCTCTCCCTCTAAAGCAGCTCTGCTGACCTGGTTTCTCTGGCTCTAGAGCAGCTCTGCTGGCCTGGTTCTCTGGCTCTACAACGGCTCTGCTGACCTGGTTCTCTGGTTCTAAAGCAGCTCTGCTGACCTGGTTCTATGGCTCTAAAGCAGCTCTGCTGACCTGGTTCTCTGGCTCTAAAGCAGCTCTGCTGACCTGGTTCTCTCCCTCTAAAGCAGCTCTGCTGACCTGGTTTCTCTGGCTCTAAAGCAGCTCTGCTGACCTGGTTCTCTCCCTCTAAAGCAGCTCTGCTGACCTGGTTCTATGGCTCTCAAGCAGCTCTGCTGACCTGGTTCTCTGCCTCTAAAGCAGCTCTGCTGACCTGGTTTCTCTGGCTCTACAGCAGCTCTGCTGACCTGGTTCTCTGGCTCTAGAGCAGCTCTGCTGACCTGGTTCTCTGGCTCTAGAGCAGCTCTGCTGACCTGGTTCTCTAGGCTCTAGAGCAGCTCTGCTGACCTGGTTCTCTGGCTCTAAAGCAGCTCTGCTGACCTGGTTCTCTGGCTCTAGAGCAGCTCTGCTGACCTGGTTCTATGGCTCTAAAGCAGCTCTGCTGACCCGGTTTCTCTGGTTCTACAGCAGCTCTGCTGACCTGGTTCTCTGGCTCTACAGCAGCTCTGCTGACCTGGTTCTTTGGCTCTACAGCAGCTCTGCTGACCTGGTTCTCTGGCTCTACAACGGCTCTGCTGACCTGGTTCTCTGGCTCTAAAGCAGCTCTGCTGACCTGGTTCTCTGGCTCTAAAGCAGCTCTGCTGACCTGGTTCTCTGGCTCTACAAGCAGCTCTGCTGACCTGGTTCTCTCGCTCTAAAGCAGCTCTGCTGACCTGGTTTCTCTGGCTCTACAGCAGCTCTGCTGACCTGGTTCTCTGGCTCTAGAGCAGCTCTGCTGACCTGGTTCTCTGGCTCTAGAGCAGCTCTGCTGACCTGGTTCTTAGGCTCTAGAGCAGCTCTGCTGACCTGGTTCTCTGGCTTTGAAGCAGCTCTGCTGACCTGGTTCTCTGGCTCTAGAGCAGCTCTGCTGACCTGGTTCTATGGCTCTAAAGCAGCTCTGCTGACCTGGTTTCTCTGGTTCTACAGCAGCTCTGCTGACTTGGTTCTCTGGCTCTAGAGCAGCTCTGCTGACCTGGTTCTCTGGCTCTAAAGCAGCTCTGCTGACCTGGTTCTCTGCCTCTAAAGCAGCTCTGCTGACCTGGTTTCTCTGGCTCTACAGCAGCTCTGCTGACCTGGTTCTCTAGGCTCTAGAGCAGCTCTGCTGACCTGGTTCTCTGGCTCTAAAGCAGCTCTGCTGACCTGGTTCTCTGGCTCTAGAGCAGCTCTGCTGACCTGGTTCTATGGCTCTAAAGAAGCTCTGCTGACCTGGTTTCTCTGGCTCTAAAGCAGCTCTGCTGACCTGGTTCTCTGGCTCTAGAGCAGCTCTGCTGACCTGGTTCTCTGGCTCTAAAGCAGCTCTGCTGACCTGGTTCTCTCCCTCTAAAGCAGCTCTGCTGACCTGGTTTCTCTGGCTCTACAGCAGCTCTGCTGACCTGGTTCTCTGGCTCTAGAGCAGCTCTGCTGACCTGGTTCTCTGGCTCTAGAGCAGCTCTGCTGACCTGGTTCTCTGGCTCTACAACGGCTCTGCTGACCTGGTTCTCTGGCTCTAAAGCAGCTCTGCTGACCTGGTTCTATGGCTCTAAAGCAGCTCTGCTGACCTGGTTCTCTGCCTCTAGAGCAGCTCTGCTGACCTGGTTCTCTGGCTCTAGAGCAGCTCTGCTGACCTGGTTCTCTGGCTCTACAGCAGCTCTGCTGACCTGGTTCTCTGGCTCTAAAGCAGCTCTGCTGACCTGGTTCTCTGGCTCTAAAGCAGCTCTGCTGACCTGGTTCTCTGGCTCTACAGCAGCTCTGCTGACCTGGTTCTCTGGCTCTAGAGCAGCTCTGCTGACCTGGTTCTCTGGCTCTACAACGGCTCTGCTGACCTGGTTCTCTGGCTCTAAAGCAGCTCTGCTGACCTGGTTCTATGGCTCTAAAGCAGCTCTGCTGACCTGGTTCTCTGCCTCTAGAGCAGCTCTGCTGACCTGGTTCTCTGGCTCTACAGCAGCTCTGCTGACCTGGTTCTCTGGCTCTAAAGCAGCTCTGCTGACCTGGTTCTCTGGCTCTAAAGCAGCTCTGCTGACCTGGTTCTCTCCCTCTAAAGCAGCTCTGCTGACCTGGTTTCTCTGGCTCTACAGCAGCTCTGCTGACCTGGTTTCTCTGGCTCTACAGCAGCTCTGCTGACCTGGTTCTCTGGCTCTACAGCAGCTCTGCTGACCTGGTTCTCTGGCTCTACAGCAGCTCTGCTGACCTGGTTCTCTGGCTCTACAGCAGCTCTGCTGACCTGGTTCTCTGGCTCTACAAGCAGCTCTGCTGACCTGGTTCTCTGGCTCTACAGCAGCTCTGCTGACCTGGTTCTCTGGCTCTACAAGCGGCTCTGCTGACCTGGTTCTCTGCCTCTAAAGCAGCTCTGCTGACCTGGTTTCTCTGGCTCTACAGCAGCTCTGCTGACTGGTTCTCTGGCTCTAGAGCAGCTCTGCTGACCTGGTTCTCTGGCTCTACAGCAGCTCTGCTGACCTGGTTCTCTGGCTCTACAGCAGCTCTGCTGACCTGGTTCTCTGGCTCTACAGCAGCTCTGCTGACCTGGTTCTCTGGCTCTACAGCAGCTCTGCTGACCTGCTTCTCTGGCTCTAAAGCAGCTCTGCTGACCTGGTTCTATGGCTCTAAAGCAGCTCTGCTGACCTGGTTCTCTGCCTCTAGAGCAGCTCTGCTGACCTGGTTCTCTGGCTCTAGAGCAGCTCTGCTGACCTGGTTCTCTGGCTCTACAGCGGCTCTGCTGACCTGGTTCTCTGGCTCTACAGCAGCTCTGCTGACCTGGTTCTCTGGCTCTAGAGCAGCTCTGCTGACCTGGTTCTCTGGCTCTAGAGCAGCTCTGCTGACCTGGTTCTCTAGGCTCTAGAGCAGCTCTGCTGACCTGGTTCTCTGGCTCTAAAGCAGCTCTGCTGACCTGGTTCTCTGGCTCTAGAGCAGCTCTGCTGACCTGGTTCTCTGGCTCTAAAGCAGCTCTGCTGACCTGGTTTCTCTGGTTCTACAGCAGCTCTGCTGACCTGGTTCTCTGCCTCTAGAGCAGCTCTGCTGACCTGGTTCTCTGGCTCTAAAGCAGCTCTGCTGACCTGGTTCTCTGGCTCTAAAGCAGCTCTGCTGACCTGGTTTCTCTGGCTCTACAGCAGCTCTGCTGACCTGGTTCTCTGGCTCTAGAGCAGCTCTGCTGACCTGGTTCTCTAGGCTCTAGAGCAGCTCTGCTGACCTGGTTCTCTGGCTCTACAGCAGCTCTGCTGACCTGGTTCTCTGGCTCTAAAGCAGCTCTGCTGACCTGGTTCTTTGGTTCTAAAGCAGCTCTGCTGACCTGGTTCTCTGCCTCTAGAGCAGCTCTGCTGACCTGGTTCTCAGGCTCTAGAGCAGCTCTGCTGACCTGGTTCTCTGGCTCAAAAGCAGCTCTGCTGACCTGGTTCTCTCCCTCTAAAGCAGCTCTGCTGACCTGGTTTCTCTGGCTCTACAGCAGCTCTGCTGACCTGGTTTCTCTGGCTCTAGAGCAGCTCTGCTGACCTGGTTCTCTAGACTCTAGAGCAGCTCTGCTGACCTTGTTCTCTGGCTCTAAAGCAGCTCTGCTGACCTGGTTCTTAGGCTCTAGAGCAGCTCTGCTGGCCTGGTTCTGTGGCTCTACAACGGCTCTGCTACCTGGTTCTCTGGCTCTAAAGCAGCTCTGCTGACCTGGTTCTCTGGCTCTAAAGCAGCTCTGCTGACCTTGTTCTCTGGCTCTAAAGCAGCTCTGCTGACCTGGTTCTATGGCTCCAAAGCAGCTCTGCTGACCTGGTTCTGTCCCTCTAAAGCAGCTCTGCTGACCTGGTTTCTCTGGCTCTACAACAGCTCTGCTGACCCGGTTCTTAGGCTCTAGTGCAGCTCTATGACCTGGTTCTCTGGCTCTACAACAGCTCTGCTGACCTAGTTCTCTGGCTCTAAAGCAGCTCTGCTGACCTGGTTCTCTGGCTCTAAAGCAGCTCTGCTGACCTGGTTCTCTGGCTCTAGAGGAGCTCTGCTGACCTGTTTCTATGGCTCTAAAGCAGCTCTGCTGACCTGGTTCTCTGGCTGTAAAGCAGCTCTGCTGACCTGGTTCTTTGGCTCTAAAGCAGCTCTGCTGACCTGGTTCTAGGGCTCTACAGCAGCTCTGCTGACCTGGTTCTCTGGCTCTAGAGCAGCTCTGCTGACCTGGTTCTTAGGCTCTAGAGCAGCTCTGCTGACCTGGTTCTCTGGCTCTACAACAGCTCTGCTGACCTGGTTCTCTGGCTCTAAAGCAGCTCTGCTGACCTGGTTCTCTGGCTCTAAAGCAGCTCTGCTGACCTGGTTCTCTGCCTGTAGAGCAGCTCTGCTGACCTGGTTCTCTAGGCTCTAGAGCAGCTCTGCTGGCCTGGTTCTCTTGCTCTACAACAGCTCTGCTGACCTGGTTCTCTGGCTCTAAAGCAGCTCTGCTGACCTGGTTGTCTGGCTCTACAGCAGCTCTGCTGCCCTGGTTCTCTGGCTCTAGAGCAGCTCTGCTGGCTTGGTTCTCTGCCTCTAAAGCAGCTCTGGTGACCTGGTTTCTCTGGCTCTACAGCAGCTCTGCTGACCCGGTTCTTAGGCTCTAGAGCAGCTCTATGACCTGGTTCTCTGGCTCTAGAGCAGCTCTGCTGACCTGGTTCTCTCGCTCTACAGCAGCTCTGCTGACCTGGTTCTCTGGCTCTAGAGCAGCTCTGCTGACCTGGTTCTTAGGCTCTAGAGCAGCTCTGCTGACCTGGTTCTCAGGCTCTAGAGCAGCTCTGCTGACCTGGTTCTATGGCTCCAAAGCAGCTCTGCTGACCTGGTTCTATGGCTCTAAAGCAGCTCTGCTGACCTGGTTCTCTGGCTCTAAAGCAGCTCTGCTGACCTGGTTCTTTAGCTCTAATGCAGCTCTGCTGACCTGGTTCTCTGGCTCTAAAGCAGCTCTGCTGACCTGGTTCTCTCCATCTAAAGCAGCTCTGCTGACCTGGTTTCTCTAGCTCTACAGCAGCTCTGCTGACCTGGTTCTTAGGCTCTAGAGCAGCTCTGCTGACCTGGTTCTCTGGCTCTAAAGCAGCTCTGCTTGACCTGGTTCTCTGGCTCTAAAGCAGCTCTGCTGACCTGGTTCTCTCCCTCTAAAGCAGCTCTGCTGACCTGGTTTCTCTGGCTCTACAGCAGCTCTGCTGACCTGGTTCTCTGGCTCTAGAGCAGCTCTGCTGACCTGGTTCTCTAGGCTCTAGAGCAGCTCTTGCTGACCTGGTTCTATGGCTCTAAAGCAGCTCTGCTGACCTGGTTCTTAGGCTCTAGAGGAGCTCTGCTGGCCTGGTTCTCTGGCTCTACAACAGCTCTGCTGATCTGGTTCTCTGGCTCTAAAGCAGCTCTGCTGACCTGGTTCTCTGGCTCTAAAGCAGCTCTGCTGACCTGGTTCTCTGGCTCTAAAGCAGCTCTGCTGACCTGGTTCTCTGGCTCTAAAGCAGCTCTACTGACCTGGTTCTCTGGCTCTAAAGCAGCTCTGCTGACCTGGTTCTCTGGCTCTAAAGCAGCTCTGCTGACCTGGTTCTCTCCCTCTAAAGCAGCTCTGCTGACCTGGTTTCTCTGGCTCTACAGCAGCTCTGCTGACCTGGTTTTCTGCCTCTACAGCAGCTCTGCTGACCTGGTTCTTGGGCTCTAGATCAGCTCTGCTGACCTGGTACTTAGGCTCTACAACGGATCTGCTGACCTGGTTCTCTGGCTCTAAAGCAGCTCTGCTGACCTGGTTCTCTCCCTCTAAAGCAGCTCTGCTGACCTGGTTCTATGGCTCTAAAGCAGCTCTGCTGACCTGGTTTTCGCCCTCTAAAGCAGCTCTGCTGACCTGGTTTCTCTGGCTCTAAAGCATCTCTGCTGACCTGGTTCTCTGGCTCTAGAGCAGCTCTGCTGACCTGGTTCTTAGGCTCTACAACGGCTGTGCTGACCTGGTTCTCTGGCTCTAAAGCAGCTCAGCTGACCTGGTTCTCTCCCTCTAAAGCAGCTCTGCTGACCTGGTTCTATGGCTCTAAAGCAGCTCTGCTGACCTGGTTCTCTCCCTCTAAAGCAGCTCTGCTGACCTGGTTTCTCTGGCTCTAGAGCAGCTCTGCTGGCCTGGTTCTCTGGCTCTACAACGGCTCTGCTGACCTGGTTCTCTGGCTCTAAAGCAGCTCTGCTCACCTGGTTCCATGGCTCTAAAGCAGCTCTGCTGACCTGGTTCTCTCCCTCTAAAGCAGCTCTGCTGACCTGGTTCTCTCCCTCTAAAGCAGCTCTGCTGACCTGGTTTCTCTGTCTCTAAAGCAGCTCTGCTGACCTGGTTCTCTCCCTCTAAAGCAGCTCTGCTGACCTGGTTCTATGGCTCTAAAGCAGCTCTGCTGACCTGGTTCTCTCCCTCTAAAGCAGCTCTGCTGACCTGGTTTCTCTGGCTCTACAGCAGCTCTGCTGACCTGGTTCTCAGGCTCTACAGCAGCTCTGCTGACCTGGTTCTCTGGCTCTACAACGGCTCTGCTGACCTGGTTCTCTTGCTCTACAGCAGCTCTGCTGACCTGGTTCTCTGGCTCTACAACGGCTCTGCTGACCTGGTTTTCTGGCTCTATAGCAGCTCTGCTGACCTGGTTCTCTGGCTCTACAACGGCTCTGCTAACCTGGTTCTCTGGCTCTACAGCAGCTCTGCTGACCTGGTTCTCTGGCTCTACAACGACTCTGCAGACCTGGTTCTCTGGCTCTATAGCAGCTCTGCTGACCTGGTTCTCTGGCTCTACAACGGCTCTGCTGACCTGGTTCTCTCCCTCTAAAGCAGCTCTGCTGACCTAGTTTCTCTGGCTCTACAGCAGCTCTGCTGACCTGGTTCTATGGTTCTATAGCAGCTCTGCTGACCTGGTTCTTAGGCTCTAGAGCAGCTCTGCTGGCTTGGTTCTCTTGCTCTACAACGGCTCTGCTGACCTGGTTCTCTGGCTCTACAGCAGCTCTGCTGACCTGGTTATCTGGCTCTACAACGGCTCTGCTGACCTGGTTCTCTGGCTCTAGAGCAGCTCTGCTGACCTGGTTCTCTGGCTCTAAAGCAGCTCTGCTGACCTGGTTCTCTGGCTCTAAAGCAGCTCTGCTGACCTGAAGCGCGGCCGCTAAAGTTAGCGGACCGCGCTCCAAAATAATTAAATAAATAAACAAATGCCGTGGGCTTGCCCATCTGCTGTCGGGGGCAAGCTGATAGAGACGCCGTGAGCTCGAGCGCGCAAAAGTTAAAGCGCGCGGTGGGAGTGCTCGAAAGTGAAGAGACGCCATGCGCGTGCCCATTTGCTGTCCGGGCGCGCACATGTTTTGTCTCCCTTCGCGCACCAAACCCACAACAATAGGCTCACCAAGGCGAAGCAGCGCATGCGCTGCGTTCGCTAGGCGAGACCTAAAAAAGTATGCTTTCATGAAAATCATCTTCTCAGGTGAAAAGCTTTAATGCCCTCTGGCCACGTTCGCACTATATAAAACTGCAAAAAAAAATACCAATTACTCCCTGTTCATATGAGCCGAACTTGGCCAAAGGACACTAGGGCTCTTTGCATTGAAAGAGAACATGCCAATTTGTTAAATGCCTACCTCGAAGCCAGACCCCAGACACGCCCCTACAAGACCTTCAATACCATCCCAATCAATTCAGTGAGTATTAATACTTCTTTTTTTCTATTTAAAGCACTGCTAGTAGGCGGTCTAAAAAGTAGCTAAATAAATGAAGAAATTATTATTTGCTGTGAATACAATATTGAGAAACGTTCACACGTTAGCAAAGAAACATTTTCTTAAAACTGTGACATACCATTTTTGCAAGAGAATACAGGATCTGTAAAAGTACAAATGTAGGCAGGGCCTCCGTGCTCATTGTGCCTTTCTAGATCAATGGTATTCAAAAATAATTTTTTAAAATATTTTTGAAATAGTTTCATTAATTGCAGAGATGTGTTTTGGTAACTTTCATGAACTTTACAAGGTCTAGCACAAGGCATGGCTTGAGTGGGAAGGAATTCCATAATTCCGGGGCATTTCTAAAGAAGGACCGCTGAACTGTTTTCTGAAGTCTCAATAAAGATATTTAGGGCGTGATATACAATGTGATTTAGTGGTTGCAAACCCTGAATGACAGGGTTTGTGACCACCACATCATTGTTTCTGATGTATTAACGCCATTTCGTGATTCAGAAAATTTACTGAATGGCAAAATGGAAGGGGTGTGTTAAGGGCCTTCTTTCAAATAGTTAGTTGGCAATGTATGTGTCCATGGTTTGAGATCATAAATCTGGTTGCAAACCATTGATCTGTTACTGTCTCCCAAGTAGGGGTGGTAATTGATTCTTTAGACCCCTTCGCGTTTGAGAACTGATGTGAAGCCTTTAGGGGGAGAAGGAAATGGTTCAATGAGATCAGTGCCTGCTCTTACTGACATGTTCCATAACTTTCTTTTTACAGCTGCCCGGGTTCCTTTAAGGAAACTGGAACCTCCTGCCTAATTAATATTAATTGAGCAGATCTTTCTGTGACCCCCTGCAATCCGGTACTGTGTAAACTGACCTTTTGAAGATAGGTCGATTGGCAAAATCAGATTGCTTTTGCAACCAGTTAGTGTGCAATTTGCAATCAATTTTTGTGAATGTAATCCTTGTACATCACGCCGTATGTGCTTTTGTGCTGCATACCTTGCATGTGGCACCACGTGGTTTTTGTGGACCAAGCCTACCGTTTTGAAAACAGACCAATCTATAATAAGGAAAAACAGAAGGAAATTATGCTATGAGGGATGTTACCATTGTGAAGGATGCCTGAAATTAGGCAAAATACTGTGTGTGGACATCTATTTTAAAAGCAAGTAGGCTCTTGGAGAGACCAATCGTTTTGCATTTATGCACTTTCCTAATCACTCTGGGGTATTGTAACTCACTAAAAATTGGTTGCGCCAGGGAAGGCATATTTTTTTATCTTGCATATGAGTCAGAGGAGAAATTTTGCTGTTTTCACTCACTTTTGATGTGGAGGCCAAAGAGAAATTTGATATCCAAATGGAATTTTAGTTACTTTGTGTGTTCCACTAGCATAGACGTGATTAATTTTAGTTCTCCGGTAGCTGGCCAGTTCTTATTTTGAAGTTGAGTTGTGGAGGAAGTTAGGAGGACATAATCTGATTCTTTGGGATTTGGTTTCAGTATCTTGTCATTCAGTGCTTATTTTTAGGAATATTGGTATGTCTGACTCAGCTGCTGCTTAATGCAACAGTTGTGTGTCAACCACATATTAGAGGACTAAGGGGCATATTAGCAAGGGCACTATCGCCGCTTTAGCGGCACTTTTTGCCACTAAAGCGGCGATATTCTTATCGCCCTATCAGCAAACTGTCTCTAACAGCAGTTAGAGAAAGTTTTCGGGCATTAGCGCCCGTGTTTTTACCGCTTTGCATGTCAGCGATATTTATCGCTAATGACATGCAAAGTGGGCGTTCCCGACGAACAAACCTGGGAAACACCCGCTAACAGGCCTATCGCCTATTAGCAAGGTGGCCATGGCCCCAGTTAGCGACGTGAAAAGTCGCGCTAACCGGGGTCATCGCCATTTATTTAACACCTGCAATTAGCAGGTGTTAGCCATATCTAACATGGGGGGGTGGATTATGCTGATACGACCACAGGGTCGTATCAGCAAGGTTATCGCCGTTTTCCATGAAACATCGCTGGAAAACCAGCGATGTTTCATGGAAAACACCGCTATGGCTGGAATAATTATCGCCATAGCGCTAAATGTCGCTAATACAGCGTTAGCATGGCAAATTATTCCGACGATAGCCGGCGATAAAAAAGTGCTCGTTAAACACGCTTTGCGATGTTTAGCGCACTTTTGAGATAATATGCCCCTAAATCCCCTGGCTACCAAATACTTCTCCGAAGGGTTCTCTATATACACCACAAGAAGTAGAGGCCACATTCCTGTAGTAAATCGGACATTTGTACCTGGGTGGATTCCGAGTACTGTATTTTGTCTGGGTGCAAGTAGATACGCAGAATACAGGCAAGATGGGCAAAGGTTCTCTCACTTTCACCCATTTAAGCTGGTTTACAAGGAACTTGTTGCAATTGTGTAAAAGTGTCTGGCAATAATGACCAGAGTCAATCATTGGCACAATGCCAAGGAAATTATTGATATTTATTGGTGTTGCATTTTCTCTGTTCTATCATATTAAAAAGCACAAATTGTTCTTTGTTAAATTTGCTAAATAAAACACCTCTGTGATATAATGGTTATGGGGTGATGGTAATGTAGTAGATGTTGGGGCTGGCATGATCAGTAACAGTTTGAGTAATAATACCTTGGCCTACAATAAGGCTACCAGAAACGTCTTAATGGTTGAAGAACATATTAATTATATTGAGTTGGTGTGGACAAGAGTGCTGAATCTCAGTATGATTCTAGGTGTCTTACTAGTTGGCCTGAGTGAGGCGTCATCATGCGCAAGTGGACTGAAGTACTGTCAAGTTAAGCAAGTTAGTGTGGTGTTGGGCAGTTCGTTGTTCCCAGTTGTTCTTGGCAATTTCTATGGTGGTATGGGAAATGGGAAATTCCTTCCCGGTGCTTGACAGACCAAGTCAGTGACAATCAATAAAGGTGGACTAATCACAAAAACATTTTTGTTTCTGCTATTATATGCCTTTATGATAAATAGTACATAGTTTGATACAACACATTTGATTGTATCACAAAAGTGAGTCTGTGACAGTGGGAATATGCAACATAATGTTTCTATGTATTCAAGCAGATGGATGGCAATTGAGATAAAACAATGACACAACAACATAACATAGCAACTACACCACCACAACAAAACACCACATTACAATACTATCACAGCACAAAAACAAAAGAGCAATACAACAGAATAACAACAGAGACCAACACAACATCACAACAATCTAGCGCCAAAACATCAACACAACACATACATAAGCACACAACATACTACAAAAGCACACAACCCACCAACCTCATACAAGAAGACAACAACACAACACAAGTACGCAACACATAATAAAACACACCACATCAACATAACAGAGCACACAAAACAACAAACCAACAGAACACACATTCAAAACAATAAAACAGCATAGCAACAAAACAAAATGATAAAATAAAAACACAATGCAGAACAACACAACAACACAACAGTTTAATATTTCAACATAAAACAGCAATAGAAGAGCAAACCTTTAATACACTTGTCCACCAATGTAATTGCACCATCTTACAGTTGTTTTGTTGTGCTAAGTTGTGCTTCAGGTTTATGTTGTGTTATTGCTTTATTGTTATGATATGTTATTGCTTTGTTTTGTTATTGTACTGAGATTGTTTTTATGTGTTTTGATTGATTTGTTGTATTGTGTTGCCATTATAATGCACTATTGTGTTACTGTCTTTTGATTTTATTGTTTTTATGTTGTATTGTGTTGAGGTAGTTGTGTAGCATTGTTTTGTTGTTTTCTTGTGACTGCTGTGCTGTTATTGTGTTGTTTTATGTTGTAACCATGTGTTCGTTTTGCATTATTGTTGTGTTTTTGTGTTGTTTTGTGTTAGAATGTTATTATGCTGTGTATTTGTGAGGTACTGTTGTTGTGCAATGTTCTTTTGCATCATTTTTTGTTGTGGTTGTGATGTCTGCATTTTGGTGTGCTGTGTAGCAAGTTTTTTTTATAGTGATGTGATGTTGTGTTGCATTATTGTGTTAAGTTTTATGGTGTTTTGCTGCTTTGTTAATGTCTTTTGCTATAGTTTAATGAAAGTCTTTTGTTATTCTGTTCTTTTTATTCTGTTGTTGTTTCTATTTTATTTGCAGATCATCAAACCAGAGGATTAAGGTAGGTCAATTATCTTCGACGACAAAGCAGCATACCATTTGGAAGTTTTATACTAACTTTGAGATAAAAACCCACTATAGTTGTGCCCCCACAAGCCTGCAAACGAATTACAAGGTATATGAAAAAATCCTCGATGAAGGGCTCACAAAGTCCTGGCTATCACAGAAGGGATATGATTATCTTAATGTAAAAGAGAACCCATGAATATCTGTCAAATATTATCTGTCAAAAATCCACAAACAAAAAGAAATCCACCAAGCTGGCTTATTAATGTTGCAGGTCATTCCTTGAACCAAATATGTTGATATATTCATAAACGTGTTTTGCTGCGTACCTGGGCCTTTCTGAAAGATACAACTGATATCCTTAACATCCCCGAGGAACTACCATTTGGTGAAGATATGCAATTACTTCTTACAAGTGGCCTACAAGTCCTCCACTCAAACATCCTGCAGGAGTTAGCCCTGTAGGTTTTGATAATGTGTTATGAAAAAAGAAAATCCTCAGAATGCCCACATGAATTTTATCTTGCGCATGACCAATATATGAGTGACTAATCATATCTTCATGTTCTAACATACCTTCTGTATTCAAAATAACCGGACTGCATTGGAATGTTGCTTCCTTCTTGAGATAGACAATCTTTTCATGTCAGGAACATGAGCAAAAATGGGTATTTAGGGTGCACCCTTACATCTACTTCATACAGACGCAGAAGAGAAAAACTTATGACATGATTTGCATCTGCACAACCTTCAAAAGGAAGTTGAACTCTTACTACACTTGCATCAACAATAAATCAGAGGAAAAGGTATTTACAATGTCCAGTAGTAATATAGAAATCAGTTTCCTATATTATGGCTACGGTACAGATGGTACTGAAATAAATATTTACGTAGATAACTAAAAGATCATAATATACACCAACAGAGATTCTCTTGAAACATGCTCTGAAACATAAACACCCTTGATATGTGCAACCACTTTCAGTTCAGCAACAACAAGAAACCAAAAAATGTAATTATAAAAAGATGTTGCCTCATGGACACCCTTGATATACCTTTAGGGAAGCCAGTGTTTGCTATGCAGACAAATAAAAACAGAATGAACATCTAATACAGTAACACAAAATCCATGTCAAAATAAAAAGGGACTTCCAGATAGCCTGGGGCCTACAACCAGTATGTCAGCATCACTGTTGCTCATGCGCATTATGCCCACGAACCATAACAGGACAAGAAGTTACAAACAATGGAGTCAAACTGATGCACACACAATTTACTGATTTCAACACCATTCACATGGTTTATGTCATCAGTGGCCCGATGTGTTCAGCAAAAGATCACAAAAAGTGGTCATAAATTATACACCAACTTATTGTGAACTGTCTCTGATTTTGCTATGTGACCCTTAAAATGTCCAGTGGCAGAGGGTTGCAGAATTACCTGTCTAATTCATATTTATTGGGCAGGTCGTTATTAGTGACCCCATGTGATTGACAACATACACAGGAATGGTGGCTTGCAAGAAAAAACAGGCCAACATCTCTGTTTACATTCTCAAATAAGATTTTTTTTTTTTAATGCAGCCCGGTTTCATTAAAGGAACAGATGCCACTCTTAAAATAATGTTTTCTCATTTGGGAATACATCTGGAAGTTCAGGCCGTGGGCCAGGCAACAAATCATTGATGCATACTTTTGTGACTCACAATTAGAAGGAGACACACCTTTCACACCAACGTCTAATTGAGATTCGGAATGGATCCTATGATTTTGTGAATCGTACAATCACAAAATAGCTTTAACCGTCTGGCCCAAGATGCCCATGCAGGATGGCCTTCATAGGCAAGAACAAACAAGAAATAAAGAAAATAATTATTCATCGTCAATCGAAAACGCACTGTAGCGCCCCAAAAGCAGCATTTGAGCACCATTAAATAACGCAAGACACTTGGAGGCAGATCTACAATACACAATACGATTAGCAATCAAAATTGACAGCTGAGGAGGCGATATAGAAAAAGCGGGATTAACCTTAAAAGACCTTTGAATATGACCTTGCTGAGGTCCAATAAATGAATTGAGCAGCATAACAATATCAATATCTGAGGATAACATTAAGGCTACACAAAACTCAAATATGAACAAACAAGATGTTGCCAAATCGTAGAAATAACAGCCGTTAAGAACACACAGATAAACATAAATGCTACAACCATGCGCAAATGAAACCATACAGGCAATCTGTAGTGATGAATATTTCATTCAAGATTGCCTAACCAGATCATATTCTCTTTGAGTTGGGTGATCTAGCTGTTAAAACTGCATTTAGCATGAGGGGCAGTGTACAGCTAAATTATGTTCATATATGGAAACTAGGACACTGGAACCAATTTAAGGAAGTGCATTGCTTTAGGAACTACAATTCCCGCAATGCTGCAACATACATTTAAAGTAAGCAGCACTCGTAACTTGAAAGGAACATATCAGCCTATAGAATATGATAAATCCCTTATGGTCATGAAGCAACAAAGTGCACCACAAGCAGGTCATCTGTTGCACACTTCCAAAATCTGATTACCGAAATGAATCATTCATTTTTTTATAAATGGTCAGACTATATTTTCAATATTACATTTTTAATTTGTGTTTGAGGTTCATTTGCTTTTAAGATTTATTTATAATATTATCACTTGTGGGGTTCATTGGAATAGATTGAGTAGTGTTTCTTTTTGTGGGCAGTTAGAATCTAATATGGATTGTCTTTGAATTCATTTTAAAATAAAGGATACTTTTATGGATTTTAAAACTTGAATAAGTAGATTTTTTGTTGTTATTATTTTTCAAATCTTTATTTTGAAATATATTTAAATATTAAAAATATTTATATATTTCAAAAATGTTGGGGTCCATACATTTTCGGCTGTATATATTTAGTTTTATGTTTACATTACAAGTTTAGTTGTTTATTGGTGGCTTGAGTGGATAGTTTTAAAAGTTATTTTCTTTTTAATAATTTTATGGGGTTTTTTAATTACAATTATTTTTATGTTGTTTATTGGAAGTTAAAACCTTCAAAAATATTTTTGTTGTGTACATTGTAAAAGCTAAAAAAATGAAATATATTTCTGTGTTATAATTTTTATATGTTTATGTAGTTTGGTGTGTATTTTAGTATCTAACATAATTATTGTGTTTGTTTTCCAATAAAAGTATATTGTACATAAAGCAAATATTAAAATTATAAAAAGAAAAGAACTGATATATTTTATTTTAGCACCATCCCGATTTGAAAGAATAAACACGTTTTGTTACCTTAGAATAAGAATATTAATCTTCCCTCCCTCAAATTTCCATATATTCCCCAATAATTTTATAGTGGGTTACATTAATAAATCTTACCCCTTTAATGTATGCACCTGCTTCAATTTTAGTTAGATTCAAGTTAGAATAGTAAATCGTACCTGTTCTTTTATGGTCTTTACTCACTTTTGGTTGGATTGGAGCTATGATAGCAAATCTCACCCATCTGGGTAATCCACTTTCTCCATTGTTTGTAAGACTTGGTTTGGAAAAGTAATTCTCACCTCCTTTAATTTATGTACTTTCTCTAATTAATGTTAGACTGGAATTAGAATAGCGAATCCTACCCATTTTATTTATCCATTTTCTCCAGTTTTACCTAGTTTGGAACGGGAAATAGTAAACCTGATCCTTGTGATTTATGCACTTCCACCAATATTTGTGGCACTGCAATTGAAACAATAAATGCCAACCTTTTCTTGTATACTTCCCAATTTTTGTTGGATATGAAATAAAATAATAAAATTCACCCTTACAATTAATGCACTTTCCTCAATGGTTGGGAGGCCGGAGTTAGAATAGTATATCTCTGCCCTTTCATTTATGCATTTTGCCCACTTATACTTGGATTGGATTTGTAATAGTAAATCTCACCCCCTGATTTAATGTATGTGTTTTCCCAAATATTACTTGCTTTGGAGTAAATAGTAAATCTGTCCCTCCTGGTGTATGCACTCTCCTTGATGTCTTATAGGACTCTTGTTAGAATAGTAAATCTCAGCCCATCCATCAATGCTCCTTCCCTAATTTTTTGTTAGATTGGAGTTAGAAAAGTGAATCTCTGTTCTGATTATTACACTGTCTCAACATTTGTGAGATTGAAGATTGCCCCTTGAGTCAACTCCATTGTGTGTGGGTTCCCCTGTGTTTGTGGTTTTTTAATTTAGATAGCTGACATTTCTAATATGTGGGCTGTGCCTTTCCTTAACCATGGTAAACATTTGACTAAAGCAGTTGACAAATCTGGCAACCCTATAATTCTGCCATTAGTGTGCACATACTGTGGAAGTGGAACTAGGTGTTAATACCACTTAAGCTGCAGTGATGCATTTCACAACTCATATGTTGAGGAAATGAAGTGTGCATAGTCTGAGCAGCAGCCATGTGACACTCAAGTCCAAGCCTCAGTATGGGTTTGCAATCAAAACTCATTTTATGCTTTACCACGTAAAACCTTCAGCTGTGATTGTGTCTTGAGTCAGCATGGGTTCTCAAATGTAAAACATGTAATTCTAATGAGGCACAAGTTTGGAAGGCATGGCATTGAATAAAGGTACATTGTTACTAATGAAACTGCAGCCTCCTTACTCTTTTGTAACTTGGGACATTTTTAAAATCCTCTTTGTCTGACTTTGGCTCAAAAGAAGCTAGGCACAGTATTATCATGACAAGAAACTAATTGATTTGAATTAAAATCATAAAGTAAAATATCACACAATTGGCTTATAGAAAGGTAGTTATAGTCTGCCATTTAAATATTACATTTAATCTTGTTGACTAGCAACTTCTGTCTGGTTGTGCTTTCCAGTAAATAGTCTTCCTTTACACCTACCTCCAGCCCAGGGAATGTGTAAAGAGAAGTGAATTGGCCCACAGATGTAAGACTCTCCCAGGGCAATAATGCTGTCAGCTCAGCCCCACTACTTGCTGTTAAACATCTGTTAAGTATAGAATAGTAGTAATGAAAGGCGTTCTCAAGCAGCTAGATGGATCGTTTTGAAAAGAAAAGGTCAGACAGACAGACAGGAACTTGAATGAGATTACAAATAGGTGCTTAAAAGCTATGTGCTTCCCTTTGATCATGAAGTCGCTGCAAGGAAAGCGCTGGGTAATGCTAGGAAGCAGAGAGATGGTGTCTTAAGTAAGGGTTCCCATCGCAATAGTAAAAAGCTGAAGAATACAGTCTTGTGGATTGGTTCCACCCATATGTCATGGGAGCTGGATTATACGGTTGAAAAAGTGAGATGTAGAATTTGCAGTAATTCTGATTTGATTTGTTCAGGGAATACAGCAAACGTTGTTGCCCTTCCACAAAACACTGCATGCTGCTGTAATAGGAATAAGGAGACCATTGTGGAACAGTCAATTATGACTGAGAAATAACTAAGGGATGTTCCTGTTTTCCTTTGAATTATTGACTCTAAAGGCTACTTTTACGATGAGGTTGGCTGGCCTCCTGCTTATTCACAGGAAAAAGAGGATCCAGGACAATTTTGCAAGAGGAACCAGCAAGATCAGTTGCAAGTGTACATTTGCTGGTGATCCTGACTTGAAGTCAGGAAAAGCCTATCCTTGATCGCATAGCCTGCTGTCCCAGGAGCAAATCCTGATGATTCGAGGTCCTTTGGAGTGTCAAAATAGAGAACACAGAACTTGTACTACAACTTCTGAAGTTTGGACATTTATTTTGATTGCTACCTTCTAAACATGGATATTTGCTGCACACAAGTAAAATTTTAAAGGACAACATTTTTCTAAGAACTATTATTTTCTTAAACTAGGGAACATTGCTTGTTATATTGCCTAAAGCTAATGCGTTTCTGCACCCTAGAGGCTTTTTAGTAGCACTGATATGCATATTTTTCACCTACACAACCTACTTTATGTACAAAAAAGCATACCAATTAAATGTTTAATCAACAGCGGCCCATACAGGTAAGAGCGGTGGGGCGGTTGGGGCAGGTGGGTGGGGGATTTTGACAGACGACGACGAGGGAAAATGAATTATTTATTTAATTTCCCCTTGTGGTCGTCTGTCGAATCCCCCCCCCAACCCGGCCCCACCACTCTTACATGAACGGGCCGCTCCTGCATTTAATATCTCTTGATGTAAATGTTAATATCTCTTGAGCGCTAAACCAGAACTGCTATGTTTCTATGTCAATTTAATCATTAAGTATTTTTTGTTAACTAATTTGGTTTGGAAATGTTATGTTTTTTATTTCATAACTGTAATTTTGTTTTACTATCTCTGAGGGGAAAGTCTGCAGTCAGGTTTGAGATCTCAGTATGGAAAAGTATAAGGAAAAGTTCTCTATGCTGTACTATAGGGAGATCTTCGCAGTCGAGGCAGTGGTCTCCACATGGCAAAGTATAGGGAAACGTTCCTTGTACTTTACCATCAGAGAGATCTCCATCCCGCTGGTGGAGATCTTCAAATGGTAAAGTATAAGGAAAAGTGAAAAAGGTTATTAAAAGGTTTGTGAAAATATTTTTGGCGTAAATATTAATGTAAATTGATAATATATTTATTTTAAATGTAGAACTAAAGAACAAGTTCTACAGTAATAATAACTAAGGAGCTGATTATGACTTCGGGGGTCTTAGAACCACCGTACTGTTTGTGGCAGTCCGACTGCTGCCTCCTCAGTGGTTCGACATCCCAATTATGATCTGTGTCATCGGACCGCCTCCAGACCATTGCCACAGCCAAGATCTGAGTTCCCGTGGCTGCGGTGGTGGGGACAGCAGTGGTCAATGGAGGCGGTCCCTAGCCATGAACCGCCGACCTAATTATGACCTGCCTTTCTGCCGACCTTTTCCTGGCATTGTCCCTGCCAGGAAAAGGTTGACAGAAAGGTAGGTAAATGGCCACAGAAAATGGCCCTAGAGCAAATAAGCCCAAGTGGCTTGTGGCCAGGGCCCATATTGTGTCCCCCTATGCCATCAATGTTGGTGCGTGCATTGTTTGCAATGCACGACATGGTGCATGGCAACAGTGTGCCCGGCATTGGCTAATGGCTCTCTCCTAGAGCTGAAGCATGCCGCCGCCTTGGCTGCACTGCCGCAGCACCTCCATCCCTGTGGTTATTTTGTAGTGCAGCGGTCGGAATGCTGCCGGCTTGGTGGCGTTGTCCCAACCACTGCCTCTGCGAGCTGTTGGTGTTACCTCCAAACTCGTAATCAGCCCCAACATTTTTAAATACATTTTTAATGAATGTAAATATATTACATTATATTAAAATTATTTTTCTCAAGTTTAAATAGTTTTTTAATATGCAGCAGTAATTATTA
Source organism: Calotriton arnoldi (assembly GCA_963921515.1). Taxonomy (NCBI): domain Eukaryota; kingdom Metazoa; phylum Chordata; class Amphibia; order Caudata; family Salamandridae; genus Calotriton; species Calotriton arnoldi. The sequence goes on from CAWUFW010019330.1 coordinate 37,941, forward strand.
AAAGTAATGTATAGAATTGATTACAAGTAATTTAATTATATTTTAATAGCATGTATTTTTATGTTAATAATAAAGCACAAAAAAGGTTTTTTCAAATATATAATTAAATAAAAACTTTTATCATATTTATATATTTCACATTAAATTATAATTATTTATATATTTAACTACCTTAAATAGTTTTATTTAAATTACCATTTTTTCTTTTGAAGTTTACATTTAAGTCCCTGCCTCCATTATTTTCTCTGTGAGCGCGCTGCAGTACCAGGAGTTAGCAATGTGTGGTACTGATTATTTTATTAGTAAATTGCACTTGTAAGTTAGGTTGTCCTCCCCCCTTTTTTTTTTACACTCTTAAGTAATTTAGCAATCTGATTTTTTGAATGGCCAAAGGAGTAAAATTACTTAAAAGTGTAAGAGTAAAGTTACTGCTGTAAATTACTCACAGGCGTAACTTACTTTGTGACTAGCCCCAACGGTGCTTTGTACTTCCTCACAGTGTTTCTTATCTCTGCAACATAAGTCAATTGGATTTTCTCTTTCAGCCTAGGAAAGTTAATTATGAACAAAAAGTCTGTTTTGACTGGAAAGTGTATTAAACGTACATTTCTCATAGCAGTTTAACATAAAAGGGGGAAATAAAATTGCATGTTTGATCTATACATTTCCATCTAAATCACTCTTTTGCTCTGATTTTCATCTCATTCACCACCACCAGTCCTGATAACATTAAATAAGACAATTTAATATTTTAAGAGAGATAATACTTCTGCTTAAACTGACTGTCAGGTCAATGTGGCTCTCTTGGTAACAGAGACAAGTATTGCTAGGGAAGAACACATTTGCACACTGTTTGAGATCCCGCCCATTCTGTTATGGTGTGCATATATATACCAACAGCGGTCATACTACACACATCTTATAAAATATTTCACACTTTAAATTCATATCAAGGAGACACCTTCAAACAATGAACGCATATTATAATCCTCATGTAACTATTGTTTTTGCCTTATGTTCGTTTTTATCATCTAACCAATAATTGCGTGAATGTATTGGTATGTAAAAAATAATAATAACTACTAGATAAGAAAGGGGTCCAAGGGAATATTTAAAGACCTGCGCGGATAAATCCCCAAACCAAGTACATAAACAACACAGAATCCGCGGGTCTAAAGTGTATATAGATAGAGAGTTTTTGACCAGCCAAAACTACATAAAATAATAACTGATAGGGGAAACTCAATTAAGAGGACGGATTCCCATCACCCACCGAAGTGGCATGCTTCATCATTTGGGATCTCCTCTCGGCTGCAAGCTGCTGCAACCAAGGAGCTACAACTCCTTTCTAAATGTAAAGGAGGAGCTCGCGGATGTTTTAAATCAGTAGTTTAGAGACACAATCGCTAAAGATTGATGGAGCATGAACAGTGTAAAGAAATAATTGTGCAGTGTACCAAGTAATTTAAAATTGACTAACATGAGAAAAATAAATTTATAAGGTATCTCGTGTATGTCAAGAGTTAAAAGCAGTAAACGCGCGATCTGAATGAATGTGCGAACGCGCTAAAGGTGCGGTCTACATGTTTCAGCCAAAAAAGGCTTTCTTCAGGACCAAGATGTAACTACTGCACTGTAGAAAAGGTGAAAAGAACGATACAACCATATACCTGTGAGTAACACTGTATGATCACAGGTCTTGTTCTCCTATAAAGAGAAAACAGAAAATAGAATATGTATGTGATGGCTGGAAAGAAAACTTTTCTTTAATATACCTAGATCACATGAAGTTACAATGTGAAACTGTCATTACCCTAAAAATAGGTAAATGAAAAAACATCTTACCCGTATCAAATCGGGAGGGTACCTTCCGCTCCTGGCAACAGCTCAGGGCGTGAGGCAACGCTCTGTAAATGAAAAAGACGAACACAACTCAAACTCTTAAAAGAATAAAAAACATGTCGGGTACAATTACCTAACCATGATGAGTATGTTTCCAAAATGTCAGTCTCATATGAATAAAGTGCCGCCTCTTAGAATGTTACAAGAACAATTGAGCCGGACACTAAAAATAGCTTTAAAGTGATGATATAAAGCGTAATAATGGCAAACACAGCATACTGTGTACAGCATACTGGGTAAGTTTCCAATAGCAAAATAATCACAGTCTCCATGTCGAGAAATACAAGAAATAAGACAACGGAGCACTGTAACTAAAAGTTGAGCATGATAAATACATGCTAGATAACCAAAAAGAGCTACTTTACTAGAATCTAGCGTGGTAACAAAATGCAAGACAGCGCTCAGATCACTCAAGCCTTGTAATCAAGAGTGTGGAGGAAAAGAACTGCTCGCTACCACTAACAGCATGCTGCTGAGAAGACCACTAGTAAAACGGTCTCATTCTGACTTACCTACTCCGTCGTTACCCCGGGCCGGATCCTGAGAGTCACTCGCGGTGACTGCCGGCCGGGGATGGAGGTTTAAATAGCAGTCAGTAGTTATTGGAAACTAACTTCAGGTGCGTAAAATGTGACGCGTGTTGATGACACGCGACGCTCGACATATTAAAACTACCCAGAGCTGGGAATTGTAGTTTGTTTGCAGCTACGGCTGAGTGAAGTATGACGCGTAAGAATAGCACATGACGCAAGACGTGTTAAAACTACAAGAAGCTGGCAAATGTAGTTTATACCAACTGAATACCGAGTCAAGGCGACTGCCTCGTTGTTCCTTTGTCACGAGTGACTCGTAAAAAGTGCAGTAAACGCCAAGAACTATAAAAGAAGGCGTGTAAATCAACAAGATGTGACATATGTTGAGACTGAGCCAAGAGCTAAAAATGTGGTCTATCTCAACCAAATCTCGTGTGTAGAAACTAAGCCAGAAACTGGAAAAAAGGTCTATCTCAACCAAATCTCAGTGTGAAAAAAGAAGGCAAATAACTGAATGCTCATATCAGTTCGAAAAATAGGACATGGACACACATATATAAAGTACGTAAGTGCCCACAAAGCCATTGTATCACTATCAAACCCTCAGTAAAATGTATCAACGGTGCAGACAGCTACAGGCAATACCCAAAAAGGGGGAAATAAAATTGCATGTTTGATCTATACATTTCCATCTAAATCACTCTTTTGCTCTGATTTTCATCTCATTCACCACCACCAGTCCTGATAACATTAAATAAGACAATTTAATATTTTAAGAGAGATAATACTTCTGCGTAAACTGACTGTCAGGTCAATGTGGCTCTCTTGGTAACAGAGACAAGTATTGCTAGGGAAGAACACATTTGCACACTGTTTGAGATCCCGCCCATTCTGTTATGGTGTGCATATATATACCAACAGCGGTCATACTACACACATCTTATAAAATATTTCACACTTTAAATTCATATCAAGGAGACACCTTCAAACAATGAACGCATATTATAATCCTCATGTAACTATTGTTTTTGCCTTATGTTCGTTTTTATCATCTAACCAATAATTGCGTGAATGTATTGGTATGTAACCACTAGTTTGAGTTCTTTATTGGTAAAACTTTGTTTTTTCTTTACAGAATGTTCACATTGCTCCTGGCGAAGGACCTATCTGGATCTGAAATTCCCTAGGGTACTTTGAACGTACCGTTATTGATTGGAGTCCCCTACAATAATACAATAATCTGCATGAGTTTGTTATTTCTTTAATTCAACTCTTTAATATAATTCTATGAAGAATGACACAATTTTGATTCTAACTTGTTTTGAACATTAAGGGGCATATTAGCAAGACCGGCGATAAAATTATCGCCGTTTTAGCGGCAGGAAACTGCCGCTAAAACGGCGATAATGGAGCTTGCTAATATGCGTTATAGAATTCCAATAGAAGCCCATGTTAGATGTGCAGGACATCTAACCTGGGCTTCTATTGGAATTCTATAACGCATATTAGCAAGCCCATTATCGCTGCTTTTAGCGGCAGTTTCCTGCCGCTAAAACGGCGATAATTTTATCGCCGGTCTTGCTAATATGCCCCAAGTTTGTAAATCACAATTTTTTCTGAAGACTGTGGATTAATGAAATGGGCAATTTACAGCCTTTATTAAACTGTGTACAGGGCTACTATCCCCTTAGATTTAAGGGGATAGTTTTATAGGGTTTTTCCTGAGTATCTGAGGTCAGAGGATACTTCTTTGCAGAACGCTTGAAAACTAGTGTTGGGCGTAACTGGCGTGATTCTCTCTAGCGTAATTACTGGAAAAAACCCTCTAAATTGTGCGTGATTACATGAGATGCGTAATTTAGCACTATTTTCTTAGTGCAAAATGCACCCTAGGGCCCATTTTGGACCCAAGGTTGCATTTTGCGCAAAGAAAATAGCACTTAATGCCACAGGACATGGACTGCAGTAGTCAGCAGGTGCTCTCTTAGTTCCTGTGCTCATGTGGTGGGATTTTTTGCCAGAAATTACTCTTAATTACTCAAGCTGCCGCAATCCCATAGTTTTGGTAATTTCACATCACAAGAGTAGTGAGAATTTACTCATATTACTCCACCGTAATTAAAGTTGGCCCAGACCCATTAAATACGCTGGGTAAATTAGAGACTAAAGGGTGGTGTACATTTTCTGGGATCATTTTTCTAGATGAATTTCTCGTTAGAACAAGGCATACCATTGGAGCAGAGCACATATAGATTAGAATGTTCTGCAGGCTTGAGTCCACAGCACACTTCAAAAATCCAGCGGTCCAAAATGGAGTTAAATAGGTTTAACACATTATAAATATCCATTCTTTTCCGGGAACCTTCATTAGAACTGCCTTTTTAACTAAGTTTTCATTCCACTCCCTCATCAAGAAGTGGCAAAAGGACATCAGTGAAACACCTCCTGTCAGGTTAACAGCTCATTATAACTGAAAGAAACATCAATGAGAAAGGTGGCCTAGTTCTCCTTCTCTTCTAGGATACAAGTGCAGTTTTTCTCTACTTCAGTTACAAATGACAGGGCGTCTAGTCTTTAACAAGTAGCTGCTCTGTATATGCCGCACAGGCTGCTGCTAACATAGATCAATTGATGTCCGTCTGGACTTCTCTAAAGCACATTCTACGTTGTTATCCACAGCACAGCATCATGTGGAAGTCTGTGCCCGATAATCACTGACTTTCTCCATGCTAGCTTTCAGAGAATTTCAAGCTATAGGACACTGTTGATTGCAGACCAGTTGCATGCTGTGAAATGCTGCTCCCTACACGACTTTACTCATTCATTAGTAGTTTAATGCAGAATGACGGGTCCCCTTGTTGAAGGTGGTGAGGGGCTCCTGACACTTCCATATGTCACAGAAATTCACGGGCCTTTGGATGAATGGGGGGGGGGGATGAAGGGTGCCCCTTCACTGCATGGATGTAGGGCTTGCGTTACACTCCTATCACTCAATAATGTGTGAGGTTTCGAAGGTGAAAGAGGCTGGACAGTATGACAGAGAAAGCATTTGGTAGCACTCACGCATCTGTAGATTACTTTCGGTACAAACAGCCTTGTGCTGCGAGCAGCGCCTGTCTGTTGTCCAGTCCCCATTGAGTAGATGCCCTTGAGTGAGGTTCTGAGGGAGCACCAAAGTGGGATGCCGGTGGACTAAATGCCACACTTGCATCCGTCACAATTGTCCCTGTGATTGGAACAGTTAGGAATAGAGCCTTCTTTTATTCTATTCTGTCACTCCTACCACAGCTTTCTACAGGGGTCATTTTATTCGTAAGCGTAGGTGAAGAGCAGTTAAAGGACTAGGGTAATCACTATTACGCTGCGGCTCTCGGACACTGAAGGAACTGCAGAAGGTGCTGTTCCTCACAGTTTCTTTGGAATTGCTTAATTAGAACTTAGTTGAATCTTTTGCTCTTGTATCTTGTTCACTTTTTATATTTTAAATCAAACAATCTATTAATAAAGCAATGAAGATGGCATGCTCTTAGGATTTGGGTGCAATGTGCTGTGGCATCTTTGCTGCCGATGGCCCATGACACTGAAGACACAGATCCTTGGAAATGCCTCCGCCAGGTCAGATATACCCAGAGATTCTTTACAACAGCCAGAAAATCCTCATTGAGCGTATATCCTGCCCTACATATCTGATTTACACTTTCTGGGGCTCGAGAACCAAAGGAGATTGAAGTAAGGGAAGACAAGCATTTGCAATGCAGTCAGTCTCGCCTTTGGGACCTTATATGTATTTAGCTATGCAGCACATTAGCCTGGGTGCTGAAACATCTACAGAACTTTAACATGGAGGGAAAGTAAGCACCAAACTGCGTGACACACCAGGTAAGGGAACACCTAGAGAGAAATATTGCCTTTCAGCAGGAAATGGTATAGTCCAAAGCTCTGTTTTTAATATAAAATCAGGGCCTTCGGTGGTCATATCACTGAAAATACAAGATTTGAAAAATATATTATTGTCTACGGGTGCTCGTAGAAGACAATTTCTATGGACTGGAATCTAGAGAATGCTAAAGTGATTCTGGTATTTTACTGACCTCTGCTGGTCGTTTTCTATCAAGAAAGTTAAAAAGAGGCAGTTGCCTGAAAAGTAAAAAAAAAGAAAGTCCCTAAGCAGAAAGCAATTCTGGTATTTTACTGACCTCTACTGGTCAATTTCTATCAAGACAGTTAAATAGAGGCAGATGAACAAGCAGAAAGCAATTCTGGTATTTTACTGACCTCCACTGGTCGTTTTCTATTAAGACAGTTAAATAGTCTCAGTTGTACAGAAAAAAAGTCCCTAAGCGGAAGCAGACAAGTCCTAGGGTTGATCTCCAGAGCCCACAAAGTACATACACATATAAGTATATACTAAAGTATATACAAGAGGTCTCGAATGCTCGACCTAAAAAAGGGCTCTTCACCTTCTTGGAGTCATTTCTTTTTGGCAATCTTTCCTTAAGCCTTTGCTGATGCTGATGCATTTGGAAACACCTGATGTACCAGACCCTGAACCTCAGCTTGCAAACCGCTCTCACGGTCCATGGCCTCCCATGCCTGCCTCCTCCATGTGGCGAAGAGGACTTGTGACTCAGCAGGCCCAGAGTTGAGTGCTCTGGCCCACTGAGGACAGCGCCCCTTCTGCAATATATTCAAATATAATTTTACTGAATTATAAAAAACATAACCTGGAAGACCCAATGTTTTGTTAAGGAATAGCCAAAATCGAGACTGGTGAATTACTGGAGTAAGCGTTAGTGACGTGCGTGGTGCAGTGTTTACTATACAGCACTGCTGTAACTAAAGAGCATGGCAGCCATCATGAAACATATCATTAGAAAATGAATTTAAGATGACCTGACGTCAGAATACAATTACTCGTCCCTCCTCTATGACCCCCTCCAGCTACCCGCTGTTGTAAAAGGAAAGATGCAGCCCAGCGTCACAGCGGTCTGTAGTCATTCACCGTGGTTCCTTTCTGTATTAAATACTAGATTAGGGTCTAATGCCTCGGCTTTAATACGCCTTAATAGGTGTCCGCATCTTTGGAAGTGCATGTAAATACCCCATCTAAGTCGATGATTTAGGAATATTACGCATGCACTACTATAACTTGAACCTTACCGTAGTAGACCTGAATTAGAGTGCTTGTGAGAGTTGTTGGCGCTGCCTTCTGTGTTTGCAGTTCTACTGTCACATCTCAGGCACGCATTTCAACACAGGCTTCCTACGCTCGGCAGTCTGAAAACAAAACCATGGCTGGCAGCGGAACCTTTTTACGCCAGACACAGTCACGGGCCCGTCTTCTCCCTGGGGTTCCCATTGTAAAATCTCTCTGGGAGATGATGGGGTGTGTACGTCTACAGCAGTAGAGTGTCCCCGAAAGCCACAGTGTGTTTAGCGTATGTACCGCAGTCATCGAGGAAGAAAAATGGGATGGGGGGGGGGGGGGGTAGAGGGGGCTTTAATTAATCTCTGTCGCTGGTAATCACTCTAGTCGCATCCCAGTTCATGGTTTGTACTGAAGCCAGACAGCCCTTGCTTGAACGACTTTTAACACAGATGTTAAAGCTAGCTCCCCCCCCCCCCCAATCCAAATGTATTTCATACCAACTAGTCCAGCACGTGTAGCAGCACTTAAAGCACTTCAGGTAAATTCTCGTTATGACACCAAGCCACACTTTACTAGACTTTGGTTAACAGCGCCTCTCCTGCGGTACAAGCGAGGCACCACTTGTGCTCTCGAAGTGGTGAGAACGAGTGTATTAACTGCAGTTCACATCAAAATGAGAGTATTCTTTACAGAGCATTGGACTTTCTACATTCCCTGTTTTCTTCAGATTTTTCCTATGCAATTCTAAGGGAAGCAGACCTTGTTGCTTGGCAACAGTGTGTGTGGTCCACGGAGACCGCCCAGCGAACTCAAAGCTGCCTGTATTGTGGCTGTGCTCGCAGCGCACGCTGTCACCGGCTGGAGTAATTTCCCTATTGTGCCAGCGATGGAGACTTTCTATATGCCTGTTGCTGCCAATAAAACTGATTTGGGCCAATTAACGGGTGGAAAATCTGCTTTGCCTTCCGTTTATTTTGTTGGTTTCGCGCTCTGAACGAAACAGCCTAAACGATATATTTCAATCTACATGCGTGGCCATTTAATGAAAAAATCACTCACGTTATCATAACCAGAGGAGCAAACATGCATGTCACGGTTTTAGAGCCACCATATACGTCATCAGAGGCGATGGGCCATTTAATGCACTCTCTCATTACATGAGAAGACCCCTCATTCAGTCCAGTCTACTCACCCAAATTGTAGCCACTTGTACCGCGACCCACACTCGGAGCTAAAACACTGAGCCCCGTTCCTGAAAGTATTACCACTTCACTTCAGGCAATGCATAATTCCAAGTGTCTCTTCAGCGTCAGATATCCTTTTAATAACACACCTGTCAGGTGACCCGCTGCTAACTTACTGGCAGGTTGGCATACTGCGTTACACGGACGCTGACTGTACCATTTGGCTTCCGGCCAGAACGAAAATCAACATTTCCTTCAGCATTTAAGAACCCCCAGATGGTGCATAATCGCCTTTCTCTGGCCTGGCATGCTCCTGTGTACACAGTAATCAGACACAGACTTTCCGCCCATCGCGGTGGGACAGCAGCTCGCAGTGGCAGCGGTGAGGCAGCCTACCAGTCTCCTCTCTGCCAGGCAAAAGGCACACCGCGGATAAACACCGCCGCGGCCACTCTTTACGTTGGCAGCCGGGAAGAGGTAGGGCTCAGCGAGGTCACCTACCTTGTTAATTACCTCCCGGGCGAGGAGGACTCGTGGTGCGCCGCCTCCAGGCCATGCGCGGCCAGCCTGGCATGTGTGCCTCTGTGCTATACGTGTGTGCAGGGCGGAGAGTGTGCGTGACAGCGCTGGGCGGCACATCCGCAGCAGAAGCAGCAGCTGGCCGGGGTCTGCCTCTGCTCTCGCTCTGGGAGGCGGCGCCCCAACTCCCTCTCTGTGTGGCGTCGAGTGTCCCTCTGCAGACTGCCCAAGGGGCACTTCGCTTGCATGTTCCTCCTAATCTCGGTGACGTTGGGCAGTACCACTCCTCCCCTCGTTGCAAGGGCACCCAGAGGGTCCCATACTTTATACCCAGTCAGTCTGGGAACACTCTCTGCACGCTCTATTACGCACTGTCCGTTCTCCTTTAATCCAGAGGCAATGTTCTCAAAGAAGTTACCTGATGTCACTGCGGGCATCCACCTCTTCAACAATCTCCGCCCGGCTGCAGCCTTTACTGAAATCTGCTCATATAAAACACTTTATTTTTACATAGCGTGTAGTGTCATCGTTTTACAATTTCTAAGCGCATGCCAACAGGAGTTACTATTACCAAATGTAATTAGATTTAATGAATGGGCCTCGGAAGCATGAGATGCTCAGTTGGTCCTGCTAGAATGAGAATGGGTCACCTGCACATCATATCAGATATCAGCGCCATGCGCTTAATTCCTAGAGCTATATCTGCTTAATCTCTGAATATTTTTTTTAACATTAAGTATTAGTTAGCACCCTTTCACGTGCACACATTGTCAGGCGCTGCCATTAAAACTGTCATGCATTTCAGCTTTGCACACCCGAGTGAGTGAAAATATTTCTAATGGTTCAGCACGCGTTTCTAATGATTTTCCAAGCCTAGCCTGTATCTTTCTTCATGGCTAGCGTTTAATCGACGGAACCACATAAGGAAAATCAAAAAATATATAGTTTTGTATATTTAAACGGTACATTTTTATTATCAATACTTGTAAACAAATTAGAGAAATTAATATTACATTTATTGTTAATGATCTAACGTATAATCATAGAACACTATTGCTAATTTATTTTTAACTATACAAAAAACATTTTAAATAATACATAGTATATACCTACATGCTACGATGTTCTAAACTATACACAAACTATGCACAAACTCATATGGCGTTTAAAAAAAGGCATAACAGCTTTGCTTCATAATGGCCTCATGTCATGCATGAACGAACGTGGTGAGCACTTACCTCTCTGAACCAAGTTTTAATATTTGTATCAATTTTTTCATCTGATTCATTTGACATATCGTGTGGCGTTTCTCATCCAGTTGGTTAGTTGTTAGCTGGATTCAGAGTACTTTGTGGCGACCACTGTAAGCCCATCTGCTCTTGGGCTGTTTGATTTGGTGATTGTTGCCGTGCATAGTGTTGTCATGAATGATTTCATTTCAGATATTGCAGTTCAGTTATCAGTGATGGCATAGAACATGTCATGAGTGATGTAATATGTGAGGAAGTTAGCAGTGCATGTATGTTTTAATTGACACTTTAACCTAACTATAGCCTCCTTTAAACTTTGTTTTGTTCAGAGAATTTCTGCAAATTTTTAAATGTAAAGTAACATATTATTACAATTCCTATCTACAGCGTCATTTTAACCTTTGTTTTTTTCAGTGAATATCTATGTTTTCTCTTTATTGCAAAGTAATAAGGCCATCGCATTGGGTGTGGCATGGGGCTTGGCGCAAAAGCCTAGCATCCAAATCCCACTGGCTCCCAATACCTCATGGGTGCCCTACCACTCGCAACTTACAGCCTTTTGCAATGAACAGCAGGGGTTTGGCAGTGTGCAATGGGGGGTCCTGCACAGGGCTTGGCCTATGGCCAGGACCTGCTTCCAACATCCTGCGGGAGCCCATTCATGCCCGTGCATGAGCTGCATCGGGGTTGAGCCTAGGGACTGGCCTGCGACTCCGTGGTGTGGGGTGGTAATGCAGGGCCTGGCTGCATGCCTAAACCTGCACAGCCGCATTCAACTGACTATGTGTAACAATATAACGGGGTAATTTTAAGTAAGGCAGACCTACTATCTTTGGCAAAGGGTCAGAATACCAAAAGCGGTGGGCCTATTGACTTTATCAAGGGGTCAGCACATCAATATATATATAGCAGACCAATTGGTTTTGTCAAAAAGTCACAAATAACTATAATCAAATGTTCATTTAATAAATTCACACACTGGAATGTGTGATAATAGTGATTGTAATAAAGTATTTTTTTTTAAATACATGTTTGTTTCTTTTTTTAAAAACTTTTTTCAAGCCACAATGTGCAGTTATGGAATCAACCTTAAGGGGGCCCTGCCCTCCAGTTCAAGAGCATACAGATCTAGCTGGAGTGCTTTAAAAAAATTAGTAAGCTCTCCTAGGGCCATGAATTCAATGATCAAAGAGACTTGCTGTCTTTTTGTTAATGTTGGGGGGTGGCTGCTGCACTCCCAGCAGTCCCCCACAACAATAAAAAAAGGTTGGTGGTGCTCCTGCCCTTTCTAGGGGAACCACCAGCAAGAAAATATACTCTTTGAAATTTTCTTGGGGCATTATGGGGAACACCTTGCCTGAATAGTGAATAATAAACGAGTGGCTCTTGCCGCTCATGCATTATTCATTTTTTACATTTAAAAAAAAATTGGGTGCCTATTGGGGTACCTGCACCATGTCTACTCATTGGGCACAGCAGGTGGAGCCTCAAGGCTTCTTGGCCCCTGCTGTCGCCCCAGCCTCTATTGTGGTGGGAGCTGGTAATTTTTTAAAAATTTTATTTAGTAGGTGCCCTTGTGCCTTTTCAGGGCACCCACATTCACAATAATGTGGAGGCTGCTGGGGGTTTCCCAGGGCCCGCCCAGCCCCTGCTGTCTCCACTTGCAAGAGCCGGCGACTTACTTTATTGGTGGGTGCCTTCATTGCCTTTCCAGGGCAAACACAATGTCTCTCTCATTGGGAGCTTCGGGTGCCCCAGGGACCTCACAGTCCCTTACAGCTCCCCAGTCAGCACCATACTGGGTGCTGGCGGAAGTTGGCTCCATTACTTTGCTCCCGCCCAAGCGGAAGCAGCATTTTTCACTGCTCCCTCCAAAGCAGTAGAAAAGTTCTTTTCCCTACAAGGGAGAGTGCAGGCAGAATATTCCCATACTCTTCTGAGCAGGGAATTATAGTGTCCCAGGTGAAGGGTCTCCGAGACACTGCAACAATATCGGGCCCTGGGGGATGGGGCCCTCGGGGCTCGATCAATGGCCCAGGGAGGTGGGCAGCAGGCCACCTTCCCTTCTTGAAAGGATCTGCCCCACGGAATGGAATCCCTAGGGCTTCTCCAAGGCTCAGCAAGTGGGGCCGTGTGCTCCTTGCCCTTATATAAACTATCGGCCCTAGGGGATGGTGTCCCCGGGACCTCTCCAAGGCTCAGGGAGGGGTGCTGCATGCCTCCTCCCTTTAATATGAATTATCAGTCCTGGTGGATGGGGTCTCCACAGGCCTTTTCAAGGCTTGGGGACGGGGGCCAGATGCTCCCCTCCCCAAAAATTATGTATGCACCACCCCCCAAGCCCTAGCCCAAACCAGGGGTTCACAAAAAAAAATGGGGAGACCGCCATTTTTAAAAAATTGGTGCCAATAAAGCTACACATATACGCGGCGTCAATTAAAAAAAAAAAATCGGCTTTAGGCCCGGGCGGGGGGGGGGGGGAATCTCACCAGGCCTAGGTGTCAGGCCCCCTTATATGTTTTCTATTAACTTATTTCTATGACAGGGGACTCAGTCACTGAGTCCTAAAATAGTTGCTGCCACTTCTTTGTTGATGTGGTAGCAGCCAATCAGATCTTATCTTCAGACAGATCTGTTGGCTCCATGGATATTCTGCAATGTGAAATATGCAACGTTTTTGAGCTTTAATTTCTCAAAAAACTACTGAAAGGATTTACACCAAATCACAATAAACACTTTATGGACCAAGATCTAGCTTCCTGGCAAATTTTGTGTAACTCCGTTCAGCAGTTTTTGCAGTATTGCTGTTGAGGTGGATGACATTTGTTTTGGAACGTTTGGTGAAGACTCGTCAAAGGGTGTCAAAGTTATTTGCAAACCCAAAAATGTTTTTCTTATGGAAACGTGGTCCCAACTATAACTACCCAGTGGTGACCACCACTGGGTTTACATTAATACTTTATTGTTGCTTGGATTACATTTTGCACTCTCCCTGGACTGAACAAAACTACCCTCTCTTGACATCTTGACATAAGCCCTGGAGTGTTGACCACATCTACCTAAACAGTCAAGGGAACATAAGTGATGCCAACTTTCTCTTCCAGAAAGAATACCTTGAGTGATGATGGTCAGTGATCCTCAGCATTCACTTCATTAGAAAGCTTAATGGCTTAGTGGCCATCTGGTAGCCATCTATTGCCATCTGGAGTTATCCTCTGGAGAGCCCAGTTGAACATATGCTATCTGAATATCAGAAGGGTACCACATGATTTATAAATAGTACCTTTTCTGTAATCCAAATATTATTATATTGATCTCTTTAAGGAATAGGAGGAATGTCTAAATGAAAGTTCATGCAGGGTGAAGAAAAGCCTAATAGAATATTTTTATTTAGAGATGCTACAAATCAATCAATTGTAAATCTCAAAACAGATTCAAAAGCCATTGCTCCTAATTTCATAGGCAACAATTTAGAGAAAATACACAATTTACCTTGAAAAGGATGATTTCAGTAACAGGAATCATGGACACATTTGTACAGGACAAAAACGGATGTTGCAGTATGAAAGTTTACACTTTAGTATTTAAATATGCACAATTCTTCAAGATATAGGGTATAGCGTTGACACAGCCAAATTAATGCTATCATCCTTTGGCTGCATAAAGAGGAGTGTTTATATACACTCAACATTAAATCACATATTGTAATATAGTCTAAATACACCTGTTAAACATGGGGGTCTGTAGTTGGCATAGGTAGGTACCTTTGTCCAAATAGGGACCCTTGCTTCTAGTCAGGGTAATTGGGATACACACTTTAGATAACCCCTGCTCAACCCCTGGGTAGCTTGGCACGAGCAGACAGACTTATCCCAAAGGCAATGTGTAAAGTATTTGTACTCAAAACACATAGTAATCCAGTGATTTCACCACAAATGGACACCACACCAGTTTAGAAAAATAAAGTATCTTTATCTAAACTCAACAAGACCAGAACAACAATAATTCAACATACATGTAATAAGAATATGACCTTAAAAAGGTTTCAAACAACTTGGTCCATTGAAAACTATGGATGCGTGATTTCTCACAAAGTACCTGTAGATTCGTAAAAATTCACACGGCTAAACAGTCGCAGAGATGGGAAGCGTCGAGAATCAAAGAGATGCATCAGTTCCTAACACCTTGGGGAGGGGATGGGACAGTTCTGCTGTACGCAGGAGAAGTGATGCTTCGAATACGGTCTGTAGGGGGAAGTGATGCATCGACTCCAAGACGGTTCTGGTCCGTGGGCAATGCGTCGGGAAAACTTACCACACAGGTACGTTGCATGGAAATCCGGGATGCGTTGTCAATCGATGCGGCGTCGTTGAGCGGTGCTACGTTGGTTTCTTCAGCCGCGATCCCTCGATGCGTCGGTTCTTGCAGCCATGACAGGCGCTGTGTCTGTTCTGCAGCAGCACGGCGATTCGTGGAGATTCTTCTCGCACAGCCGTGCTGCGTCGGAAAAACAGCCGCAAGAAGAGCGATGTGTCAATTTCTTCAGTTCTTCTTTTTATCCAGCTCCCAGCAGCAGGGACAACCTCCAGAGGCCCACAACTGGAATAGGCACCTCCTGGCAGGTCAGAACTCTCAGCAGCAGAGTTGAGGGGAGCTGGGGGTGAAGTCTTTGTGTCCCTGTCACTTCAGGACAGGAGGCCAGCACACACATTCGCCTGGAGATCTTCTTCAAGCAGGTTAAGAGCAAAGTTCCAGTCTTTGTCCTTTCCTTGGCAGAAATAGCAACGGCAGGCCAACCCCACACAGCACACAGCAAAGGGGCAGTGCTCCTCCTCACAGCTCTTCAGCTCTTCTCCTTGTCAATGTTTCCTCTGGAGTCCAGAAGTAATCTAAATTTCTGGGGTTTCAGGTGTAATACTTACACCCCAAAATATCTTTGTTCTCTTTGTGCAAGGGTCTCTAAGCCCAGTCCAAACCAGTTCTGTCCTCCCTGGTGCAGTATGACCACAGAGGGTGGATGCAGCATTGTGCAAGGGAGACAGGCCCTATTGAGGTGCAAGGAAAACTCCTCCTCAATGTTAAGAACACTAGCTTCCACATGCAAATTTAGAGACTTGCATGAAGAGATTATTAGAGATCAATTTATCAATCGCACAAGTAATATGAAAATTCAAGAATGATTGCTGGAACTCAAAGATCCTTCTTTACAAAAAACCATAGACACTGCTAGAAGAATAGAAAACACATCCCATTACGTTAAGGAGCTTAATATTGAGCAACATAAAGATGTAGTTGATACTCATAATGTTAGTGTTGTAAATAAGGGAAAAAAAGTTGAACAAAAAAATGAACAAAAAAACACTAAGGGGCCGATTCCGATCTCGGCCGGTAGGGCTCCGAATCGGATTCGGCTTTACCGGATCCGATTCGGAGCCCTGTTTCCCGACCGAACCGTACGCGGGTCCGGCCGAGCGAGTACGATGCGACTTCGCCGACCGACTCGTCCGGGCGTCCCGACCGCTCCGACCGACTCGCTCGGACTCCGACTCGCACCGCGCAATGGAGACGTTCCCCGGCCGGGTAAGTACGATGCGCGCCGCGAGCAGTCCGACCGAGCCGCGCACTCCGGCTCGAAAGAGCAGTCGGAGCCGTACTTTGGGGGTCCGTGTCGGACCCCCCTGTACGCGTAGCCGCGCGAGTCGCACACAGGGGGGACCCATGGGTCCCCCCTACCTGTGCGTGTATGGCGCGAGTCGCTTCGCCGCGTACCCGCTGTAGGGGGCGCACTTGTCCGACTCGCACCCATTGAGTCAATGGGAGCCCGCGTACGCGTTGTACGACCGGCTCCCATTGACTTCAATGGGAGTCCGACCGACTCGAGTCCGATAACATACGGACGCATCGTACTCGTTCGGTCGGACTGCACGGGTCCGATTCGGTCGGAAATCTCTCCGGGTCCGGCTCGGTCGGAGAAATTTCCGGCCCGAATCGGAATCGACCCCTAATCGTTTTAAACCTTTTGTAGAGAGAAGTCAGCCAAATAGGAACAGACGCATATGTTACAGGTGTGGTAGTCCCAAACACACTGCTGATTTTGAAAGATGCCCTGCTCATAACGTTACGTGTTTTAAATGTAAAAAACTAGGTCATTTTTCCAGATGGTGCAAAACAGGGAACAACGAAAGTTGGAAACGTTCCATAAATGTTGTAAGAACACATGATAATGATGAATATTATGATGATGAATTGGATGAGGATGACGTTGAAGTCATGGTAATATGTGATGACAATGTGAATGAAATATCTGAAGGTTATCAACCGCCCAGATGTTATGTATCAATCAACCAAGTCACCACATCATTATGGGCAGATTCATGTTCGCCGTACACTATAATTAATAAGCGAATGTGGGAAACCACTGGTAAAGCTGCATTATCACCACCCGATGTAGAACCCCAAGGTTATTGTGGTACTAAATTACCTTTACTAGGATTTTTCACATGTCATTTATCCTACAAGAGCAGATCCACCCAAGGCAAGGTTTACGTTGTAGAACATGGGAGAGCTTTATTGGGTTGGAGAGAGCAAAAGAACTTAGGCATCATATTAGATCCGAATCACCCTGACCAAGTGTTACTGACTAACGAGAGTGCAGTATCTAAATGTCAAGCGAAATTTCCCAAGTTATTCAACGACAAATTGGGATGTTTAATCAAATTCGAACATCGAATTATACTGAAAGCAGGTAGTATTCCTGTCGTCCACAAAGTCAGGAATGTTCCATTCATTTTGCGCACACAACTGAAAGAAGAATTACATAGGCTATGTGAAGCCAAAGTTATTGAACCTATTGAGGCTTCAGAGTGGCTTAGTCCCATCGTTTTGGCACGAAAACCTAATGGCAAATTGCGCATGTGTGTGGACTTAAGAGATTTAAATAGCAACATCTGGGTAGATCGCCATCCATTACCACGCATCAATGAGATGGTAGCCAGTATTAAAAGCGCAATGTATTTTTCTTCCATAGATCTGTCCAACGCTTATCATCAAGTTAAGTTGCATTCTGATTCTAAGCACCTAACTTCATTTATAACAACCGAAGGTGCATTTCAATACTTACGAATGCCATTTGGATTAGCATCCGCTTCTGCGGTTTTTCAAAGACTTATGAGCAGCATTCTTAAGGGTGTGGACAACATGAGGGTGTTTCAAGATGATGTTCTAGTGTGGGGTGATACTTTACGCAACCATAATGACATTTTGAATGAAGTTTTAAACAGATTGCAAGAGTCTGGTTTGACTGTGTGTGCAGAAAAATGTAAATTTGGGGTCAAACAGATAGATTATTTGGGTCACACGATATCCAATGATGGAATCAAACCTAAAATGAACTTGCTAGAAGCTATTGAAAAAGCTCCAGCACCTTCCAACAAAGAACAATTGCGTTCTTTTCTAGGACTCGCTGAATATTACTCTAAATTTGTTCAGAATTTTGCTAGCAAAGTGCATGATTTAAGACTTTTAATGAAAAAGGGTACATCATTTGCATGGTCAGACGTATGCCAACAAGCGTTCGATAAAATCAAAGCTGACATCGTGAAAGCTGTAGCTCTAAAGCCATATGATCCATATGATGCATCCATAGTTGTAGTAGATGCTAGCGGTTATGGGTTAGGTGCTGTACTTATGCAAAGAAAGGAAGGAGTTGAACGTATCATAGCTTTTGCCTCACGCACTCTTAAGGGAGCTGAAGCAACTTATTCGGTAATCGAAAAAGAGGCGCTAGCATGCTGGTGGGGTGTCAATCATTTTAAAACATTCATCTGGGGGACAACATTTGAACTTAGAACTGATCACAGACCTCTTATTGACATTTTTACTACCAAGGGTGCGTCCAGAGCGACTCCAAGGATTGCAAAATGGTTGTATCGTTTACAAGAGTACAATTTTCAATTGAAATATGTGCCTGGCCACAAAAATATTAATGCTGATTGTCTATCTCGCCTACCCTTATCTCATAGTGGTGATGATTTTCAAGAGGATAAGGAGGAATGGCTCGTGGCAAGTGTAGGAGAATTGTGCAAAGGTGCTGTAAGTGAACAAGAGTGGAAACGAGCAGTACTTGACGATAGTAATTTACAACAAATTGTGGCTAATTTATCTGCTAATACAAATCCATTAACTTTTGAAAAAGGAGAACTCACTGATTATAGGATGATATGGCCTGAATTATCCTGTGCTGATGGTATTGTCAGAAGAGGGGACAGATTAGTGGTACCTCTAGAGTTGCGTGCCAGACTTTTGACACTATTACATGATGGTCACAGTGGTATGACAAGTATGAAGAGAAGAGCCAGATACGATTTTTGGTGGTCGGGCATGGACAAAGACATAGATAGATGTGTACGTAATTGTATAGCATGCATGTGCAGTGATAAATCACACAAGTCTCATGAAACTGCTATATTGCCCACTACTTTGCCTTCTAGACCATGGGAAAAGGTCGCAATCGATATATGTGGTCCTTTTTATGTCACAGGAATTGACAACAAATACGCCATAGTTTTAATGGATTATTTTACCAAATGGCCAGAAGTTGCATTTGTTAAGGATATTAAGGCCTTCAATGTGATTGAATTTTGCGAGGAAGTGTTTCGCAGAGAAGGATATCCGAAGTCCCTCTTTGCCCAGGGGTTGTACGATACAAATAAACTACTTTCCTTCATACCTAATGAGCCTCTTGTGAACTTAAAACCTCCCACTACTCTAAATTCAGCCAATCTCTCATCTGAGCTCGGCAAGTCATTGTGCTCGTCAATTGAAGCCAGACCGAGACGGAGTTGTGCCGCTTAGCCGCTGACGGAAACCTTGTCTGCAAAATAGGTGAATTTTATTTCTGATACGAGGAAAGAAATAAAGATGGCTACAGATAGTCTTCATGTCTGATAGTTCAGCAAAGGAGAGGTCACACAGAAAGCGAAGTAACTATTTGTGGAGAGGAAAAAGAGCTCTTTTTGTTCAGAGTCCTGAGGAGAACCCTTAAAGACATCTGCACGGGTTCGAAACGTGTCAACAGTTTTTCCTTAGCCAAACAAGTGTTTTGTGCAAAGTGTACCACTGTTGCTCATGTGCAATTAAATTATAGATACTCATAATTAGTATAAAAAAATCTCCTTTGAGCTCAGTAGGGTCACTGTTTGGTGGTATGCCCTTGTAAGAAAAAACATCAAACATTTTTTGTGGAAGGTACTATACAAGGCTGACAGTTATAATTTCTGTATTGTTTAATCTTTAATCTTTACCTGTATAGAACCAAAGAGAAAAACTAAGATTTTATTGTTTTTGTTGTTGTTATTATTGTAGTGTTTATTGTAAATGTGATTTGTTCAGTGTTGTATGTTTTGTAAGTGAGTTTGTCTCTGTGTATTGTAAGGTCATTGATTTTGATGACATTTGTATAAATGATGAGTATTGATGAAAATAATGTTTTACAAAATATTTTGAAAATTGAAAAATAATGTCTGAATAAATTTAAAGGATCATAGTAATTAGAGTGTGTGAACTTTAAGGTGAATGGTTGATTGAAAGATTATCAGTATTGGCATTTGTCTTGATGATTAACTTTCTAAAAGTGGCATTTTCAAACACACAATTTAAAAACCATCTTTACTAAAATATGTGTTATTAAATTCTGAGTTCACAGAGAGCCTAAACTATATTTCTCTATCTTGTCCCATTGGGAAGCTATACTTGTAAGATGTTACAAAGTATTTCCCATGTTATCCTATGGGGCAGATAGCCTTTCAATAGTGAAAAACAAAATACACTGTATTTCACTATCAGGACATGTTACACACACCAGTACAGGTCCTCCCTTTCACATACACTAAACCCTGCCCATGGGGTACCTTGTCCTACCATAGGGGTGCCTTACATGTAAGAAAAGGCAAGGTTAGGGCCTGGCAAGTGGTTGCACTTGCCAGGTCGACATGGCAGTTTAAAACTGCATGTAAACACTGCAGCAGCAGGTCTGAGAGACCTTTTCAGGGCTACTCATGTGGTTGGCACAATCAGTGCTGCAGGCCCACTAGTAGCATTGTATTTACAGGCCCTGGCAAACTCAGTGCACTTTACTAGGGAATTACCAGTAAATAAAATATGCCAATCATGGATAACCAATCATGATAACAATTTGCACAGAGAGCATACGCACTTTAGCACTGATTAGCAGTGGTATAGTGCCCAGAGTCCTATAGCCAACAACAACAGGTCAGGAAAAAATAGGAGGAAGAAGCAAAAAGTTTGGGGATAACCCTGAAAAAGGGCCAAGTCCAACAACATTCTTGTTGACTTTTGAAGTGAACTTTTCAAATTTACCTGCACACTTAGGCTCTGCATTAATTCAGATATAATGGACGATATAATTCAACAGCCGTTGAAATGGCGTTAATAATCGATATAAGGAATTTACATTTGTTAAATCAATTGGATTATCCTGATAGTGACTTATATGTTATGTTTGTTGAAGAATTTGTAAATAAAGGTATCAGCCCCACATGTAGTTTTTTGAATACTTTCAAATGTGATTTTTTTAGCACTTGTAGGTCATTAATGTGGCACACTGTTCCAGTCTGTGATGGGCGCATCAGCGTCGGATGAGCTTGGCGCATCACGATGCATTAAAACTGTGCTTGCCATAGTGCAGGTGTGAACTCCTGGCTTTGTGTTGTGCTGGTGAAAGCAAACTAGTGAAAGATAGAACAGCAGTTTTATAAATATGAAGGACTCATCAGAAGGTCTATCCAGTTTCCTACTCAACTGCCTAAGAAAAAGGGCAAGTCTTCCAGTGGCCACAGTACCACTCTGCATTTTAATACTTATGTGAAAGGTGTGAAGTTTATTCGTAAGAAGGTCCCAGTTAGGAGGAGAAAGCCTTCTTGACAATCATATTGTTCTTGATTGTAGTTGAGAGGTAAGACTAAGGTTTATAAGCACAGTACCAAAACTGCCCTTGATCATGGTTGAGAAAGAGACCAACAAATGTCTTCTAGATCAATGAGAAAACCTGAGGAAGAAAGACAAAAATCAGGGACAAAAATAAATAGCAATGAGCAAAGAGCGCAATAAAAAAAATAAAAAACTATTGTGTTGCAACACATCCTTTCCAAGCCCAAGCCTGCTTATACATGCTTGAGGAAGTAATTGATATCACATGAAGAAAGATAAAGGCCATCTTGGTTTGGGATTTTCAGATAGCAAACATTAAAGAGACAATCATCTTGGATAGGCATAGATATAAAGTTAGATCCACCTACTCTTCCAGGAAAATGGCTTGTCTGAATGATGGCCCGTGAAGATAGAAGAAGCCCACTTTCAGTATTCCTCATGCCACCACATCTTACCACCTGTCTACTAGTAGTGCTCTGCATGGAATGTGAAGCAGACATAACCGTGGAGACATTGATAATGGCAATTTGGAGTGAAGAAAAAGCTCCCTCTATAAACCAAGCTCGTGTACCAGAGACACACTGTCTCCACCTCGCACAATGCAAGCCAAAGAAACCAGCAGCTGTCTGTGAGTTCTATCCAGCTCGGAGATGCAACAAAAATTCCCCCTGTCTTTCACTGTAGGCAGTGGATAGACCTGACTTTGAAGAAGGGGCTGCAATACACCCATAGCCAGATGTAGCGTGTGACTGCACTCTACAGGAGTGGGATGCCTGGAGAGGACTCCATTGCTCCTCCCATAATGTGCCTTTGGGGAGCGCACTAACTGTACACCACATCCTAATGGGAAATGTTAATGTGCTCCAATGGTATGTTTGAACCTGCCACTACATTGGTAACATGATGTAGGCGCGGAGGCAGGTATGCTAATTTATTTGCATGGTGACACTCATCCACGTAAATAAGGGAACGCACTCCTCAGAAAACATGCTGCAAAAAATGTCCACATGTATGCTTGGTACTACAGAAGGGATTGCAAAAGCATCTGCAGCACCTTATGTAGTATGGAAATTCCTGAGGAGCATAAGAAATGGGCACATCTACCCTTAGGTATTCCAGTAATATGACCCGGGTGTCCGTGATGAGAATATTTCTCTGTTTGAACCATATGCCAGGGAAAATATTTGAGAAATATCATGCTGTGAGATGCAGTGATAATTTTGCACCACAATGTCCTGCATTGGATGCTATAAAATCTGTCAATATAAGAGATGAAATAAATCTTGCCATATATTATAAGGATATTTTAAGTCACCGAAGAGTTCCATGGCCATATAGACTAACAGGACAGAAGGCTGAGTTTTTTTTATAATTTAATGGAACAAAAGGTGACATGCAATATCCTTATCATGTACAAAAGGTGCCATTCCTTATAATTCATATTTATACCATCACCCTTCTCATAAAACACTTAAGTCTTTGGAGTCTTGCTCTTTCTTGTTCTTTGCAGATAAGACAAACATAAGCAGAATCTGTACTTTGAAATTAAACGCACCATGCGGCTAGCTCTCGCTTATGTTTAGCAATTATAAATGGCCTTTCTCAGTTCCTTATTGGAGGAACTCACAAGATACAATAACTGTAGATTCATTGTGTTTCCTGAAATCTGAACAAAAGTATTGTTTGTTGTTCAGCATAACTGAAACAAGAGTTGAGCATGAGCAGACCCTTCCTCGCTCTCTGGGCTACCATGTATGGAAAAGTTATAAAAGATACTGTTAACTGGGGAAGGTCAAGATAGGTGGACCAGTTGCTGGTGGGATACTGAGAGCCAAATCTCCATCTTCAGGCCATTTGACATAAAAGTATGTGGCATACATATCCTAATGCAAACTATTCTGTAACAAACCTAATTATATCATAGGTAAGGAGTAGATGGATTGGTTAGAAATGTGCGATGAAATAAGATTGAAGTGCATTTAGGTTCCACTCTTTCATTTATTGTCTTCACTGAAGTAATAATAATCATGGCAATAATTACTATTCATAGTATATGTATAATAGCTCATAATAAATATTTGTCTGATGTAAAATACTAATACTTGTGTGTGTGGGTGTACTCATTTTAGGGTTTGGTACAGGGCTTCACATTTTGCCTGCTGATCAGAGATTTTCTGACAGGGTTGTCTGACTCCTAACACCCTTCTTCATATGAGCATAGCTCAGGGGGACAGGTGAGAGGCCCCTGCCAGTTTTCATTTTCTCCAAAATGGCTGCAGTTTCTTTTCAGGGGTTAAGAACTCTATCAGATGAGACACCAATAATTTTGGGGAACATGACAAAGGTATAAAATCTGAATCCAACCCACAAGGTAGACCCATTATATTATCCATTGGGTCTTTAACTGATAGCCTAGCTTGCCTTATTATCCTGAAAAGACACATTATATACTTTAAAGGATACATGACATACAATGAGTGGCTACATTCTCAATGATAGCAATGGACATTGTTTCCCTACACGCACACATTGCAATTGAAGATGGAATTGAGGCATTGCATTTTTTCTCAGTGATCACTGTGTCCTTTCATCTGCACACAGCCATGCTCCTGGAGATGGCAAGCAGGAATAGATACAATTCTTAATTTTTTTATGTCTGTTGTCATGTTTTCCTAGCCTGTCCATCACTGCAGCCAGTTCCTTCTTCTTTGCTAATTCCGTCCCTTATTTTCTCTTCCCTGGCATTGTTGCTTGGCCATTAGCTTGATGTAATTGTTTAGTTTTTTCTCAGTCATCATCAAATCCTTCTGGTACACATGCTTTACCAAAAAATTGTGACTTTAAAGGCCTTCTCATATTCTTTCAGCCAAATGTGCCAAGCCATTGTCAATGGCAAAAAAGTATTTATGGAATTCTTAATCTCCTTCTTGTGAGATGCATCTAAGAATGCTCTGATCTTTGGTCTTCATGATGGCATCAGCTTCGACCCTCAAATTTCAATGCTCATGATCAGAAAGTGTACAGTCATGGTGCCCTAAGCCCTGAAATATATCAGCCTGTTCACTTCATGATAAGAGTGAAGTCTACTTGAGAATACCAACTATGAGTCCGGGGGGAGAACGAGTATCACCTTGTGTTACACCTGTGCATTCATAACACCTCCACCAGGTCTAGCCTGTCCATCACTTCAAACAACGAGGCAAAAGAGTGTCCAAGAGTCTGGAAGTGCAGTACAGCTATCTATTTGTCTATCCAATATGCAGTTAAAATTTCCTAGCTACAGGATGTCATTGTCCATGTATGGCTCAAAATCTAAAACACTGATTGTCAGAAGTCTGCTGTATCTATCCTAGTTGTATAGGTATTACACATGACTCCTAGCCTGTTTTGGAGTATACCCACTCTTCTAAAGAATCTCTGTAATTATCTCTAAAGACCTTGTCAGTTTTGAGCAGCACAGTATGAGCAATCCAGAGTAACACAACTCACGAGGACTGTGATAAAGTGGATTATTATTTGGGATGGATAGAAGTTCACTACAGGTAATAATGGCCCTATTCTTGTGAGGTCCAGTAGAGGTTTCAATGTTAAACCTGAGCTCAGCCCTGGTAGCTATGGCACAGAGCAGACAGGCGTAACTTAAGAAAATGTGTAAAACATTTAGAAGTACCAAATAGTTAAACAGTCAAAAACACAAAACAATAAAAATTCCACACCAACTTATACAAACAGAATAAAATACAAATAAAATAGTTCCAAGAAGCACAAAGTGACAACAGTGGGCAACTGGTCACGCTAGACCGGGACAAAGGTAAGGTTTTGCCCAACCGCAATGGAGTGTGCATCAGATAAAAGGGCTGGATTCATCCCAGTCGAGATGTTACCTTCACAATTAGAAAATTTTAAAGAAGGTAGAGTCAGTGGGGCAAGGCTGCAGGCTGGATCTGAAGAAAGGCTCGTCAGCAACTGGTTGACGAAGGATGAGGTTTCAGTGAAGCCATCGACGAAGGCGGAAAATACGTAGACCAGGAAAAGTCTGGAGTTTGCACCAAGTATTTTGTTAACGTCGATCGGATGCTGCTCGGCGTTGGGCTAGGTGATTACTCCTACCTTCGGAATTCAAGTTTTTTCTGGAAGTCAAATTTCCTCAGCAAGCTCTAGCCAAACAGCATTCTACTTCGATGGATACCGGTCGACGCAGGGTCCGCTGAATCGGATTTGCTGCTGCAGAGAAAAATGCAGCAGGAGCTGTGGCGAAGTCAGGCTCACCGGAGATACACCCATGGCTGTGGCGATGTCAGGCTCTTCGGAGATGCACCCGTGGCGGATCGGATGGAAAGTTGATCCCAAATCCACAACGATTCATCAGGCTGAAATCTAGCTAAAAGTTTCTATGTACTAACTTTTGGATTTGGGCACAAGGAGTACATTCTCATACCTGTCAACAATTCCAGGGCCTCAGGAACAGGACTTGGGGGTCAGGACTCACTCCAGCAGAAGCCACCAGCAGGGTCTGGTGCATGTCCAGTTGAAACTGGTCAGGGAAGAAAGGTTCTGCCATCTTGGTTTTAAGTAGAGATTGGCACTGTGGGACAGTTTGTTGTAGGGCACACAGGAACTGTGGCAAAAGTGGGGATGGCTACCCCTGGAAACATTTTCCCCTATTGGTCGAGATGGGACAGGAGTCACCCTCACCCACAAGCTAGTGCCAGGTGTAAATGTGCCACCTGTGGTCATCCTCTTCAGATTGCTATTGGACCTGTGGAAGACAGAAGAAGGACTGCACCCTGCTGCTAAGACCTGTGAGGAACACCCTAAGGATGGGACCTGCTCCCATTTGTATCCAGGACTAAGGGTCAATTGGCTTACCTCCTGTTAAGCTACAGTGACACAAAAGCTATAAGAAGCCCAGCTTGTGCAGAGCTCCTGTGCTTATTTTGCCTTTTCCCACCTCAAGTTTTCTCTGTACTCTTTATAAACCTGGGCTGCAGGGAGTGGACTACTAATGGTGACTCCTTGGCCGTTTCCTCTATTCCCTTCCATGACACTGATGTTGACCCCTGGCCTTTCCCTCCTCTCCCTCCAGCAACACTTATGTGATCCACTGATTCATCTCTCCATGCTTTGCGGCACAGTGACATCAACATCATTGACAAATTCCTTTGACTGACACATTTCATAATAGACCAACAAAAGTCTCCCAATTTGACCCCCTTGGCCTTCCCTCACACTCCCCATTGTAAAAGCCTCCATTTTGTTCCCCCTTTAAGGGTTCATCTACTTTTGAAAGTGGGCCCGAAATAGTACAAGATTTTGAGTTTCCACAAGATTTGGGGGCTATTTTGGGTGCGAGCCTATGAATACTGCACGCATGCTTGGCTTCGACACTCTAATCCAAAGAGACCCCCATTTATGGAGCTCCCACTTCCCTTCTCAAGGTCACCGATCCTTCTCCCTGCTGCTGGAACATCTGATTCCTCGTTGTCCTGGGATCTATCATGACCTGCTAAATAAAGAAAGAGGCTTAAATCAAGTGCTGTTTGGTGAAGAAAGACTCCTCACCAGAAACTCAAGGTCAGCACACTGAACTTAGAAATAACTGTACTTGGCTTCATTTATTTATGATTGTTGGTAACTTAAACAGTCAACCTTTGAATACAGGCCAGTGACAAAGAGAACTTAAAAAACTGTGAAAACCTCAACTGTTGGATAAGAAGGATTATCCTTAGGTAATTGGACCACACTTTTGGTTTAAGTGGATCAAACTTAACCTGGACAACAAAGACCACAGAGAGGCCACTGATGATTTATTAAGGAAAATTCAAGGCACAAAAGGTGAGTGCTAATAGAAACAAAGTCAAAGTAAATGCATGCATGTAATTAAAGGATTGAATTGTTGAATGCAACCCACGCTTATCTTGTGTCCCAATAGAAAAAAGCTGAATAGGAAAATACACAGGAGTGCAATCTGAGAGCCATAAAAACCTTGAGGGAGCTGGTCATCCAAGAAGCAAATCAGTAGACGAGGATGATTATTCTTGTTCCTTCCCTAAACCCCAAACACACTTTCCCCCTGGGACTAATCATTAAACACTTATAATTATTATTATTATTATTTTTTTCTCTAAACAGATTTTATTGATTTTTCAGTAGTCATGTTTAAACATCACACAAATACAATTGGGATTACTCGTAGGTCTCAACCTACGTCTTAAAGTAGTTAAACATAGTAACCTCAGGATATACAGCTACAATCGACCATCAGTTCCTCTAAGGAGCAAGAAATAATGACCATCATAGTCCCAGGTTGATCTCTAACCCTAGCCCTTTAGTGCTTTGCAGCGCATGTTAACAGTAATGAATCTCCTCGAGGTTCTACTTCTCAATCAATGCCCCAACAGAATTCCCTCCCACCCCACCCCAACATCCCAATTTCCACCCTCCCCCCAGGCATGTCGCTTTATTATCAAATCCATCTCATGTGGGCATTTGCCGATCCAACAGTACACAGTACGTTTTATCTCACCCAACCTCATCTACTGGGAAAGCAGTGTGGGGTGCTTGCTATATCAGTCAGCCCTATTATGCGGTCAGCATTCAGGGACGGTAGATGCGCCAAGCGGTCAAACTCCCGTGTTAGGGTCCTCCCCGTCAAGGTTTTCATCTTCGTCAGCGGCCGGTAGCCTTAGTAGTTCCACTAAGGCCACCCATGCCCTCGCTGCCTCCAACGTCTTTTCATTCCCAGTTCTTTGGGCCATTTGCAATCTGAATGTCCCCTCGCATTCCGCCCACTTCACAAATTCCCTCGTCCACCTTGGAACACTAGGGCCATTTTTTGCCTTCCAACGGCTAGTGATCTCTCTTTTAGCCAACACCAACCCCAAATCTATGAACTTGCTAGTAACCTTATTCCTGGCAGTGTGAGGGAACCAGTGTAGTAAGCAACACCCTGGGGTCAGTGCTACCTCTCTCTCCGTCGTGGCCTTCAGCCCTGCAGTTACCTCCCTCCAGAACTCTCCCAGATGCGGGCAATCCCAGAACATGTGTAAAAACCCCGCACCCTCCATGTTACACCACGGACAGGTGGTCGAGACCCCGAAATACTCGTTAATCTTGCTCGGGGTAAGGTATGCCATATGCAAACATAGAAGTGAATCAGCTGAAATTGCTTATTTCTAGAACTCTTCAAGGCCCTTTCCACAAGTTCTCCCCACGGTTTCTCATCGATAGGCTCACCTAAGTCCCCCTCCCATTTGATGCATAAGGCTGTCAGGGGTCGGCGTATCTCCTGCGTGATGCGCCTATATAGGCAAGTAACTGCTTTAAAAGTTCCAGCAGCTATCACTATATATTGACAAACCATGGAATTCTGGGGTTCCACTATCCCCTCCTGCCAATGCTTTCGGAAGCTGCTGTCAGGGCAGCATGTAGAAGAAAATCTCCTCTTGGGAGGTCGTAACGCTCTAGAAGATCATTAAAAGGGAGCAAGGTATTTTCCTCATATGAATCCCCTATTGTGGAGATTCCTACCTCCCCCATGCCTGCAATCTGTGCCAATCCCCACCATGGGGTAGTGCCTTGCATATAGCTAGTGTGATGTCCGGCGCATAGGGGCATCGTATCTGCGCTCATCTAAGTGATCGATTCCAGCACTTGCGCACCGTCTGCAGGTCCGAGGGGATCGCACGATCTCTCATGGGGAGTCGCAACAACACCCGAGAAAGGAGCCGCAAGCTCGGATATTGACCCCTAATATCTCCTGTGTTCCTGAGATGTCCCGCCATCCACTTCGTGAACCACTGCAACTGTGCTACATGGTAATAAGCCTCGAGGTCTGGTACTGCGAGCCCCCCCTCCGCTCTGGGCCTCATCATCGGGGTAAGAGCTACTCTCCATCTTCCCGTGCCCCACAGAAATCCCGTGATCAATGTATTGAGCTGAGCAAATATTTTGGGCGGGATCCAGATTGGAAGCGATCCGAAGTTGTAGAGGAGCCTAGGCAGCGTCACCATCTTCAGTAATGCCACCCTGCCCGCTACCGACAGTGGTAGAGTCCCCCAGAACTCGAAGTTGCTTTTGGTGCTGCGTATTGCTCGTCCTATGTTGCCCTTCAGCAAATCTACAGGATCATGGTATATTTGAGTACCCAAGTAGGGCAAACATCTATTTTCCCATGTCACGCCCTCCGTTGCCAGCGGCCCAAATCTTTCTGAGTTCATAGGGAAAAGACACGACTTGGCCCAATTTACCATAAGCCCTGCGACTCTCCCCAGTACACTAGGAGATCTTTGGCTCCTCGAAGGGCTTCTCCTGAGTTAGCAAGGAACATCAGGAGGTCGTCCGCATAGAGCACTATATTGGAGTTGCCCCGTCACCTCCAACCCCTGATAATAGGGGCCTGATCTAGCGTGTGCGGCCAGAGGTTCCATTGCCAGCGCAAATAACAGGGGCGACAACGGGCAGCCTTGTCTTGTTCCTCTGCCCACCATGCAGGCATCCGAAATCAGCCCTCCCGTCCTGCCTCTAGCAGTAGAATTTTTACATAAAAGTGCCTTCCATTCCACGAAGTGTTTACCCAATCCAAACGCCCTCATAACTCTAAAAAGATATGGCCACTCGAGGCTATCAAAAGCGTTCTTGATGTCAACTGCCAAAATACACGCCTCCTCCTTCCTCCCTCGGTATGTCTCCGCTCCCAGGACTCGTAAGAGCCTGCGTATATTCATCGCTGTGTTCCTGGTTGGGATAAATCCCACCTGATCTGTATGTATTAGTGTCGACATGTGTACGAGTAGACGGCTGGCTAATACCCGGCTTAATATTTTATAGTCCAAATTGAGCATAGCAAGGGGACGATATGCAGTGCGATCCCAAGCCGGTTTGCCTGGTTTTAAAAGCGGAATGATTACCGCCTCCCTCGTTGAAGCAGGTAGACAGCCTTCCTGTTTTGCCCTGCCATACAGCACCACTAATTGAGGAGCTAGGATATCTACATATGTAGAATAAAATTCTATTGGCAACCCATCTGTCCCTGGTGTCTTATTCCTGGCCATATGTTTAATGGCCCTGCGTACCTCCCCAATCTCGACTTCTCTACCCAGAGCTTCTGCCGCCTCTGCATCTACTCTTGGAAGTTCCACATCCCCCAGGAACCCCACCACTTTCTCTACTCCGGGATCAAGCCCACTCTGATATAAGGCAGTGTAATATTCCAAAAACTGGGTATTGATATCTTGTTGGCTATAGTAGACCTCATCTTCCCGCCCACGCAGTTCAAGTATCGTCGCCCCTCTGCGCGCTGGGTTGGCCAGCCAGGCTAACAGCGCCCCAGATTTATCCTTCTCAGCATGAGCCTGGGCAGTGTAACCTTGTAATCAAAGCAACGTAGCCTTTCTACTTGTGTGGCCAATACCTCCCGAGCCGCGAGAAGGTCCACCTGTTTATCCACTCTCCCCGGCCTATCTTTTTCTACCTCACGAAGCTGTTGTTCCGCACTTTGTATTTCGTGCATGAGGACCTTCCTTACTCCCACCACTTCCCCAATGCAGCGGCCCCTTATAACGGATTTGAAGGCATCCCATTCAATGAGTGGACTTGTCGCTGTATTGGCGTTATCTAAAAAATAATTCTCGATAGCGGAGCCTACTGTGGCCCGGAACACCTGATCTTCCAATGCTTCTGGTCGTAGGCGCCAAACAGGTATTTTAGGTCTAACCCGTATCCAATCTAATGCCACCAACAGCGGGTTATGATCGGAAATCGTTCTGGTCAGGTACTCACTCAGTCTAATCCCCCCATGGACATCTGGGGAGCACAGGATCGAATCCAATCTAACGTGTAATTCGTGTAATGCAGAAAAATAAGAATAATCCCTTTCCTCCGGGTGTTGGGCCCTCCAAGTATCCGTCAGTCCCCATCGGCATTGCCAATCACGTCTGGCCTCTGCAATTCTATGTATGGGGGTGGTAGGGAGGGGTGGATGAGATCGGTCCAGTCTAACATCAGTAATACAGTTAAAGTCACCCCCCAACAGTACCGATCCTGTTAATACTGACGCTAGTGTCCTTGAGAGCTGCGCTAGAAACGCAGGTTGGTCTATGTTAGGGGCATAGAGACTCCCTATCGTTATGTCCCTACCGTCTAATCGCCCCGAAAGCACCACAAACCTTCCCTCCGGATCTATTATTTGCCTGATACACTGAAAGGGGACTCCCGCCCGCACCCAGACCAGAGTTCCCCTGGCAAAGGCCGAATAAGTAGTATAAAACACCTGCCCCCTCCACCTTCGCTGTAACGCAGCTCCCTCCTTCTGTGATAAGTGAGTCTCCTGTAACAGGGTGATCTGCACCCCTCTCCTGACCAGGTATGCATGTATTTTATGGAGGCGTAGCATGGTGTGCATCCCCCTAACGTTCCAAGATATACATTTAAGACCTATGGTGGGTCCCATTGTGCCAGTCATGCCATACCTCTAACAATTTCCCTCAAAGCGACATGCCTGGCCCCGAATAAAATCCCCTCAACAATAAAGATCTCCCAACTCCCCCTCCACAGGACAGGTACAGACAAACAAGTTCCCATCCAAACTAGAACGTGTGAACAGCAATTCACTGAAAGTGGCAGGATGTGAACTGACCCTGCTGGACCCAGATCTCCCCCAGGCCCCCCCAACATCTAAATTCAGTTGATAGCCCCAGTATCACTTCAGCGTCAGTGGGCGGCTGCTATAAGGCCTAAATCGCAGCAAAAGTCAACTCCCAGTACCATAAGCCCTTCGTACATACGACCTGGTGTGCAAACATCAGACTATTTCATCTGCTGCTTGAGGAGTGACGTCCGGGAGGTCATTCTCTGAGTCTTCGTTTGCGCTGCCTGGTTGCGAGCTTTCAGATCTATCCATGCCATGTTTGCTGGTGGCCGATCTTGGGCTGGCGCCTCCATGACTAAGTTCCGCTATCGCCTGCAAGGCTTTGTGCCACTCTAGTTGGCGTTCCTTAGGCGAGGGAGCTCTTGGAGTGTCTTGTGGATTGTTACCTGCCTTGTTATGTTGGCCTAGGCCTGGCTGCCATGCTGCTTTTCTTTGCGCACGTTACACTGAGCCGGGCCTTCCTCGCCCTTTGCTCGTGCCAAGTTCTTTTGCACTGTCTGCATTTACTGTTGTTCACCTTGTTGGGCTCAGTCTGCACAAACATGTACAAGGTCGCATAACAATGTATTTCGGTTCTTCCTGATATGGCCAGTCTCGCGCACCCAGACATAACATTATGTGCAAGTGCCATGAAGTATTTGATATGCTTTTAATACTGTGGTTTACTAGCGTTTAGGACACTTGGAGAAATCCCTTTCAGTGAGAAGAGCTATGATGTCCTGCTGATGTAATTCTGCATCTAGAGACTGAGGTATGGGGGTTCGCTAGTCAAAGCCCAGAGGTCTTCTATTATTATAATAAACTATCTTACTGCAAGGGGAGGGTGGTAATGTCATTTATACGTTTATCCACTGAGCTCTGAGATGCTTTCCCCGTTTGTATTCTATGGAATTGTAACCATGCTGCTTATATTAGTCATATGCATTATGCTATTAGTACTGACACGTGTACTGTACATTAGAGCACGTAAGTTGGAATAAACATTTTAACCTATCCAGTGTCTCTTCCTACGCACCTTGTGTACAAGTACGAGTGAGTGACGAAAGAGTGTTCTTGCTTCTGCGAGTCCTGAGATAAAGATACCGTGTTCTGGGTTGTCCAAACATTAGTACTTGGGTGCTAATGGGATGCTAAGCTAGTTGGGTTGGGGTTTTTGGGTGCTACGGTATATGGTGGCAAACCACTGTATTCCGGGGTCCCATTTTCCTGTGCATAGCTCTGTGTATGTGCAGAAACCTTATGACATGGCGCGACCACCGTGGGGCTGCTTATCTGCGAGACGCTTGAGTAGTACTTGTGCTTGTCCACAAACCCCTCGCGTACGCTTCCGGAGGCGTATGTGACGGTGATACCTCCTATATTGAATGTTTTATAGGTTCTTTCGAGCTTGAAGTTATTAAAAAAGGTTAGTTAGCAGACCCATTTTTTGTGCTCCCTGTTAGGTTGTCGAATATAATTGTTTGGTCATGGCTGGTGTGGCGATAGCTGCAC
Organism: Calotriton arnoldi; assembly: GCA_963921515.1. NCBI lineage: Eukaryota > Metazoa > Chordata > Amphibia > Caudata > Salamandridae > Calotriton > Calotriton arnoldi. Next base: position 71,564 of record CAWUFW010019330.1, read on the forward strand.
ATAGTCGAGGAGCACTCCGAGACCACTTAGCTGTGTATGGAGTGCCCGATACTGGGGTCGAGTTGGTCTTTGTGGTTCAAGCCGATGCGGCTTATCACTTTGAAGTGTTTTACACTTGGATCACTTTTGAAGCGGTGGATGCAGGTGATAAGCTGTTTCATGAATATAAACCCACCGCTATTCCTGCTGCCTATCGACCCTATACTGCTCTTGAAGTGCCTCTCACGGCTTGGCAGCACCGTGTTTGGTTTAATGGCGCCCTACCACAACCAACTACCGCAGTTCGTTTAGGCCCCTTATCAATTCAGGGGGCCACTTGGCCTGTATTGGCCGGGTATACCCCGCATCCAAATTATCTGGCATTACCGCTTGCGGAACTGCGCACTATGCATACCGAATTGGTGCGAGTGCATCGAGCCTTGGTGACATACGTTACAGGTAGCCTCCATGGAGCTGCTCCTGTAGTCGCAGGCCAACCAGCTATTGCAGCTGGAGTGACTATAAGTCCTGTCATGGTAAATTCTGTGATGGGCAAACGTCCACAAAATAAGGACGACTATCCTTACTGGCTTGCTGAAAAGTTCGATCAGATAGAAGCAGTGTTTCCACATACATCCCCAGTAGATAAACACCGCATCCTCACGATAAGTTTGCCAAAAGACATAATCCCCGATTTGACATCATGTGAAAACTGGGGTAAGGTATTCGCAGCAGTTTATTCAAAATGTTTTGGAACTCCTTCCATGACGGTTCTACCCTCTGTAATTAAAAAAGTACAGGATGAACATGGCCCTGAAGCGGCTGTGGAATTAGGGATGAGACTAGTGGGAGTGTTTGATGTAGTAGCTGAGCTGATCCTTGGAAATGTCAAGGGCGATGCTATGAACTTTCAAGTAGCGAATGCTTTGGCTTTGGTCCCAGAGTTGGACAGGCCTCGCGAATTACCGAAAATAATAGCCCGGGCTTATAAAACAATTGGAAGAAATAGCCTAGGCAACAAGCCTTTTGTAAAAATGCAAACTCAATCGCAAACACAAGTTATACAAACAAAAAGTGCATCTGAGAAAGATGATAAACCAGTCTTCACTAAAAAGAGTTGGAGACAGAAAAAACAGGGTAAGCAACAAAAGAAGCCGGGGTCGAGAGGCGCTTCCCCAGTTTCGGTTTCTTCTGAACGTACTTATGATTTACGTGATAGGTCAAGGATTAAATCACCAGAAAGGTTTCAGAGCTCTGATACGCGTTCTCCTCGTTCTTCACAGGCCCAGACGTCGTCACAGGCTGGTGGAGGAGGACGGCAAGATAGAGGAAGGGGCCGAGAGGCTCCCCAGGAGCGAGACCAACCTCGACAACAAGTCAGAGGGAAAGCAGAAGACTTTCATCTTCCTCGACCGCAATTTCAGAAGAAAAAAGTTGCCGCTGTTACAGCGAAATATGCCTCAGACCGTGAGAACGAGACTCCAGAATTGGACGTGGGCAGTGACCCTCCTAGACAGCGCCGCGGAAGTTACCATAGTGCGGGAGGCGCTACGTCCTCATATGGAGGCGACAGCAACTGAAACATTCGTTACTGTAGAGACAGCTGACACGAGAGTGGCACCCCCTGACAGACTATATAATATAGTCATACAAATTGAAGGTGACATACCGCGTGAAATAAAAGGGATTTTTTGGGAAAATCTAACCTCTTCATATGACATTTTGTTAGCAGAGGTGGATTGGCCACCCCCATTCGTTTTAGCTGCACATAAAGGAGAGGAGGTAATCCTTCCAAGCTTTTCAAGGCATGTCCCAAAAGACAAAGCTGAAGCACTTGCAGCTGAGTGGGCTGTGTACCTGGCACCAGCGTTATACCGCAACCATGTGGGATGGGATGAAGAATCACCTCCTCATGCAATACCTTTGCGGTCACTACCGCAGCCACAACCCCAATATCCCATCAAACGGCAGGCAAAAGGCCCCGTCTCCGAAATTCTGACACAGTTGGAATATCAGGGAGTAATTGAACCATGCGTATCACCTATGAACAATCCCCTTTTCGTGGTTTCTAAACCCGATGGATCGTACCGCTTAGTTTTGGATTACCGGCATTTAAATACTCATTGTCGGAACTTTGCGGTGCAAAATACACACAGTTCTGCGCTTGTAGACAGTCTTGTTCGTAAAAAATACAAAACGACACTTGACCTTTCAAACGGTTTCTACACGCACAACCTAGCCCCGGAGAGTGGTCAATGGACCGCATTCACATCCGGTGGTAAATTATTCCAGTTCCGGCGTTTACCCATGGGCTATAAAAATAGTCCGGGTATATTCGCCGCCCGTGTTGTTTCTTTGTTAAATGACATTGATCAAGACGCATGTTCGTATGTAGATGACATCTATCTGACAGACGACGAGTTATATCAGCATCTGTCCCGTGTGGACCGCATTATTCTTGAATTTGCGGAGCAGGGTTACAAATTTAACTTTGCTAAGTCACACATTGCTGAATTTACCGTTCTGTTCTTGGGCTATGAGCTCAATAACGAAGGTAAGGGCTTAGCCCCCCATTTCTTGGAAAAATGTGCACATTTGTGCCCCCCAAATACTCTGAAGAAACTTCAGTCTTTGCTGGGTTTCTTGAATTTCGAGCGTACTTACATTCCCGAATATGCCCAGCGTATCAAGCCTTTGTATGCTTTGATACAACCTACTTATTCAAGGTCTTGCTGGCTGCCTGAGCATACCTCAATTCTGCAGTCTTTGCAGACAGACCTTTTGGAGTCTAAATATCTTTTGACTCGTGATAACCACACAAACCTGGTGATTAGAATAATTCCGGGGCGGTGGGATTCACCTATTTAACCTTTAATGAAGGTGATACAGTACCTATCGCATACAAGTCACATCTGTACACTTCCGCTGAATTGCGCTTTACATCTGTTGAAAAAGTTCTGACTGCAGTGCAAATGGCGATTCTAAAAGAACGCGCACTGGCACAGGGTAAGCGGATTCTGGTGGTAACACCCTGTCCTGCCCTGCAGGCAGTAACAAAGGCAAGTGTACCGAACTCAAAAGCAATGCATCCCCGTTGGATACAATGGGCTACATCTTTGACGTCTTCGGACGTCACTTTTGTTTTTGATTCTTCTCTTCAGACTCAGGAGTTTTTGCAGTATGAATTCGTTCATCCTCCTCCTTTGTTTTTACTACCGCTTGAGGATTACAAATGTGTGATCTACACAGATGGTTCGGCGCAACCGGCCACTGGGTCCAAGCACGCTTATTCAGCTGCATGTGCTATTGTTGCGGGTTCCTTTGTAAATGGAAAGTTCAAATCCTCTGCAGTGCATACTCGCACACTTGGAGATAGTACCGCACAATTGGCCGAGCTGCATGCATTGCTACTTGCGCTTGAGTTCGCTTCTCAGGATGAGACCACTCTTATTGTATGTGATTCTTTTTACTGTGTACAATCTTACAATGACAATCTGTTTTTCTGGTCAAAAAATGACTACAAGGACGCAAAAGGGAGCACAATTAAGCATAAAATGCTTTGGGTTCGAGTGGCAGAATTGCAACAACGTCTGCCCCTCACACAGGTGGTTCACACCTTAGGCCATCAGCGGGTGGGCGCACACGCTATTGGTAACGATCTGGCAGATGAAGCTGCCCGTTCAGCAGTAGTCACGTGTTCAGTAGCAGCGGTTACCAGGTCCATGTCTAAAATAGACCCTGTTATATTAGCAGCTATTGCTGCAACCAAGGAAGGTAATAATTACCCTACAGGTTTCCCTTCCAAGTATTCTTACACATTAAGTCCCGATCAGGTTCCTTATGTAACTATACCTGACGTTGGAGATCGGCTGATCCCCAACGCGGACCGCAGGAGTGCCTTGATATCAGCTGCACACGAAGGCATGGCTTCTGCTCATGCAGGTGTGTCAGCTACGGTTTCCATCTTGCAGCAGCGTTATTGGTGGCGTGGGTTATATAAAGACACCCGTGCTTTTGTGCTTTCTTGCGACGTTTGTCAACAGATTAAGCCTTCCACGGTAACACGTCCACCACAAACACCGCTCTGCATTGCTAACAGACCCTTTGGGTGTGTTTACTTGGATCACTGCGGTCCATTCTCATCAGACACTGCCTATAAATACATCTTAGTGGCAGTGGACTCGTGCACACGGTTTCTCTGGGTCTGGCCACAACGGAGTGCTGACGCCCGAAATGTAATCAGGGATTTGCGTGTCTTTGTGGGAATTTTCGCATGCGGCACCTTCCATTCGGACCAAGGTCCAGCGTTTGCCTCTAGGGCTTACAAGGATGCAATGGCTTCGCTTGGGGTGCGGGTGAAATTTTCGTCTCCGTATAGGCCTGAGGGCAACTCTATCGTTGAACGAATGAACCGTGACTTAAAGCAATCCTTAACAGCTAGGGTTATAGGTACTGGCAGGAACTGGCTGGCCCATTTGTATACCGTTCAGCGTGCACTTAATAATCTCCCTAGAAGACCTCTGGGTGGGCGGACCCCATACGAAATGCTCTTTGGCATACGAATGTTTGTGCCTGACCTTGAGGGTCCAGACATTGCGGCGCAATCCGCCAAGTTTGATGTAGATAACCATTCTGCTATGTTACAGGACTTACAAGAAGCCCGAGACAAACTTGCAACTACACATTTACCTTCAGCCACAGATCCTGCGTTGCAGATTCCGGTAGCCGGCTGGCTTCCGAAAGTTGGAGAACTGGTTCGAGAGAAGGTTGAAAACAAAAAAGAATTTGGCCCCTCTTTTCGTGCACCGGTTCCAGTTCTTGGCCTGAAGGGAACACGTACAGTCATTTTACCACCGCTTCCTGGTCGCAAAGAGAACAGATACATCTCAGTTGAAAATGTCAAGCTACAGCGCCTGGCCGATCCTGAATAGTGTCACACCAGCGGTCTCTTGTCCTGCCATTTATCGGACATATGTTCATAGTCCATCTGCACGAACGGTCGCTGATGCTGTAATTGAGATGGTTGATTTGCCTGAAACTACGATTGATCCCCAACTCTCCACCAATATCAACGAGGACGAGTATACTTATCCTGCATCAGAATCGGTGGCACATCAACCAACAACGTCACTAAGCCCGACTCGTTATTCCTTTGATTCGGATTCCACATCTTCAAAAGTTCCATCCAAGTTCAGTATTTTTATATCCTGGTTTAGAGACAATTTTTTGATTCCCCCTGGACATACATCTGGTTGGTACTTTTCTTGATATTTTTGTTCATGTCCATTGGCTTTGTCACAGTGTTTTTTCTACTAATCAATGGTCACTATTTACCTGAACGCTCTGCTGTAGACTATGTTTCTGGAACTTTGGCTCCTCATTCCTCGTCTCACATCATGAAGCGTGACCACACATTTGTGAACATTTCAGCCTTCCCAGTTGCTGATGGCATCGTATGGGATGCAGTGAACTATCAAATCCATGGTCCGACGGAAATTATTAATGTACCTAATGTCCTTCGTGTTTCAATGGGTGATGTAGTACAAAATAATATTCATTCTGATGATTGGGATGTGCATGCCGTTGAAGCATTGTTTGCCGATTTAAAATATTATGCATCTTTTAATGCTGAAGATTTATATATGAATTCTGCTAATTATGCCGATTTGTATTGTTACCAACATTGGGGTAATCATTTTCTCCATAAGCCCAGTGCCCTGCGTAGTTCTGTTAACTTTACCCAATGGGAACATTGTCCAAACCCCTTGCCAGGTAGCTCTCAAACTCTTCGAAATAAGTTTAATTATTTTACTGATTTTAATCGGTCGAACCCTGCATCCTATTATTTTAGACTTAATAACACATCAACTCAGAAAATTATGTTGACACACACCAAATTGCTATATTCAGGTTCCTTTCTGAGTGCCCTAGCTGTGGGTGGTTATGAGTACTGGGATAATACAGTGGATTTAAAATCTATTTGGGGCTCCAAGCCATGGCAGGTACAGGGAACCGAGGCGTTGCATCGTGCTTGCCTCATCCCTACCCAAATTATGTTCCTAAATGCTTCCATCTATCAGACTACGTGTTGGGGCTTAGCAACCACTAAACAATTGAATACTCCATCAATACCATCCCTGTCGAGTTTTCCCAATGACAGCTCACGATTCAATATGTCCCTCGTGTCCCTGCAGGCAATGTTACAAAATAATTCGTTTAATGTTTCTGAGCTGGTTCAGTCACCCTGGTTAATATGGCCTATATCATCTAATGCATGTCAAATGCGTTTTCATGATACTGGTGCTAGCTACACACAGAATAGGCCTGATCCGCGGTTTACTGATGCCCGTACAGTCACTACATACTCTGTTGGTAAATTATGCAAACAATGGCTGCAACATTCGTCCCTTGATTCTGTTAAACAACATTTGTCCCTCCTTACAGGCAATATTGATCTGTCCGACTTTGTTTTGGGACCTCGTGGTCCCCGACCTAAGAGATTCATTTATGAAACGTATAATGAACTCTGGAAGCTATCACAAATGGAAGCTGCTTCCCGTCTTCGGGAAATAGATCAAGCAAATATGGAAAAGGTGCTTGCTGTAGTTGACAATAGTATTAATACCCTGTCTTCTCGCATTTACACTTTAGAGAATATTGTGTCCTCTGTTGTTGATATTGTACAAGATGATGTTTCTGTGTTATATCATGGTCAGAATCAATTGCGCTCAGTTATGCAGTTTGCATGGACTTTACAAACACTTAAGTTAGGTAAAGTGCCTTGGCATTTCTTGAACACCTCTGCCTTATTTCTACCTTTTAACTTAACTGATAAACAGCAATTTATGTCCATGAAGGATGCAACTTACACTCTATTACATATCGAAAAGGTGGATCCTTTGCCGTTCTCTGTTGCAGAACTCGATTCTGCTGTATGGCTAGTTCATGGGGTTATCGTTTTACCTTTTTCCTTGTTTGAATTTGACTCGTGCATGAAACATTATCCTGTGGGCCGTTACCGGCCATTGGGCAGTGCTTTCCTGCATGAACTCTGGTCCTTGCCTTTCATGTATAAATGCCTTCGGGACGGCAAGGAAGTCTTTCTCACGGGGAGTACTGCGACTCGACTATAGGTCATTCGCTTATTTGTAAACACATTAAATTGCATGGCTCATGTAGCGTTTCCTCTCCTAATCTTGCTTGTGTGCTGAAAGGTATTCCTGCTCCTGTTATTTCACCTACTTTCACTCTCCTTTCCAATGGTAGTTATTTGCTTTTAAATAACGAAAACTGTTGTGGCCTGCAGGCTGGCATTCCTTACATTGTAACAGTTTCGCACAGGGTTGTCTGCTGCAAAAATGTGCTTTTTCCTCCCCCTCATGGCAAGGTTGATATCTCTATTTGGCCTTCCATCCCTACCATGGAAGCAGATTTCAATAGACTGAGCAGAATAAAGGCACTATTATTAAACGAGGAAGTTATGCTCACGTCCGCCCGGGAGACATTCATTCTCCAGGTGGCGAGTACCCACAGTGAAATACAGGCCCTTTTGAACACTAATCTCCCCCAACATTTTGGGGAGTTAATACATCGTATTTTTAACGCATCTAACACTGAAGGCCTAGTACACTTTTTTAAGGTCGTTGGGTCGGGCTTGGTGTCCTCCTTCCAAACTATTTTTGGTGTCATCCCGGCTTTCATACATTCTATATTTTCCAGTGTCTTTGGCGGTTTCCCGTTGATCCTCGCTTTAGCGGCTGGTGTCTTGCTCTTAATTTGCTTTCTGCGCAATGGCTGCTCCCCGATGGGACCTGCTCGATCCAGAACGCCTCCAGCTGCTCCGTGAGCGCCTTTTGGCCGGTTTTGGTGTCTTGCCATTGGCGACACTGAGTGTGTCATATACTCTTTCATTTCGCTTTGCGTATTTCACTTGCGTGCAACCTGTGATGACTTGTGTCCGCTGTCCTTTCACCTGGACTCTGGATTATTGCCTCTCCAATTCGTCATTGTCTGTTCCGGATTTTGTTCAGTTGATGGGTCCCTTAGAGGCCCATGAGCAGGACTGTTCCGTCGCTGGCTGTATGGCGCGTGCGGCTGCACTGGGGATTTTGGCGCAATGGGATATCTGGGCGGCTGCCCAGGATCTCCTACAACGAAGCTGTTTCAATTATCACGCAAGCTGTCCCGCATTGCTTCTGGATGCTCCCTTTGCTGAGGAGCATTCCTGCTCTTTTGATCTCATGGATTGGATGGCATCTATGTTTTTTGACGATTCCAATGATGAACTCTTAGAGGGTATGGCTTTTTTCTGCACTTACACTTTCATGGATTGACCTGCCCTTCGCCGTTTGGGCGCTCCCTGTGCTCCAACGGCTGTGTTTTTCCTCTGCTGTGCCTCTGTCCTGGCCGCCGGACTGTCCAGGGGAGGGTGTCTTGTGGATTGTTACCTGCCTTGTTATGTTGGCCTAGGCCTGGCTGCCATGCTGCTTTTCTTTGCGCACGTTACACTGAGCCGGGCCTTCCTCGCCCTTTGCTCGTGCCAAGTTCTTTTGCACTGTCTGCATTTACTGTTGTTCACCTTGTTGGGCTCAGTCTGCACAAACATGTACAAGGTCGCATAACAATGTATTTCGGTTCTTCCTGATATGGCCAGTCTCGCGCACCCAGACATAACATTATGTGCAAGTGCCATGAAGTATTTGATATGCTTCTAATACTGTGGTTTACTAGCGTTTAGGACACTTGGAGAAATCCCTTTCAGTGAGAAGAGCTATGATGTCTTGCTGATGTAATTCTGCATCTAGAGACTGAGGTATGGGGGTTCGCTAGTCAAAGCCCAGAGGTCTTCTATTATTATAATAAACTATCTTACTGCAAGGGGAGGGTGGTAATGTCATTTATACGTTTATCCACTGAGCTCTGAGATGCTTTCCCCGTTTGTATTCTATGGAATTGTAACCATGCTGCTTATATTAGTCATATGCATTATGCTATTAGTACTGACACGTGTACTGTACATTAGAGCACGTAAGTTGGAATAAACATTTTAACCTATCCAGTGTCTCTTCCTACGCACCTTGTGTACAAGTACGAGTGAGTGACGAAAGAGTGTTCTTGCTTCTGCGAGTCCTGAGATAAAGATACCGTGTTCTGGGTTGTCCAAACATTAGTACTTGGGTGCTAATGGGATGCTAAGCTAGTTGGGTTGGGGTTTTTGGGTGCTACGGTATATGGTGGCAAACCACTGTATTCCGGGGTCCCATTTTCCTGTGCATAGCTCTGTGTATGTGCAGAAACCTTATGACAGGAGGTTGCTGAGAAGTGGTCGGTGTCCGCTGAGTCAGGTCCGGCGAGGAAGTACGAGCCTCTGTGCTCTGACGGGTCTCCAACCAGTCCCATGCGTCATACGGGGCAATAAAGAAATGTGTCTCTGTTTTGTCGATCACCCAGAGGCGCGCCGGGAACAGCATGGCAAATGGGATTTGCAATTGGCGCAATCTCCGCTTGATGGCCATAAAGGAAGCACGTTGGCGTTGTACTTCCCTGGTGAAGTCCGGGAATATCATCACTCTATTATTTCCAATCTGCAAGTTCTGCTTCTCTCGGGCTTGCTGCAGTATATGGTCCCGATCACGAAAATGAAGGAGTCGCACCACTAGCGGACGAGGCGGAGCTCCAGGTTTTGGCGGTCTAGTTGGGACTCTGTGAGCACGCTCAAGCGCATAGAAGGGGGAAAGACCCTCCGGGGCCACCTCCACTCTAAGCCAGTTGTCCATGTAGCGCACTGCATCAGCCCCTTCTTCTCGCTCGGGAACTCCCACAATGCATAAGTTATTTCTGCGGGAGCGACCTTCGCTGTCCTCTGCTCTCACTTCCAGTACCTTGATCTTGGCCTCTACACTTTTCAGGGACCGCTGCAATTCGGAAACTGCATCCGGAATCTCCTCCAGATTTTTCTCGTTACGTTTCACTCTCTCTTTAAGCTTGCGGTGGTCGTCTTTCAGCAAGTTGAGGTCTGCCCCAATGGAATCTATCTTTGTCTCCAGGGCTTCTCTCGAGGAGGTGATGGCCTGCATAATGTCCGCTAGGGTAGGTCCCTCAGGTGCGGTATCTTTCCTCCTCTCTGCCGTCTCATCTTCATCCTCAGTGTGATGTCCTGCATCTTCCACATTGAGGACAGCATAGCCCTTCTTTCTGGACACTCTCCCCATTATTAGCAGCCTGCATGCGCCCTTTTTGTTGGGTTGTTTCAGAGCGATGTCAGCAATGTGCGCAGATCCCCGGCATCCACCTCGGTGCCTATGTGAGGTCGGCCCCAGGGTTTAGAGGCAGGTAAACGGAGTTGCCGCTCTTCAGGCTCTCTGCGGTATACGCAGCCCCTGAGGCTTCACTCCGTTATGTGGGTCTGCAAATAGTACTTATAGTCTCTCTGCCTGTCGTCTCCTGTCATATACAGCCAGGGGGTGTCGCAGGGCCGCATCGTGCTCAGCGTAGTTGCCTCCATTGTCCTACGCGCTCTGGGTCTGTGCTCTGCATGATAAAATACCGCTGTTGTCCCACAAGCGCCTTTCGCCAGCAATGAGGTTCAGAGAAGCAGTGATGTATCCCAGCTAGGTGGTCGCAGGTGCCCTAGCACCCCCTTGTGCCTTCGTCATGCGCCTGGTCTGCAGTGGTCTCCCAGCTAGCCCCCGGCGCACCCCAACGGGCTCTCATCCCCGCAAGCTGCCTGGGCACGTACTCCAGGGCCGATTAAACACTTATAGTTATCCGTGTGTTGAGGGTCAGTCTCTCATGGCTTGGGTGGAAGCTCTTCGCTCCCACCAACTCTTGGATCATCAGGTGAGTGGAGACTTGTCAGTGCCCACCATAGAGGTGTGGCCAGGGAAATGAGCAACCCCTCCACTGTCATCACGCAAAAATGGTTCTGGGGACAGTTCCTCTTCCCCTGGGATTGGTGCCTTGCTAGATAGAAGGACAAAAGCGCAGACAGGCCCAGGTGTTAGCTACATCTGCCTGTGGCAGGGTAGGCCTCTTTGAAGATAATTACATTCCTGTGCACAGCCCAGATTGTCAACCTGTCAGAGGAACAGAACACCTCCCCACATCCAATGCTTTTGTCTCAGCTCTTGGAACAAGTTTAAACCTCATTAAGAAGCTATTCAGCTCCTGTGTGACAGTTGGAAGCTCATGCAAATAGGCTTCTAGAAGCTTTAAGCAGGTAAAAGGTAACTATTTATCAGTATCTTTTGTAAAATATCTAGTAGAATTCCGACTTTGCAATGAATTGGATTTGTAATAAATATTTAAAAAAACAACTCTTAAGATGCTTCCTAGGCGTAGATAACTATTTAATTTTAATGTTAAATTCCAATGCTTTCTTATGGAACAACTACCCTGCTACAGGGAAGATAGCTTTTGGGGCCTTGTCACTGTAAGGACATGTTCCATATTACACTTTTACATTTCCTACTTTTAAATATCATGCAACCCTGCCTTATTGGGCATCAAGGTCTACTTAGGGATTAACTACTAATATTTAAAATGAGTGTTTAGGCTGTCAAAAGGGAGTTATTTTGACTGGTTGAATTTGCAGTTTAAACCTGCACAACCAGGTTATTGGTGGCAGGCCAGCAGTCATGTTGAGCACTGTGACTTTAGTGGTGGCATAATATGGCCTGTAGTCCGCTAGTGACCACGTAACTTATAGGCCTTGGGTGCACTTTGTACCATATAATAGGGACCCAGAGCACAGAGTAAAAAAAACAGCAACATCAGTCCAAAATGATGTGGGCGATCATAGTTTCTAGTCTTCTGGGGTGGTTAAATGAGTGTCTTACAGCATTACTATTTGGGCCTGCCTCCTTCTCAAATAAGGTGATATCCTATGCTGTGTCACTAATCCGCCCCTACAGTTGATGCCAGGTATATTATATGCAGCTGGAAAATGGTCACATGTATGACCATTTTCCAGCTGCATATAATATACCTGGTGTCTAACCTATACAATTCATTTCAAACATTGTTCTTGATGGCCTGTCACTAAGTTTCAACCCACAAATCATAATATCTGCCCACATGTGCAGTTCTTACCCTAACTAAATTGCAACAATAGATATAGCATGTACCTTTCTCCCCCTTACTATTGATTTCCCAATATGACTCCAAACTGACTTCCCAAAAGCATCTTGATCATGCTGGTGCACTTCATACTTGTACGGCTGCTGCAAGTACCCTGCTCCTTTGCTCCTAACAAATAATTGAACAGGTAAACACAGTGTGAAAAAATTGCTGCTATGTACTCTCTTTTGTGAACCTGTACAGGCAAAACTTAAATACAAATTCTTATCACTATTACTATTATCTGCCAAGGAATGAATGCTAAGGAGGTCTGTTGAGCCCCCTTCTTAATTGTTTGAGGAAAGGCAGGGCATCTCCTCCCATTGGCAATGGTGCCATCATGCACAGAACAGTTCAAGTGAAATATGTCGAGTCTCCTTGAAAGTGTCTCAGTTAGTAAGAAAAACAGTAAGAGTAAAAACCCTCTTTCGCAATTTTGTATTTCTTCATTTTAAAGGAGATTAATACTGAAATGATAAACAAGTCACCAAACTCCCTCTGCCATCAGGGAAGGGGAAAGAACCACACAGGAATATCCAGAAATAAAATTCAGTAGAAGTTCTAACTGCTGGAAGAAAACATCAAGGACAAAAATAGAAGCAAAGGGGTAAAGAACTCAACAAAAATAAGGGAATGATTGTCTTGTGATGCATCCATCACTTGGAAATGCCTCCTTGTGTAGGATTCAAACAGAAACTGACATCACAGGAAAAAGCTCTAATTCATCTTGGATTACGAACCTTGGATCACTTTTAATGGGCATGTCAACATCTTGCAATGGAAAGGGCAGTTTATAAGACTTGTACATGGCCCTTTCTTGAAACTCATGGCATTTGTTTACACATGAAGAAGCCCAAGTTTGACATCCTTTGTCCAGCACAGAATTCTGCAACCCTTCATGTCTGGCCATCCAAGTGGCTCGTTGAACATCCCTTGAGGCGGCTGCAGTGTGGAAACACCAGTGCAGTCTAGGCAGTGAGGGTATTTAATGATGCGCTGAGCGTTCATCCAGCAATATGCATCGTGAAGAGCAAGAAGCTCTTTCTCTTCTCCTGAAAACTTGTAATTGCTAGTAAGTAAAGCTGCAGATTTAACACTATCACAGACTTTCAAGAATCTCAATAAACATCTCTCAGTATTCCCATCATTATCCAGTTGGTCCCAGAGTTTCTACATATCGGAAAGCCTTTTCTAGTTGATCAAAGAACTTCCTCTATTCTTTCGCATTGACTCGCCATCTAGTGGGAGGTAGCTATGCACATGGAATGTTCATTGCTCTGAGTTTGCACTTAAATGTGTCAAATGTTTTCCTCTTTCTCTGTCCAATCAAGCCATAATCAGAGAAAAAAGAGATATGGTTCCCATTGTATTCAATGTACTTCTGCTGGCATGTCGCTGTTCGAAGTATCACTTTATTCCTGTGCATATGTAGTCGAATCATTGCCATTTTAGAGGCTGTGCCCCCGGGGTGAATGCTATAATGGTGTTCTCTCTGCTCTGTTTACCTGCACATTTTATATAACACTTTCATCAAAATATTTTGAGGAAGACCACCCAATAGATAATCCCCCTCCTCCTGCAGCCCAAGAAGGCTCACATTGTTTTGCTTTAATCTGCCTACATGATCTGTAAACTTCTCTTCTTGCCTTTTTGCTACTGCTAGTACATCACCTAATCTCGTCGTACATTTAAGATATCCGGCATTCTGTCTTGGATGCCCACTCCCTTATTGTAAGAAATTGGGTTGTTGGTTGACAGGGGTGTGAGCCCTGGCCAAGTAGCAACCGCAATCCTTGTCAGAGTAAGGCACAAGCAAACCGCAAATTAACCTGTGCTCAACCCCCTGGCAGCTTGGCACAGAGCAGTCAGTCTTAACTTAGAGGCAATGTGTAAAGTATTTGTGCAACATGTCAAACAGTAAAACAGTGAAAACACCACACAAAAAGATCCCACACCAGGTTAGAAAAACAGAGGTGAATTTAATCAATAAAACAAGACCAAAACAACAAAAATCCAATAGCAGAACCGGAGTTATGAGTTTTTAAACAATAAAGTGATTATAGTGCCAAAAGGCACAAAGCACCAACTGGACCGGGTCAAAGTCAAGTTCAGGCCGACCGTGATGGAGCGCAGGTCGGATACAGTCCCAGATTAGTCCAGCGGAAGTTTTACCTTTACAAGTTTTGTGCCAAGTGTCCCTTTTGTTTTAGAGAGGATCGCGGGGAGCAAGGAGAGCGCTGCGGTTGGTTGTCATCGTGGCACGAAGAGCAGGCCGGGTGATATGGATGGGTGGGTTGGTGTTTCTCAGTGGCGGTCCCCTGTGGGTTGTCAATACTGCTGTGTGAAGAGACCGGCTGGGGGAAGCTTGCTCTGGATTTTGGTGTGAGCGGCGCAGTCTCTGTGCGAACTGGCCTGTTGGCAGTTGTGAAGAGACCAAAAGCTTAATATAGGAGCCCGTGAGCCACATCAAGGGTCCAGGATCTGAGAGGCTCAAATTAGGGGTCAGGAACTCACAGAAGCTGGGTCCAGGAGCAGGTTGGGTAGCCTTTTATGTCCCTGAGGCTCAGATCAGGAGGCCAGCAGACTAGCTCTTGGAGTCACTCTGGGGTCCTAGGTTCAAGATGAAGTTGTAGGTCCAGTTCTTCTTCTCCAGGCAAGAGGGCAGCAGGTCAGCAAAGCAGGGCAGCAATTCCTTTAGAGAAGCAGTCCAGCAGAGTGTCAGTCCTTGTATCAGCATAGAAGTCCTTCTTCCTGGCAGAGTGTCCACAGGTCCAGAAGTGTACATAAGTGTTGGTGTCTGAGGTCCAGTATTTATGCCCATTTGTGCCTTTGAAGTGGGGGAGAAGCTTCTAGAGGTTTCCCTTTGAGGTCTTCAGGGATCCTGCCTTCCCTGCCCTGGCTCCAGACTAACTACAGGGAGTGTGCATAGGTAGGGTACAGCCCATTCAGGAGTAAGTGAAGCTGTGCCCAACTCCTTCCTCCCATCTTTCCAGTGATGGCCCATCCAGGCACACCTACGCTCCCTATTGTGTGTTGCTGTCTAGGAAGAATATGCAAAGCTCAACTGTCAGCTACACCCAGTCATGTGACCAGAGGCAGACTACAGGTACTATATGGCTACTGCAAGGAAATGCCAACTATCTAAAAGTGGCATTTTCAAGATTGCAATTTAAAATCTGACTTCATAAGTTAGGATTTCAAATTGTGATGCCAAAGACAGCAAGCATGAACAGGTTACCTCTTTCCATTTGAGAATTACACTTATAAAATGAATAAAGCAACTCCAATGTTATCCTGTGGGAGACATAGACCTTAAAAGCTTAAAAGTACATGTCCTACTTTTTAAATACCTTGTACCCTGACCTCTGGACTGTCTAGGGCCTACCCTAGGGGTGACTTATATGTATTGAAAAATAAGGTTTCGGCCTAGCAAAAGTTTATTTTGCCAGGTCGAAATGGCAGTTTAAAACTGCACACACAGGCTTTGCTATAGCAGGCCTGAAATGTGTTTAAAGGACTTCTTAAGTCAGTGGCACAATAAGTGCTGCAAGCCCACTAGTAGCATTTAATTTACAGCCCGGGGTACATGTAGTGCCACTTTACTAGAGACTTATAAGCAAATTAAATATGCCAATATTGTCAAATTTCTCTTTCCTATGAGATAAGAACTCCGCAGAATCCAGGTGAAGCAATAATGGGTCCACCTCCTGACATCCCCAACTCTGAATATAAGCACAGAGTGTTAGGGCGATCAGGTGAGGGAAGGGTAGGAAAGGAGCAGCGGGGAAAAGGAACCTTGATCATAAGACGGACGTCCCTCTCATTCTTCACTCAACTGAGAATCTCTCTTCCGCCATGAACATAATTCGGGTCCTGATAACACAAGTAGTAAAGAGAAGACGTCCAACAAAAAAGGAAAAAAATAATGTTATATAAGCAGAGTCTTATTCCAACAAAGGGTAGAGTCAAATCCCCAATACTGTTCCAAGGAATACTGAAACAAGCAATATCAAAGAAAGTCGTTTTTCTTCTTATCCTCCAACACCCAGAAGGAAGAACTCCAGCAGTTCGCTATTCACTCATAGCGATGGAGCTACTAAGCCCTGGATCGTAGAGCAGAACATCATAGAAGAAAAGAAAAGGAAAAAACAACGGACAAGCACTGAACGGCAATGCGTGGTTAGGGAATCACCACCGCATTCCGCTTTGAAATCCGACTGCTCCGCAGCCGACTAACTAGCACCAAAGTCAATGCCCCAGCAGTATGGCATAATGGCGGGAATCCTTCGCCGCTCTACGCCCATGGAACAGTCACTGGCAAAACAAATAGTTATTGAAAGAACCGGAGGCTGGTTCTAACTCACCTGAGATCCGTACATCGGGCAGCAATCCTCCTACCCGACAGGAATACTTGCGCTTCCAAAAGCGCGGAACCGAAGCCAACCCCGAGCTGCCTCCAAACAGCCGCAGAACTCTCTCAGCCGAGAGAGCGAAAACTGGAACAAGAATTACGCACGCCGGCTAGCGTGCGCCAGACCGCATATATGGCCACACCTCCGGCCCAAAGCATCCTGGGATATGTCGTTTTTTCACCATTAGCGACAAGGAAGGCACTACCCAACCTGTTTCCTGACAAATATTGCCATGTTTAGAGGAGTGAGTACAAGCACTTTAGCACTGTTTAGCAGTGGTAAAGCCCACAGAGTCCTAAGACCAGCAAAATCAAGGTCAGTAAAAATGGAAGAGAAAGACAAAATGTTTGGGGGAAGACCACCGTAAAGCTGACAGATCTAACACTTATCTTATCCAGATCTCACTTGTACAGTGTGTGACATTGATCAGCAGGTTGTCTATTTTCTCAGTTATAGGTTTTCTACCCTCCATAATTAATTGCTTCAGGAGTTAGATGGGTAGAGGAGTTCTGTATCCCCATCAAGCATAGGTGCTTTGCCAGCAGGGACTTAAACCATTTTTTCAAAGCGTTCTCTGATTGTTGCTTCAATTGGGTCTGGAGCACAGCATATTCCTTACCAATATTCAGAATTACAGTATATAGGTTTCTCAATCACCTCTCCCCCATGTTGAGTTCAAATGTCAATGACACTGTATTTGGTTGAAAGAAGGAAGGGCAATGAGCCCCTCTAATCCATAATCCAAGTACATAGTGGTCCTCACATGCTCACTATGGTCACATTCTACCAAAGATCTTTGTTTAAGACTGAATTGTTTCATGGTGGGGGCACAGCATGAACAAGGCTGAGATCCTAACTTTTGTATCTGCTCCCTTCTGGCGCTCTAGTCTAGACTATATCTTTCAAGGAGCTGTTGTGCACATCTCTGCATATCTTCAGTGCATGCGGTAGCTCCTCCATGTAACGTCAAACTATCATATCGGTGGGCGGCACATCCAAGAGCTGCTCCAGTCACTGGAGCCTACCGTCCCACCCCTGCAGCTGTCAAACATTGTCTCCAGTGCACCACAGCAGGCCCCAGAGGACTAGAGTCAACCTACCACAGGTCACTACTGTCTCATCTCTTTGGAGGCCTCTGAGAGAGATGTGTCACCTGCAATGTGAATATGGAGAAATATCATTTCTGCACACTGCTCTTGGTGTGCTTTAAATGTATTTTTAATTTTGGATGATACTGTTGACCAAGTTTTTAAATATTTGACATTGTTAATTACATATTATAAAAGCAATATATTCCACTGAAGTTCAGCACATTAAAAAGTGTGTATCTACATCTTTTAACAATAGAATGTGCTATTTCTCGTAAACCTTCATAAACCTTCATACATCAACAGTATTTTGCATGCAGTGCCTATCATGAAAGCCAGATAGGAAACATTCCCTATGTTTGAGAAGGAATAAAATAGGAAGCTGTAGACAAAAAAACCTAAACATCGCAGATCAAAAAGTATCTGGCAATCATCCGCATATGTTTTGTATAGAGCCCTGTAGCACCTCTAACTAGTTAACTTTCTCCTCCAAATTCAATTCTACCAACCTTCTATACCACTCCCTGGCAGTCATAAATATCTATATCTTTGACCTATTTGTTCAATAAATTACCAAACTGCTTGGGATTGTCTGGTCTATTGGGTCTACTTGACCATCACAGGACACGCCTTGCTGACCACATGTGCAAGCCTATCAACAGCTATATCCCTTCATGCTACATTCATGTATGCACACTTGTGGCTTAGGGAAGGTCTGAGTGACATCCCGGAAACACAATCTGTAGTAACTGATATCCCACCCATGTTGAGCAGGATATCCTACTGCAGGGACCGGGGTTCATTGAAAGTGATACTACACCTCAAGGAAAGTGCGGAAATGTCACACTACTTTGCGAACTGCGAAATGATCTTACTTTGGACGCCTAGAGTTTTCTTTCCACCACTCCTATGTATCTGAAAGTAGGAGGCGATGGTTCATGCTTCTGTGAACGTAGCTTGTGTGGTATGTAATGTCGACTACATTTGGTTTGGGAAGATCAACCCATTTGACAAGTCTCTGTTCTCGCTTACTCTCTTATTCCCTCCATTTTAGGTCTCAGCTAGACAGCACTTCCGCTGTCTCTTCGAGACATGTTGTATTCAATATGTGGGCTTCAGCCCGCCCATAGGCTTCCCATTTACTGGCTCCATTGACACTCTCCTATTCTTTCTCCCCATTTGACCATGGCATGCATTTTTCATTCCTCTTCTGTTTTTAACCCTTTTAGAGAACAGGGACTAAGTACTAAATCAATACACTGGTCACCATTTTAACATGTGCTTTTACGAACTACTTTCTTCTTCTTCTTCTTTTCCTAAGAGCAGTTCATAGGAGTGTTTGTGTTTCGCTCCAGCTCCTCTGTAATTTGGTCTGTAAACCTTACTCTTGTTGCCTCACAATTTCTGTGCATTCAAAGACAGAGATCAGATGTCAGAAGCTCTTTTCTTTGTCTGACTTCAAAGTGAGTGCATTGTTTTTGGTTCATGTCCCGGGTTTGCTTTTGTCAATTATCATAGCAGCCCCACACAGTTGACAGTGAAGGCTTGTTGTTCTACTCCCGTCGTCGTTGCTCCCCATCTTTGACGCTTCCCGTCAAAGGTTTACTCTGTTGTTGCTTGTTTGTAGTAGCGTGGTATTGTGATGTGTGCTTTGTGCGCTGGAGCATGATTCTTTGTATTAAAGTACAGTGAGTGTTATTATCAGTTACTTGCATTTCTATGGGAAAGATTGCATGTAACAATAACATGAGTAAGGGAATTCCTAAAACAAGGAACGTACTGCAGAGCAAGGGATGCCTGTTTTATCTTATCTTCCTTGGTTGTAAATTCACTCCCAGAGACTCTGACTGCTTCCATTTTTAACTCTGATCCTGCAACCAGTCATGAGCAAAAGTAAACAAGCAAGCATTGGGAAGGAATTTAAAGTCATGAGCAAAAGTAAACAAGCAAGCATTGGGAAGGAATTTAAACACCCCCATTTGACCTTAGCATACTTAGCTGGATCGGAATTTAGCTAAAGTTTATATCCCTCTCACCCCATTCACAGGTTACAAATGGGGGAAAAGAGTGGTTTGCAAAGCCTCACATATAAGATCTTCCTAGCCTACACTTCGTTGAATCCGTTTCCTAGACAATAACAGTGTTGCATGTAGACTGCGGCTAATTACAATCATCTTAAGTCTATAAAAGCACGTAAACTACAGTCTATTTGCACTTGTTGTGTATCGCCGATGTTTTTTTCTTTTTTTAACCATTTTTTAGAATTACTTTGCGCTGTGTTCCTTATGCCATTTTGTTTTATCATGCAGCAAAACAGGTAAACATATACCACATTAATATTTTTCAGTATTTGACACCAATGAGCAGCTGTTTCTTTTCATGGCAGTAATCCTGTCTGTTTATTTAACCCTGAAGACCCGTGGGAGCCGACCCTGCTTGACTGGTGCACAGTGTTTTATTTGTCTGGTGCTTTGGTATTTTGCACTCGCCAATTACACAAATTGAAATTAGAGTGTCCCTTTTAGGTGTCGGCTCTAGCAGCGCATGTAAACAGCCTCTCTTTAAATCTCTTCTTATCTCGTCACATTTGCTGTGCACCATTTCTCCAGGATGCCCTGCCTTTCAGGAAAGTTGGCACTTGTTAGGTGCTTCTGTCCCTGTTGGAAAAGCTGGCAGACATACGGCATCCTTTAAACACATTGGGCAACTGCATTTTTGGTTGTTTTTTATTACATTTGCATGCATACTTTAAACTGTCCGTGTGGCAATATGTCTTCGCCAGGTGCTTATTCCTCTTGCTTTTGATTGCTTGCATACTGTAACAAGCATTGGTAAATGCAGGAAAATATGCTACAGCCAATAGAAATGGAGGAAAAGTAAGTGGCAAGCACAGGAACCAATGAAAAGCCAGGAAAGGAAGGTGGTGGGATATAATCTCCTTTTAAGTTTATATTACAAACAATAGATTTCACAAGCACAGTACAAGCGCTGTGCAGGCAAAACCTAAAAACGTCATGCAACAGCATTTTTTATTTACGTTCACACATACTTTAAGCTGTATGTGAGACTTTTATGTCTTTACCAGATCCACGTATTTTTCTAAGCTAAACATTACTTTTCTAAAATGTTCATTTTTGTGCACATATTCTTTATATGACAACAAAAACATACCACAACAACTTGTTTTGGATCGACACATGGCCACATACTTTAAAGACTTCATGCAATTGTTTTTTAAAAAATGTATTGACATTTGCACTTCTTTCTGAGATGTGAAGTTTTTGGGCATAGCATTTGCAGGAGAACAAAATAATTTCATAACAAAAAAAAAGAAATTGCAGGCCTTGTTGTTACAACATTCCACAGGTTTGTTTTACAACAGTTTCATTTATTTGGTGATGGGTGTGGTCTGACAGGTTAGTGTGTGGTCCTGTGTTTTTTCGGGCTGTTTATGGGCCTGTTTAATAGTATGGCAGGAGGTTTTTAATTTTTTTTAATGATATTAAAACAGTCATTGAGTGAAACAAGTACAAAATACCCTAATTTAATAGCTTGACACACTTTCAACTATCAAATTCAGTAAAGGGGGACAGTTTTATATTAGTGATCGGCATTATTTTGTGTGCCACTCCCAACCTGCCCTTATTCAAACATTGACTAATTTAAAATATATTCCACTGTTATTATTTGGAAACATGAGCCTTGCTTTGTACATTATGCAAGTATACCCAACACTTTCCACTAAAATGTTGACAACCTGGTGCTTCTTTGCCATTCTTAACAAGCCATTGATGAAAAATATTTCAGAGGGGTAATGCCTTTCAAATTTGAAGAATGTCTGCTCATGTTCTTGTCCTGCTTTTGTCCTTACGGTGAACCAATTTTTATTTTACAGTTTGTCTAGAGAGGTGCTAGGAGTTTTGTGATACGGGTTTCAAGTGGCAAACAATGCCACAACACACTAATACATGCCGCACAATTCCACTACACACAACACATTTAAGCATCTCATAATTCTACGTCACACAATTCAACAACACACACTTCCACTCCACATCATTCTACTCCATGCCACTTAATTATAATCCAATAAATTCAACTCCACATATTTCCACTCTGCTCCATGCCACATCATTTCACTCCACATCATGCCGCATAATTCCACACACCACACAATTCCACACCACACAATTCAATGCCACACAATTCTACACCACACGACATAATTACACTCAAAACCACATAATTCAATTCAACATAATTACACTCTACTCAATACCACATAAATACAACCCATACACATCCACTCTATGTCACATAGCAACAATCCACATAAATGCATTCCACACCATGCCACATAATTCCACTCAACATAATTCCACTCAACGCCACACAGTTCCACGCCACACACTTCAACTCCACACAATTCCATTCCACATCACATAATTCCATACCAAACCACATAATTCCACTCCACAATTCCACTAGACACCACATACATCCAATCCACACCACAGAATTCCACATCATGCACAAAATTCAACACCACAACACATAATTCCACTCCACTACATGCCACTCCACAACACAGAATACCACTCCACATAATAACACTCCATGACACACAGTCCTACTGCACATAATTCCAGTACACTAAATACCACATAATTAATATCCACATAATTCCACAGCACACCATGCCACATAATTCCACTACACAGAACTCCACTCTACACCACACAATTCCACGCAACACAAATCCATAACAAGCAATCCCAATCCAATCCACAAATTTCCACCTCACACCACGTACATGTTCTCCACCCCATAACACATAGCTAAAAGACATTACATTGACAACGCCTATAGCTCTTGAGCTGCCATGACCAATTGGCTTTGCCAATGATTGTTTATTCTCTTGCCACCTCCGGCAATTTGAGGCATCTTTTGGGTGGCCTAAAACGCTACATGCAGAGGTGGGTTTCTGAATTAAGTACCGCATTCTATTTAGAGGCATTTCTAAAGAAAAGTAGTTTACAAAATAGTCTGCCTATCTTTTTGGAATTTCGTCATTCACCAAATGAGGAGGTCATCTATCTATTCTGTAGAATTGCACGCACCGAGATTCTGCGACAAATGTAGATAAATGTAACAGTGAGACTCAGAAGGAGATGTGGAAAAAATACAACGTCTGACAGAAAGCGAATATATAGGGAAGCATTTTTTATTCCTGGCAAAGACAGCAAATTTCAATCAAATACAACTTTTATACCAACAAAAACCTTTAGCGATACCATAGGTACTCTTTATTAATTTACCAATTGAGGAAACGCAACAATTGAAAAAAACACAACGTTATTTTAACACGTTGAGTATTGTTTATGCATAACAGCTATAATGTTTCTTTGAAATCACAACTAACACCTTTGTTAACTCAAAACGCAAGGCCACGCGATATTTTTACTGATCAGTGTTATTTTTAATACGATTATTCTCTGAGCCAGTTTGCCTCAGACTGCGAGAGAAATGGCTAAATTGAATTTCCAAAGAAGATGTTTGGAATCCGTGCGAAATGCTTTTCTTCTGTGCAGCTTTTATTGAGTAATAAGGACCTATGCTGGCTGCATCATCTTCGTAGTCCCAGGCACTGATGAAAACATGCTGTCTGGCTCAGCGGAATATTCAACAACTATTAGCTTACAAGCAGAACAGCTTACTCTGCAGTTTTATTGTGTGAGACAGAGCTTGGTGCTGTAACTACGAGAGAAAGGCAAAAAGGTCCCATTGCATTTGCAGCTAACAACATTTCTCTGTCATTTCCGGGTCACTGATGCAGACGCGCACTTCTGCCAAACAAAGAGAAAAGCCATGTTCATATTGTTCTCTTGGTTAAAAGAAATTATCATTTGCATCAATGGACCGGACACAGATATCTATGCATCCTGGGGCAAAAGGTCTCTCCATCGCTTTACTTTTTTCTCTCTCTTTCTGTGTCCATCAATGTTTCGTTTTCTCTCCCAATTTCCCACATGCCCTTTTCAGCTTTCTCTTGTCACGCTCTTTCCATCGCATTATCTCTCTGCCCTTTCCACCCCCTTATCCTTCTGTCCGTATATGCATTGCAGTTATTGGACACTTAGGGGGATATGTATAAGGACTTAACGCCGCCATAGCGTACATTTTTTAACGTTACGGCGGCTATTTTTTTATCGCCTTATTTACAAGTTGCCGCTTACCTCAGTTAGTGGCAGTTTTCTGGCAAAAACATGCATTTTTATGATCGCCACTTCTGTTAGCGGAGTTAATGAAAATGAGATGCAAGGTAGGCGTTCCCGTGCAAAAACTGCGTGTTAGACTTGGCACCATTGGCGTGGGTCTCCCTTCCATTTTTTTGCTGTTGCCTCTTATGTTTTGCTGGTTTTAGATGCTTTTGGGCACTGTGCCACTGCTGTTCAGTGCCACAGTGCAAGTGCTCCCTACTGTAAATTGATGAATGGATTAGTGACTCCATGATTGGATGATTGGTTTACTTGTCAGTCCCTAGTACAGTGCACGGAGTGTGCCCAGGGCTTGTAAATCCAATGCCGCTGGTGGGCTTGCAGCACTGGTTGTGCCACCCACAGAAGCGGCTTGTAAAATGTGTCTCAGGCCTGCCATTGCAGAGCCTGTGTGCAGTCTGTGACTGCCATGTCGACTTGGCAAGTGCACCCACTTGCCAGTCCCTAAACCTTCCCTTATCTTCATATCAGACACCCCTAAGGTAGGCCCAAGGGCAGGGTGCATTGTAAGTATAAGGTAGGACATGCCCTGGTGTGTGTGGCATGTCCTAATAGTGAATTACAGCCATTTTCGTTTTTCACTATTGCAAGGCTACCTGTTCTCCATAGGCCAGAATGGGCAGTTTTGATTATTACACCTTATAATCCTAACTGACCCAGAGAACATGGTAGAAAAACGAATTTAGTATGCCTGAACTCAGAATGATAAAATACATCTTTTAGTGAAGTTGGTTTTAACATTCTTTGTTTGAAAATACCACTTTTAGAAAGTAGGTATTTTCTTGCCTAAACCATCCAGCTGCCTCTGCTCAGGTTGTGTATTGTGTGTCTGGGTTTGTGAGTGAC
This sequence comes from Calotriton arnoldi, assembly GCA_963921515.1. NCBI lineage: Eukaryota > Metazoa > Chordata > Amphibia > Caudata > Salamandridae > Calotriton > Calotriton arnoldi. The sequence continues at coordinate 96,284 of CAWUFW010019330.1, forward strand.
AGGGGCTGGGGGATTCCAGGAGGCAGGGTGAGTCAGCACTAGGCTGAATGGGTCTGCCTGAAGGAGGATGGGTGGGAGGAGTTGCACCTGGGTCTGAATAGGGCTGTGCCTGCCTTCCACAATGCTGGCTCCACCTCCTGCCGGGCGTCTGATGGCTCTGCCCCTCACTCTCAAAGGAAAGAAGGAGTCAGAAAAACAAAGTGCTCCAGGACTGACCAGAACTGGTTTGGACTAGGCAAAGGCCTCTCTGCCTTCAGAGGACAAAGGGAAAAGGTGTATAAAAAGGGACCCAGACCCCTAGGAAATTAGATCACTTCTGGGAAATCAAGAAACCTGTTGCCAAGGAGAAGAACCGGAGAAGCTGAAGGAGGAGTACTGCCCCTGTGCTGTTTTGCTGATTGGGGTTGGCCTGCAGTGGTTGCTTTCTGCCAAGGACAGGAGAAAAGACTTTGCTGTGCTTTGTCATCTTGAAGAAGGGAATCTCCAAGGGCTTGAACTGAGCTTGCCTCCTGCCTGAAGTCACAGGGACACAAAGACTTCACCCCTTCTGTTTGCCTGCATCTGGAACTGCTGTTTTAGCTGCTAACAGAGGGAAATTGCAACCCCGACGCCGGCGAGCGACGCCGTAACCTGCACCGAAGCCGTGGGCACCGCTCGTGAAGAGCACGACGCACCGCCCCGACTTGCACCGTAGGCCCGACGCCTGCCGACGCCGTGCGACATCGACTCCGAAGCCGTCATCGAGGCCGCTGCCTGCACCGGAGCCGAGGACACCGCTCGTGACGCTCACGACGCACCGTCCCGACTCGCACCGCAGCCCCGACTTCACCGACGCCAGGGCTTCATCATCGCGGAGCCGATCCTCGACGTGGGTGACCCCCGAATCCATCGACGCCGCACCATCGTAAGGAACCGACGCCTCGCCGCCATCCGTGACGTCACCTCCCCGACACAGTAAGGAACCGACGCCTCACCTCCCCTGCGCTGCAGTAAGGAACCGAGACATCACCTCCCCTGGGGTCGTAAGGAACCGACGCCGCCGGCGCCAACGAAGCATCACCTCCCCGACGCCGTGCACCGTCTTTGTTTTCATCGAATTCCAGGTACTGTTCTTTGTGGGTCTGCTCGACTCCAGGCCCGACGCCGCGCACCTCGCGGTCGGCGCCGTACTTTGGGATTTCCACCGGTCACGACGTCGTGATAACTCCAAGTGGAGTTATTTGTTGCTACAAGCTTTATTTGATTGACTATCCTATTTTTGAAGATAACGTGAACTGTCTCTATCATTTTAAGTCTATTTTTGAGTACAGTATTGTGGATTTTTGCTATTGGGTCTTGTGATAAGTCTATATAAAGATTACTTATTTTTACATAAACAACCTGTGTGGTGTCCATCTGTAGTGTTTTCACTGTATTACTGTATGTGGTCACAAATGCTTTACACACTGCCTCTGAGATAAGCCTGTCTGCTCGTGCCAAGCTACCAGGGGGTGAGCAGGGGTTATTTTAGGAGTGTTTCCCCCTTATCCTGACTAGAAGCAAGGGTCCCTATTTGGACAAAGGTGCAAACCATTGCCAACTAGAGACCCCCAGTTCTAACATTGGTGGTCAGCGGTGAGGATTTGGACTTGCATTTGTGATTCATATACAGTGATTGGTGTACACTACTAGTGAGTGCAGACCAATACGCAACCACATACTTTTTGATAGGACTTTTTTTTCCTTGGAACCTTTATTTTTGTTGAGAACTGCCAATTTTCACCATGAGCAAAAAAGGATCCATTGCACCTGCAGATATTGAATTTGAAGAAGATAGGGTTGATACCTACACTGTGCCAGAACTCAAAGCTGTTTGCAAAAAGTTTAAAATCTCTATGAGAGGCCTCACCAGGAAGGAGGAGTTTCACAAGGCACTGAGAGCCTGGTTGGAAGCACGGAATGCCAGTGGGCAGTCCGAGGAGCCTGTGGAGGAGGCAGAGAATTTAGATGGGCAGCTTGAGGGGCCATTGGGCTTAACTGGGAGGAGAGCGCCTTCCAGGGAGGGCAGCAGTGTTTCTCAAAAGGGCCTGTCTCCAGAGGAGCTGGAGGACAGGGACAAAAGCAGGATGCATGAAATGGAGATGGCCAAACTGAAACAGGGAAGCCATGATAGCCTTGAGCATAAGAAATTGGAGTTAGAAAGTAAGAGGTTGGCTATGGAAGAAAAGAAGATGCTTTTAGAGCATGAGAGAGTGGTGAGGGAGCTAGAGCTAAAGGCTAGGAGCCTAGAAATCACTCCCTCTGGTGGCAGCACACCTCCAGTGCCTGTAGAAAGTAGAGTGTACATCCCCAAGGAGGTTATTAAGGATTTCATGAAGGGGGAGGACATTGGGCAATGGTTTAAAGCATATGAGATCGCCATGACATCACACCGGGTCCCTGAGAAGGATTGGGGAGCGGGGTTGTGGGGCCGCTTTGCAGGTGAGGGAAGGGAAACCTTGCTAGCCTTGCCCACAATTGATCAGATGTCCTATGCCCACCTGAAGGAAGCTTTAGTGGCAAGGTATGGGTTAACTCCAGAGCTTTATAGGCAGAAGTTTAGGAACTGCAAAAAGCTGGAGTCTAGTACCTGGGTGGAGTATGTGTCTTATTTTTGCAGAGCATTGGATGGATGGGTGAAGGGTAGCAAAGTAAATGACTTACAGGAGTTCTATGATTTAATCGCATGGGAGCACTTGTCCAGTAGTTGTTTTCCAGAGCTACGCCAGCACCTAGTTGACAGTAAGCTGACTAATCCTAGGAAGCTTGCTGAGGAGGCGGACCGCTGGGTCAGTACCCGGGTCCACAAGGGTCTTGTGGGAGACTCCGCCAAAGGTGGGCAGGGTCCCCAGCAGAAGAGTGGGGGGACAAGGGTAAACAGAAGGAGTTCCAAAAAGGGCCCCAAAGTAAACCCCAAGGGAACCAAGGTAAGGGTTCCCAGCCTCCCACTGAGAAAAGACCATGGGTCCCAACAGATAAGTCTGTTCAGAAGGGGCCCAAAGCATGTTTTAGTTGTGGTCAGGTGGGTCACTTTGTAGGAAGTCCCAAGTGCCCCAATACTGTGACCACTGCACCCACTGGTGCACCACCCCGGCAGATGGCTAGTGTAGCCCTGGGGGAGGAGTTGGGTGCCCAAGGTGGGTGGGGTCCCGCAGAGATGTCCCTGGTCTCTTTAGGAGACAGTGAGATGGTCCCTAGGACCCAGCTGCCTGATAACACTAAAAAATACAGGCAGTGGGTGACCATCAATGGCCATAGGGTGGAGGCTCTGAGAGACACCGGGGCCAGTGTGACAGCTGTCAGTTGTCGGCTGGTGTCTGAAGAGCAGGTGGTCCCCAACGTATTCTACCCTGTAGTTGCCGCTGACAACTCAGAGAGCCACTGCAAGGTGGCCCAGGTTCCCTTTGAGTGGGGGGGGTCTCAGGTATCCTTCAAGTAGCTGTGAGGCCAGCCATGCCTGTTGACTGTCTGCTAGGCAATGATTTGGAGAGCTCCCCTTGGGCGAAGGTGGAGCGGAGGTCTCATTTGGAAATGTTGGGTCTGCCAGAGTGGGCGTGTGTGACCACTCGGTCAATGGCAGCCGGTAAGGGTATTCAAGAGGACCTGGAGCCTGGAAGAAGGGCCCAGGTGCCTGCCTTAAAGAGAGGAGGCAGGGGCGCGGGAAACCGGCCCCCGAAGTTCCCACGGTCCAGGAGGAGGCAGACCTTGAGGGGGATGCCCTGGAACCTACAGGGGAACAAGTGGCTGAACTGGGGGACCTGCCTGAGCTGACCCATTGGCAGCAGGAAGGAGGCCCCTCCAGGGAAGAATTCTGCGAGGAGCAGAAGAAGTGCCCTTCTCTTGAGGGCTTGCGGCAACAGGCTGTAAGCCAGGCAGCAGGTGATCAGTCTGGATCACACTGGATCTACTGGGAGAATGGTCTCCTGTATAGTGAGCCTAAGGTTGCTGAGCCTGGGTCAGCCCGTGTGCTGGTGGTACCCCAGCGCTTCAGAGCCTTCCTACTGGGTCTGGCTCATGATGTGCCTTTAGCAGGACATTTGGGGCAAGACAAGACCTTTCAAAGGCTTGTCACCCACTTTCATTGGCCCCAAATGCGCAAGGGTTCAGATACTCATTGCAGGACCTGTCAGACTTGCCAGGCAAGTGGTAAGAGTGGGAGGAAGCACAAGGCTCCTCTCCAACCTTTCCCTGTTGTCAGTACCCCCTTTGAGAGGGTGGGTATTGACATTGTGGGGCCTCTGGACCCCAAGACAGCCATGGGCAACAGGTTCATCCTGGTCTTGGTGGACCATGCCACCCGGTACCCGGAAGCCATCCCTCTTCGGACAGTGACGGCCCCCGTGGTGGGACGTGCACTGATGGGGATTTTCTCCCGTGTGGGGTTCCCCAAGGAGGTGGTGTCTGACCGTGGTACCAACTTCATTTCCAAGTATATGAAGTCCCTGTGGCAGGAGTGTGGTGTAACCTATAAGTTCACCACTCCTTACCACCCCCAAGGTAATGGGCTGGTTGAGAGATTCAACCGGACCCTTAAGGGCATGATTATGGGTCTTGAAGAACCCATGAGGCGTAAGTGGGACGTCCTCTTGCCATGCCTGCTCTTTGCTTACAGAGAGGTGCCCCAGAAGTCCTTAGGGTTCAGTCCCTTTGAACTGCTGTACGGCCATCCTGTAAGAGGACCTCTGAGTCTGGTCAAGGAAGGCTGGGAGAAAGCTCCCAGGAAAACTCCCCAGGATGTATTTAGTTACATGCTGGCCTTCAGAAACCAGACTCGGCGTTTCAGACAACTCGCTGAGGCGAATCTGGAAGCCAGCCAGGAAGAGATGAAACGTTGGCATGATCAGAATGCCACTCTGATCGAGTTTCAGCCTGGACAAAAGGTTTGGGTCATGGCCCCAGTGGAGCCCTGTGCGCTCCAGGATAAGTGGACCGGACCATTTGAGGTGGTGGAGCGCAAGAGTGATGTCACCTACTTGGTGGACTTGCAGTCTCCCAGGAACCCCTTGCGGGTCCTGCATGTGAACCGCCTGAAGCCCCACTTTGAGAGGTCTGAAGTGGGCATGCTCTTAGCAACAGATGCTGGGATGGAAGAGGAGACTGAACCTCTTCCTGACCTCCTGTATGCAAAAGAGCAAGATGGGTCAGTGGATGGTGTGAACCTCTCTCCCACCCTGACCCCGGAACAGCAGAATGACTGTCGCCAACTGTTGGGACAGTTTTCTGATCTGTTCTCCCTGACTCCCAGTATCACTGAATGGTGCATCCATGATGTGGATACTGGGGACAGTCCTCCTGTGAAGCATAAAACTTACAGAGTGACTGACAGGGTGAGAGCTTGCATCAAGGAGGAGGTCTCCAAGATGTTTGCCTTAGGGGTGATTGAGTCCTCTAACAGTCCTTGGGCCAGCCCAGTGGTCTTGGTCCCAAAGGCTGCCGCGCCTGGTGCCACACCTGAACTCCGGTTCTGTGTGGACTACCGAGGACTCAATTCAGTCACCAGGACTGACGCGCACCCCATCCCCAGAGCTGATGAGCTCATTGATCGGTTAGGGGCTGCCCAGTACCTCAGCACGTTTGATCTAACGTCTGGATACTGGCAGATCGCCTTAACTGATGGGGCCAAAGAGAGGTCAGCATTCTCCACACCAGATGGGCACTACCAATTCCGGGTGATGCCCTTTGGGATGAAGAATGCCCCTGCCACCTTTCAGAGGTTGGTCAACCAGGTGTTGGTTGGGCTGGAGGATTTCAGTGCCGCCTACCTGGATGACATTGCAGTGTTCAGCGCCACGTGGGAGGAACATCTGCACCACCTCTGGGAAGTGTTGAAGGCGCTGCGGAGGGCAGGCCTCACGATCAAGGCGAGTAAGTGCCAGATCGGGCAGGGTTCTGTGGTGTACTTGGGACACCAGGTTGGGAGCGGCCAGGTGGCGCCCCTACAACCCAAGATAGATACCATCCTGGCTTGGGAACCCCCAAAACCCAGACAGAGGTGAGAGCCTTCTTAGGACTCACCGGGTATTACAGGAGGTTTGTCAAGGGGTATGGCAACATTGTTGCACCCTTGACTGAGCTGACTTCCAGGAAGCAGCCCAGGAAAGTGAACTGGACTGAGGCCTGCCAAAAGGCTTTTGATGCCCTGAAATCTGCCATGTGCACGGCGCCCGTGCTTCAGGCGCCCAACTTCTCAAGGGAATTCATTGTGCAGACAGATGCTTCAGAGCATGGTGTTGGGGCTGTGCTTTCACAGATGAATGAGGAGGGCCTAGACCAACCTGTAGCCTTTATTAGTAGGAGGTTACTCCCACGGGAAGAGAGGTGGAGTGCGATTGAACGTGAGGCATTTGCTGTGGTCTGGGCACTGAAGAAGTTGAGACCATACTTGTTTGGGACTCACTTCCGGGTTCAGACAGACCACAGGCCCCTCAGATGGTTAATGCAGATGAGGGGTGAGAATCCAAAACTGTTGAGGTGGTCCATTTCCCTACAGGGGATGGACTTTACGGTGGAACACCGCCCTGGTACAGAACACGCCAATGCTGATGGTCTGTCCAGATTTTTCCGCCTTAGTGATGAGAACTCCCAGGAGGAAGGGTAGTTCTCCCCACATTTCAGCTGGAGGGGACACGTGTTAGACTTGGCACCATTGGCGTGGGTCTCCCTTCCATTTTTTTGCTGTTGCCTCTTATGTTTTGCTGGTTTTAGATGCTTTTGGGCACTGTGCCACTGCTGTTCAGTGCCACAGTGCAAGTGCTCCCTACTGTAAATTGATGAATGGATTAGTGACTCCATGATTGGATGATTGGTTTACTTGTCAGTCCCTAGTACAGTGCACGGAGTGTGCCCAGGGCTTGTAAATCCAATGCCGCTGGTGGGCTTGCAGCACTGGTTGTGCCACCCACAGAAGCGGCTTGTAAAATGTGTCTCAGGCCTGCCATTGCAGAGCCTGTGTGCAGTCTGTGACTGCCATGTCGACTTGGCAAGTGCACCCACTTGCCAGTCCCTAAACCTTCCCTTATCTTCATATCAGACACCCCTAAGGTAGGCCCAAGGGCAGGGTGCATTGTAAGTATAAGGTAGGACATGCCCTGGTGTGTGTGGCATGTCCTAATAGTGAATTACAGCCATTTTCGTTTTTCACTATTGCAAGGCTACCTGTTCTCCATAGGCCAGAATGGGCAGTTTTGATTATTACACCTTATAATCCTAACTGACCCAGAGAACATGGTAGAAAAACGAATTTAGTATGCCTGAACTCAGAATGATAAAATACATCTTTTAGTGAAGTTGGTTTTAACATTCTTTGTTTGAAAATACCACTTTTAGAAAGTAGGTATTTTCTTGCCTAAACCATCCAGCTGCCTCTGCTCAGGTTGTGTATTGTGTGTCTGGGTTTGTGAGTGACAGGGGCTGGGGGATTCCAGGAGGCAGGGTGAGTCAGCACTAGGCTGAATGGGTCTGCCTGAAGGAGGATGGGTGGGAGGAGTTGCACCTGGGTCTGAATAGGGCTGTGCCTGCCTTCCACAATGCTGGCTCCACCTCCTGCCGGGCGTCTGATGGCTCTGCCCCTCACTCTCAAAGGAAAGAAGGAGTCAGAAAAACAAAGTGCTCCAGGACTGACCAGAACTGGTTTGGACTAGGCAAAGGCCTCTCTGCCTTCAGAGGACAAAGGGAAAAGGTGTATAAAAAGGGGACCCAGACCCCTAGGAAATTAGATCACTTCTGGGAAATCAAGAAACCTGTTGCCAAGGAGAAGAACCGGAGAAGCTGAAGGAGGAGTACTGCCCCTGTGCTGTTTTGCTGATTGGGGTTGGCCTGCAGTGGTTGCTTTCTGCCAAGGACAGGAGAAAAGACTTTGCTGTGCTTTGTCATCTTGAAGAAGGGAATCTCCAAGGGCTTGAACTGAGCTTGCCTCCTGCCTGAAGTCACAGGGACACAAAGACTTCACCCCTTCTGTTTGCCTGCATCTGGAACTGCTGTTTTAGCTGCTAACAGAGGGAAATTGCAACCCCGACGCCGGCGAGCGACGCCGTAACCTGCACCGAAGCCGTGGGCACCGCTCGTGAAGAGCACGACGCACCGCCCCGACTTGCACCGTAGGCCCGACGCCTGCCGACGCCGTGCGACATCGACTCCGAAGCCGTCATCGAGGCCGCTGCCTGCACCGGAGCCGAGGACACCGCTCGTGACGCTCACGACGCACCGTCCCGACTCGCACCGCAGCCCCGACTTCACCGACGCCAGGGCTTCATCATCGCGGAGCCGATCCTCGACGTGGGTGACCCCCGAATCCATCGACGCCGCATCATCGTAAGGAACCGACGCCTCGCCGCCATCCGTGACGTCACCTCCCCGACACAGTAAGGAACCGACGCCTCACCTCCCCTGCGCTGCAGTAAGGAACCGAGACATCACCTCCCCTGGGGTCGTAAGGAACCGACGCCGCCGGCGCCAACGAAGCATCACCTCCCCGACGCCGTGCACCGTCTTTGTTTTCATCGAATTCCAGGTACTGTTCTTTGTGGGTCTGCTCGACTCCAGGCCCGACGCCGCGCACCTCGCGGTCGGCGCCGTACTTTGGGATTTCCACCGGTCACGACGTCGTGATAACTCCAAGTGGAGTTATTTGTTGCTACAAGCTTTATTTGATTGACTATCCTATTTTTGAAGATAACGTGAACTGTCTCTATCATTTTAAGTCTATTTTTGAGTACAGTATTGTGGATTTTTGCTATTGGGTCTTGTGATAAGTCTATATAAAGATTACTTATTTTTACATAAACAACCTGTGTGGTGTCCATCTGTAGTGTTTTCACTGTATTACTGTATGTGGTCACAAATGCTTTACACACTGCCTCTGAGATAAGCCTGTCTGCTCGTGCCAAGCTACCAGGGGGTGAGCAGGGGTTATTTTAGGAGTGTTTCCCCCTTATCCTGACTAGAAGCAAGGGTCCCTATTTGGACAAAGGTGCAAACCATTGCCAACTAGAGACCCCCAGTTCTAACACTGCCGCTAACCCCAATTCGCGATATTTACAAGAAATTCCTTGTATGGTGCAAAACCAAAAAAACTGCCTCTAACTCTAGTTAGAGGCAGTTTTTTTAAGACCAGAATATAGCTAGTCTTAAAATTGGTGCAAACACTTGGGGCCTCATTTCAGAAGGTTTTGGTGCTGGACAGCGCTGCAAGGAATGTTGCTGCGCTGTCCTGCGAAAAAACTACAGGGCAGGAATGCGCACCATCAATAAGATAGGGCGCATTCCTGGGCCTCATTCATGAAAAGTGTTGCATCGCTGCGACAAAACAGCGTTGCAACACTTTTCACTACGCCCTTCTTCTGACACCATGGATGCTCTGTATTCACTGTACAGCGCTCCATGTCGCAATTAATGACAGATACGTCTGGAATACTGACGTATCTGTCAGAGCTAAAGCCACGCATTGCTGCAGTTGTGTCACAAGCATGACGCAACCCCAGCTATGCATGGGGCCAGCCTATCCCTGTGGCACTGCGTCACCCTTACGCCTGCCATGAGGCAGGCGTATAGTACTGATGCAGTGGCGTCCTAGAATTGTCGCAGTGAAATCTGATGGATTTCACTGTGCCACTACTATGAGGCTTTGTTGCGTGGGAACGCCCACCCTGCATACATCATACCTGATGCAGGTTTAATGTGGCACAGGGCTTCACAAGGTCACGCATTTGCCTAGATGCGTCACTTTGCAAATACGGCGCAACGTGGTGCAAGAATCACGTCAAGAAAATGACGCACTGGCGGGGTGAAACTGTCAGAATGGGCTTATGAATAAGCCCCCCAGTCTTTTTCCCCTACCTTGGTGCACAATGGCTGCCATGCGCCAACGCAGGCACCCTTGCGCCATGGTGCAAGGGTGACTGTGTTGCGTAGTTGATTGATGTTGTGGCTCCATCACTTCTTGAGACGTCTGCAGGGCGTCTGGACTAGTGGAGGGTGGGAGTGAACCAGTTGGCCTTCTTGGAGTATTGTTTGCCTGGTCTTTTCTTGAGGGGTGCCAGGGTGTCGGCACAGTTGGAGATCCATCGGTGGAGGCTGCGCGCTGCGGTGTTGTCGTCTGTAAGCGTTGGCGGAGTGGTGGTGCTGAGGGTGTTGACGAGAAGTTCTTCTGTGGCCTTGATCCAGCTGCGAGGGGGGGCGATGATGGCGGTGGTGTATGGTGGGCATGGTGAAGACGTGATGTATACAATGATGGTCGGTACAGGAGAGTCCGGTGGTGTGGCTGTAGTTGAAGTTCCCGCTGGCGGAGAAGACGTGCCCGGCTATGTGGGTTGGTGCGGTGACTAGCTGCTTGAGTCCAATGTTGGCGAGGTTCTCCAGGAGGGAGGGTGGTGTTCTGGTCACTGGGGTTGTCAAGGTGGAACTTGAGGTCTCCGAGTAGGATGTAGTCGGTGGATGGGAGAGCCTGGGGTGCAATGAGGTCCACAATGGTATCGGTGAATGGGGGTCCATGGCCCGGGGGGCCTGTAGGTGAGGGTGCCGAAGAGGATGGCATTGGGGTTGGTCTGGATCTGGAGGTGGAGGTGTTCCATGGTCACCGTTGGGTCATTAGAGTGCATGGTCAGTCGGAGTGTGCTTTTGTAGACTATGGCAATGCCTCCTCTGGGGTGGTCCTTGCGGGTGATTTAGTAGCCGTCAGGGATGGCGATGGCGATGTCCGGTCCGGAGCAGAGGTTGGTCCAGGTTTCCGTGAAGAAGGCGATGTCTGAAGAGGTGGCGTCGAGGAGGTCCCAGATTTCACTTGCGTGTTTGTGGAGGGACCGCTCGTTGAGGAGGATGCAGTTGAGCCGGTCGGGTGCACTGTTGGTCAGCTGGGCGGCAGGAGGCACTGGTGTGCTGATGTGGCAGAAGGTGCGTTTGTAGTACCGACAGGTGCAGGGTTCAAGAGAATTCTACAGTGTTGCTAGATGGCAGGCGGTGTGGCATCCAGGGGTGATGGCGAGGAGGGTGCTGGCGTTGTAGCGGTGGAGTGTCCGAGAGGAAGGGTACTTGGTGCTGGGCGCGGTCCAAGGGCAGACGGACGCAGATGGGCTTGCCTATGGCTTGCATTTGGCACACCAGTGGTACACCAACTGCGCATGACCACACAGCGGCAGCCATTGGGTAGTGCTGCGGGGGGACTGGACAGCTGGGATGTGGGGACGTGCGGGGGGTGAGCGGGGGTTGCAAATATTATTTCAAATAATTCTTACCTCGAGGCTGGGTCCCTCGTCTTCTGTGCTCTTGCTCTCCTGAGTCTGCTTCCAGGAACAGGAAGCAGGCAGCCAGGCTCCCTCCCCTAAGCCAATCACAATGCTGCAATGCGACGTTGCTATTGTTCTTGAGCGCCGTGACAAGGAGTTCAGCCAGAGGCTGGAGGGGTGGCATGTTCTCCATGCAGGCTGTAATGCAGCCTGCATTACGAACAGGGAAGTGCGCATGACTGCTTTCGGTGGCCTGAGAGGGCGGACCAAACAGTCATTGGGCACTTGAGTGGGCATACCACTCCACCCCTGCCATGCTCCGCCCACCGTCCCGCCCGCAAAGGAAACATAGCATGAGTACATCAGAAAGTTATCATCATGTTATTATTTTTCCTCTTCTTGCACTGCTTGAAAGCAGTGGGGTGATGCTCTTCTGCTGCATCACCCACAGGTGCTAGGCCTGGGCGACTCGACCCCCGGGCCTCCTCCGCTACGCGTCCCACCTTCTCCTCACCTGGGCATTGACACCGTGGCGCAATCCGCTGCACTCTCCCCAAATCTGTGACTCAGCCAGCAGGAGCCTCAGCCAGGCGGGATTTCACAAGCCAGGGTACAGCAGTCGACGCCAAGGCCACTGGGGAACCTCCGGATGCAGGTAATGCAAAAGGGCCCCCTTAGGCGTGAAGTTGCAGCGCTCCTGCCAAACAAGTTCGGCGCAGCTCAGGGGCCTCACCCTCCACAGCGTCCGGCCAGCGCAACATCCTCTGGCCTGTGATGAAGAGAGGTGTGGCCCACCATTGGTTATCTCCTCCGTGTACTCCGGTGTAGTGGTGGTGCGTGGTATGCGATGCAGACCTCCCAACGTTGGTGTGCAGGACCGTTTCTACTGTTCACAGCTCCAAGGGGCACCAGTCGATCTTCTCACACAGGTCAGCAACGTGTCTCCATGCGACCTGACAGACTTCACCACCAGGTAAGGGTGATCGCCAACGCCTCAATGTCTACCACCTTGTGCCAGCATCTCCACAGCACCCCCACATCCCACTCTGGGGCCCAGACGCAGGCCCAGCGATGCCTTTGGGCCCCGGGGACTGTCTGCGCTTTCAAAGTTTTGGATGCCATGGTGTTGCAAGGAGTGCGCAATGATAAGTGATGCATTCCTTGTTTTTGCCCAGCGATGCGCCTCTTTACGTTATTGTAGCCCTGGATTTCCTCTTCCCCTGGGACTCTGGCTGGTCATCCTGGCTGTTGGAGGGCTTGGGGGGGTTGTTGATCTGAGCTGCACTTGGCCCTGGCTTCTCCAATCTGCATTTCATTGGTTTTGTTTCCTATTTTTCATTGGGGGTGGACTTATAGGCTATTTTTGCCTCAAGAGGCAAAAAACTCATGTTAGGCTGACTAACGTGAGCTTCTTGCACACAAATTGGCCTTTCGTCAGTTTTCGCCCGCTAACGCCAGAATTTGTAACTCCTTCACGCTAGTGTTAACAGCAGTTTTCACCGCAGCTACCTGGAATTATCGCCATGTAGCGACGTATTGTAAACATCGCTAACAGGGCGATAGTTTTTGGTGATAGGCCGCGTTAAGAAAACTGCCGCTAACTACCATTAGCGTTAGTTAGCGGCAGTTATTGTACATATCCCCCTTAGTTTACATAATATCAGCTATTATTCACATCATAGGATAAAAAAAGAGCACAAGATCTATCAGTTATATGTGAACAAAAGGCCTCATTTACAATAAGACTGCGCCACCGGAGCGTCACTTTTTGCGACGCTGCGGTGGCGCAGGTGTCTGCCCCATATTTACCAGGCAGCACTAAGCCACTTTGCGTGGCTTAATGCGGTCTTTTAAATATCGTTCCTTTTTAACTCAGTTGTCTGCATTAAAGGGACGTGCAATGGGTGTTGTTGTGGGCATTCCTAGCAAACCCATGGTGTTTTGACACTGCCCTAGATTTACGAGGAATCGTAACGCTGAGGCAACGCCAAAAACGTATGCCGCCCCGGGGAGGCACAACTAGGAGAAATAAAAAATGTTCTCCTTGTTTTCCCTTTTTCTATATAGACAGAGGAAAATGCCTCCTGTGATTGTTTTTGCGCAGGAAGAGAAACAAGACCACAGCTGGAGGAAGATCCTTCTACTCCCTCGCTGCAAAGACCTGGAACTCCCTGCCTCTGCACCTCAGGCAATCACCATTGCTGCCTCAATTCAGGAAGAGCCTCAAGACCTGGCTCTTCGACTGAACCCCAGAGGTCCCCCCACAGCGCCTTGAGACCCTAACGGGTGAGTAGTCGCGCTATACAAGACTCTTGATTGATTGATTGTGTGGTGTGAGCTTCGGTTGATCCAAGTGGCCAGGGGTTCAACTTGCTTCTGCTGTCAGGGATGTACAGTGCTGTGAAATGGTTCACGTGCACTAGCAGATAGACCGTTTGGCAGAGTGGACATGTCTGGGCCATGGGAGGGGGCAAAAACTGATGTACTTTTTTAGTTCTGGGCTTAGTTTTAGCTGCCTCTCCAGACTTGATGTGATCAATGGCAATTTTCAATATACCTACATACTGAGGGCCTTGGACCAGCCCTCTTCAGCCATTGGCAGCGTATATCATGCTTTGTTCTGCTCACAGCTGTTCGGTGTATGTGGTGTCAGACAGTATGGGTGACAGCATTCTGCCTCATTACTGTCTAGATCGGCGTCAGAAGCTTCAAGCATATGAGGCCACTACCATGGTGCACAACACACCAGCCCCCCCAAGGGAGCTGTTGCGTGCAGTGAAAACAGTGAGGCTGGGAACAACAGTGCTGTCCTCTACTTACAGTGTAGTAGCAGCAGTGACATTTTAAAAAAAAAACGGCATCTCGAGTATGATGTTAATCAATGGGCTCTTGACCGAGTTAAGATGCCACTCATATTGCACGTCTTATAACAGTTTGCACAGGAGAAATGTGTCTCTGAGTGACACATTCACATCTTTACTCCCTGGGCAACAGTTAAGACCTGATTCACAAAGGTAAATGTACATATTTGTGTCGAGTACTTGCTAATCAGAAAGGTACTTTACAAGTAGCGTCTTCATAACTGGGGAGTCTCCGCACATAAAAAGATAGTATACTCCTATCTTTATAACAAACAATCGTAGATATATACAAAAGTGTAACTCTACCTTTGTGAATCAGGCCCAATGTGTTGCTTAGTGCACTAAGGACCTATTTTCTATTTTTGCGATTTGATTCTCTGATGCATGCAGACAGTATGTCTAATCTAGACATACTGTGACAGTCTGTTTTGGTTTACAAACTGGAATCCTTTACCCCAAAAAATGTATTCCAAAAGAGAGTGATGAAGCATTAAGGTGGTGCCTCTGTTGGCGCTCCCATTCAGGCACACAAGAGGTCAAGTGCTGTGACTTCAGTCCCAGAACCTTTAAAACAGAATTAGATCCTGTATTGGCCTTCCAATAGTGGTGAGCTTCTTGGCTGTATGGTCTTTAAACGCTATCTATCTATCTATCTATCTATCTATCTATCTATCTATCTATCTATCTATGTATTAGAGATGATTATGTGCTGTGAATAAATTCATCTTCTATTGAACACACAGGTCCCAATAAGAATCAATGTCAATAAACAGAGTGTGGACAAAAACATCGGATGTAATTTGTTGTGTGATGTGTTTGCTCTTTCCACAGCTGATTTGTTAAGAAGTACATGTTCTTCTCTCGCCAGCCTCTCTGGCCCTGCTCATCAGTAAATCCTGGCTCTTCAACTGAGGTGTGAGCCTCAAACCTGTTGCTGGTGGCAATCTGAGCTATACTGCAAAGGCCTTCATCTGCCCTTAGTTCCGCTTCTCTGGGTTTGATTATGCTGACAGAGGCATCAGGGCCAGCAGCAGTAGCTGCAGTGGAATTCTCCATACTCAGGCCCTTCCTGCTCATGTCTTCGTCAGAGCCCCCCTCTACACTCTGTAGGGCCGGTAGAGTCAGGACTTTGAAAAAGGTTTTAAGCGACTGAGTTATCTTACTCTGAGGGGCCAGGACCTTTCTAACCCTGCCACCAGAGTGCTTCCTGGGTAACTTTGCAGGCTTCCCAATTTTAGGAACAATGTCTCCCACACCTACAACCCCACCAGACAGACATTGCTGCCCCTTCACTATATACTTTGAGATGGTAGATTCTAACTCAGGACTTACCCTAGCTGCCTCTATGGTCCTGGTATGTATGGTACACCTGGAGGTCATACCGTCAGCCTTACAGACAGTCTGACTGCTCTTATCCATATGAGTGGGGCGTCACGCCCACTGATCTTCCTCTGCAGCCTCACAGTCCCTCCACCTCCACCTCCACCTACTGCTCCCCAGAAGCGGGGAACTGCTGCATCCCTCTGAATACTCTGTGGTGGTGGGTGAGGGAGATTTCTGGCTAGAGAGCTGACTTGTGCTGATGCTACGCTCGAGCTGCCCTGCTGGGCTGTAGCTCCCGAGCGGCTTCCTCCCAGGGTGGAATTCCTGCACTGGCCGCTGCCTCTGGAGAAAATACTGCTGTGACCACGCGGAGGACCTCCAGTGCAATATCATCTGAATCTGAGTCCACGAGAAGCTACATCAGCCTTTCCGCCAGGTGCGTGATTTGGGTCAGGGCTGGCAGGGAGCATTTTTCTCCTGAGGAGCTCGCAGTCGCTCAGTGCACAACCGCCAAGTTCCCCGCAGAACACTCAGAGGAATCTCTGGCAGTAATCTTCCTGGGCAGAGATGAAAAGTAGATTCAAATTATCGGAGGCTAACCAGGTGGGCATTCAAGCCTCCAGCTCTGCTCTGGCCCAGAAGCTTGACAAAGTGGCTGTGTGCACCCGAGCATTAGAGGAGGAGGTAGATTCAATCAGACAGGATGTTATCAAAAACACCTCTGGGGTAAGTTTGCTGATTAATCAAAATCAAAGATTAAGGGATTATCTTGAGAGGATTCAGAATCACTCCCGGAGGAATAATCTTAGACTCCTGAATGTACCCGAGGCCAAGGAGAGCGCTGATATGTTATGTAATGTTATGTTATTTACATTTGTTGAGCGCACATATCACCTAGAAGGGTCTCATGGTGCTACAGCGGGTTTGATGGAGGGGAATTATTCACGGCATAAGAGAAAAGAAAACAATGTCTAAAAAAGCCAGGTTTTAAGCTTCTTTCTGGACAGTCTATGATCTGTAATAGTTCAAAGTTGCATTCGTTGCTCATGCCAGAAAAGAGGAGCTAAGTAGGAAAAGGATCTGCCACCATTTCTGGTGGTATGGATCCTGAGAGGAGTAAGTAAAAATGTTGTCCCCGACCTAAGATTCTTTTTTGGTAGATACCAGTTAAGTTTTTTGGCCAGATACCTCAGCCCATTTCTATACAACACCTTGTGTGTCATGCAGGAGATCTTAAAACGAACACGCTTCCTGATAGGGAGCCAATGCAGGGATTTTAAGCTGTGAGCTGATGGGGACCGAGATGGAAGATTCAACACCAGTCTGGCAGCGGTATTTTGCAGCACCTGGAGTCTGGTATATAATTCCTCATTAATGGAGGCCATCAATGCGTTTCCATAGTCTAGACGACTAATTATCAGACCCTAGACAAGTGATTTCCTTGGTTCCAAGGGAATCCATTGAGATTTTATGCAGGGTTCGCATAATGCCATAGCAGGTGGGCAGGAAATGATTTACCTGGGCCTTCATAGACAATTTATCGTCTATTTTTACACCAAGGTTTCGTACCACGGGCTTAGGAGATGGACAGAGGCCTAGGCTTGCTGGTCACCAGTCGTATGACCAAAATTCATGTGACTTTCCAAATAGTATTACCTCGGTCTCACTTGCGTTTAGCTGTAGATGGTTAGTTTGCATCCAGGTGTTTATATGAATCAAGCAGCTTTTGAATCTGGTTCTGGTGTCTACTGGATTAGGTCCAAGGGTGATTAACAGCTGTGTGTCATCTGCATATGAAACTACATAAAATCCATAAGATCTGATTATTCTTGCCAGAGGAGCAACATAAATATTAAAAGCATGGGGCTGAGTATTGATCCCTGAGGGACTCCCTTATCTACCATCAAACTGCGGGAAACGAGTGTGCCTAATTGCACAGTAGTAGACAGAACGTTTAAGTAGTTTCTCAGCCAGTTTAGGGCTTTGCCTCTGATTCCCATCTTCTGCAACCTTTGTACTAAAGTTATATGGGAGATGGTATCAAAGGCAGCTGATAGATCTATAAGGACCAGCATTGCTAACTGCCCGTTGTCTAGGGACAGTCTTATGTTATCGACTACCTCTACCAGGGATGTTTTGGTGCTAACACCAGCCCTGAAACCTGACTGAGACGGATCTAGTAATTGATGGCTTGGTTGTTAACTGTTATATGAAGTCCTTTTTAATCTCTCTGTTGCGGGACACAGTCTTAAAAGACAGGCCAGATATCATTCTAGAGCAGGAGATACAGCGAGTGAATAGAGACCCCTTCAAGAGGAATCCTCAATGGCAGAAATCAAGGAAGATCTTGGTAAATTTTCTCTCATATGCAGTGAAGGAGGCAATACTGAGTACAGATGTAAGGAATGGTTCTTTTACGATGAGAGGGTTCTCTTTTACTATCAGATCAGATGTGTGTAAAGCGACAGACCAGCGGCAGTGGGAGCTTGGTTGGAGAATGGAGGAGCTGCATTATCTAGGAGCTAAAGTACAACTAAAGTTTCCGGCAATGCTCCGCATTATGTGGAACAACCAGATGTTTAAGTACCATGCTGTGGAGGATGTAGACGCATTGATTGATATCATCAAAAAGAGGGTAGTCTCTTGAATCTTGGAAGATCTTGAATACCAGGTTGCGAGGCTGGATTTGGGCTGGGGCGGGTGGTGCATTGCGGTTATGTATTTTTGAGTGCAGTTTGTTAGCATCTCCCAGGGAAGCTCTTCAGGCATCCTTATGCCTGCTAGCATCGGGAGGCGGGAGGGTTCCTCAGGGTGGAATGTAGGGGTGGGGGTGGGATTGGGAACAGG
The DNA here is from genome assembly GCA_963921515.1 of Calotriton arnoldi. Taxonomy (NCBI): domain Eukaryota; kingdom Metazoa; phylum Chordata; class Amphibia; order Caudata; family Salamandridae; genus Calotriton; species Calotriton arnoldi. Next base: position 114,552 of record CAWUFW010019330.1, read on the forward strand.
GTGGGGAGAAGTGGGAAAAAAATCAAGAAAACGTCCTCGATTTCACCAAGTAGTAGCTCTATGTCTACAGGCCCCAGATAATTCATTGGAAGAGGGATCTAAACATTGTTGAAGAGGATGGGTGGTGGTATGGAGTTAGGTTTTTTTACCTGGAATGTTACTGGTCTTAGAACCCTAGGTAGGCAGAGATTGGTGATGCAGTATCTTTATGAAAGCCTTGCCCACATATCATCAAGCAGAGTATTGTAAAAGGGTTGCGATTTTGGTACGGAAGGGCACTGGGGTGGTTACATTCTCAAAAACAGATAGTTCTGGTAGGTGGGCCCTGGCAGGTATATGGTGCGCCGGTTTTGAGTTTGTGTGCATCAGATTTTATGGTCCGAATTCAGATGGTCCTCACAATATTGTGAATTTGAAGTGGAATTTAGTTGAGGTAATTTCCCATTGGTTATTGGGGGTGATTTTAACACTTTATTGGACCCCACTTTAGATCCACCCAGAGGCACTGTGTCCAAGTTCCCAGGACGAGACAGGCTCTCAGAAATATGCTCAAGGATTTAGGGTTGGTGGATGTATGGAGACATTTAAAGGGCAGATGAGAGGCTATACATTTCATAGTAATAATATGGGTGCTACTGTCGGCTGGATTATTTCTTTGTTGATAGAGCTTTTGCGGCTAAAATAAATGAGGTCAGCAATCTTCCTGGGCATATTTCGGATCACTGTGCTTTTACTATGTCACTTCTATGCTCTAGAAATAAGCAAAACTCAAGGTGGACACTTAAACGAGCTTTTCCTCTCGGGTTGTTTCCACCCTGAAAAAAGATAGTGCTGATTTTTTTCTTAACAGCGCTGGCTCGGCTATGTCGGGGAAATATGGGACGCTTTTAAAGTTTTCATCCAAAGGGTTCTGCGAAGTCAGGCACATTTCAAGAAAAAGGTAGAAAGGGCGGAATTGGGAAAATTGGAGCAAGAAGTGGGGGTCTTGGAGGCCACATTGCAGAGGCAAAATAGGGGGTTTGATAAGGAAAGGGTATTAAAACAGCTGGAGGATGCGCAGTTAAACTATAAAATCAAGTTGGATACACGGCGTAGGGAACGGTAGCATACCGGATGCACTAGACAGTTTGTGAAAGGGGAGCGAGCTGGTGCACTGCTACCATGGAAGGCGAGGGTTGAGAGATCCATGAATATCATCAAGGAGCTGGTTGTTAATCCCCAGGGAGATGTCTCAAATAAGGTTGAGGACATGCAGGGACACCCGGTTTCCTTATTCTCTGCACTGTATTTGAAAGAAGTCTTCCCAGATCCTGATAGGTTTAGAGATTGGTTGGGCGCATTGAGCTCCCTGGGATTATGGCGGATGGTAAAGAGTGCTTGGAGGCACAGATCACTCAGGAGGAAATCAGGGATTACCTGTTGTGTATTAAGAACAGAAAGGTGGCCGGTCCTGATGCCATTCCATCAGCACTCTATAAGATTTTAAAGGAGGAGATTGTTCCAGTGTGGGAGACACTGTTTAATTCAGTTTATCAGGGGGATGTGCAGATCTTGTGGAAGGAAGCCACGATCGTCTTGAGTATAAAGCCTGCCAAGTATCTAAGAAGTCTGATTCTTATCGGAGAATCCTATTGAATGCGGATTATAAGCATTTTACGAGCATTTTGGCAGGGAGAATGGCTAAGCTAGCTCCCCAGAATACATCCAGATCAGAAGGACTTTGCACCAAAGGGGCAAATACATGAGCTTACTCAGCAGCTGATCATATCCATAGACTTAGCCACTGCTCGATCGATTCCTTTGGCACTGGTCACAATAGATGCAGCCAAGGCACTTGACTGAGTATGTTGGGGTTACCTGTGGGAGGTTTTGGCAGTGTTGCATTTTAGTCCTAGCTTCATTTTAACACTCCAGAGGTTATACGAGAATTCGTCTGCCCGAATTTCTCTTAATGGGACATTGACCAGGAGTTTCGGTATCCATAGAGACACTAGGCAAGGTTGCCCCTTGTATCCTCCCCTGTTTGATATTTACATTGAGCCATTTGCCCAGCTACTTAGAAGGGATGGTCAGGTAATCCCATTCCACACCTCTCATTTTTGTAATAAGGTTACGCTATATGCGGATGACTTGGTCATCTATACATCAGAACCTTTTCAGACTATCCCTAAGGTGGAAAGCTGGCTGAGGAGTTTGGGCTTTATCGGGCTATCTAGTGAACATTTCTAAGTCGGAAGTGATGTGCTGGAATGTAGTAGGTTCTACGGGGGAGGTACGGGCGGAGATTAAATACCTGGGCATTGTTATTGTTAAATCCCCTGGATGCAATGCCACTGTACAACCTGGGGAGGCTGGCAAAGGAGGTGGCTATATTACTCGCTAGATGGAAGAACTTGCTATTGACAATCTATAGGCGAGTGAATTTGATTAAGAGGTCGATTCTCCCCAAATTTACATATCTTTTCAACTGTATCCCTCTCACATTTCCAAGATAAGTTATTGATAAGATTCAGGGGGAAATAACAAGCTTTATATGGGCTTAGGGGGGGCAAGGCTAGCCTGGGAAAAGTTGAGCACAGGCTAGAGAAGGATGGCCTTGCCGTGCCGGAACTAAATCTGTATTGTATGACTTTTCAGTTTAAAAACTGTAGGATGCTTCTGGGTAAGACGAATAGCTCAACTTGGGGGGTGCTTCTAGCAGAGATGATTAGGGAGTCGGGATCCACCGGATTCCTATATAAGTTCGGTGCCCAAAATGTTTAAAAAATATATCACTGAAGGTTTTAAAGGCTATATTTAGTCTTTGGTCCGGAGCCCGGAAGATATTGGATATTGGCTAATATTCCAACTTCGCACCCATCTGGGATTCCCCGGGTACCCCAGAGTGCTTAAGGGATGGGTTGACTCTTCCACTATGGAGGGCTAGTATAGCTACCTGGGGAGGGAGCTGATGGCAGTCCAGGAGGTATTATCCTGGGAAGTTTTAAGTGCCAAGACTGGGGGCTCCCTTTCAAGGTTTAAATATTGCAGTTGTCTTCCAGGCTTACAAGTGTTGCTCGGGAGATTGAGGGTGCCTGGGAAATTGAGTCAACACTGCAGGACGTGAGACCTAAAAGTAAGGAGGTTGCCATTTGGTATTGGAAGTTTTTGGATGCCAAAGATAGGAAAATGATGGCGCCATATTCACTATGGGAAGGAATCATCCAGGAGACAGAGTTGCAACTTATATGGCAAACCTCCTTAAAGTTATTTTATTCAGTGGTTAAACCAGCCAATCTCAAGCAAAATCACTTTTTTATCATCAATAGATTATTCTGGACTCCCAAAAGATTGCAAAGTCTGCACAGGAGCCGACCCCCAGATGCAGAAGATGTGGCCTTCTAAGAGCTAATGATAAAAACGTTTTTTTCACTTGTCCTGGGATCAAGTGGATTTGGGAGGACATTGAGAACGTCCTAAAGGACATCTTGGGTGCCAATATCACATTAAGTCTTATGTCGGTTCTAATGGAAGTGGATATGGCCTCACATAGTCTGTTGAGCAGAGTGCAGAGGCGCCTCTTGTTTTACCTTGTGCCCTTAGCCAGGAGAGAGATCTGTACACGCTGGACTGATCCATCTCCTCCATGTGCAATAGACTGTCTCAAAGCGGTTCATCGGACTTGCCGTCTGGACATTGAGGGTAAGCCTTGCGGGGGCAAACAAGGTATGGGCTGATTTTACCGGGTGGAGTGGTATGTTGGGTACAAAATCGATAGAATCAGAGGTCCTATGATTACACTGAGGCGCCGCTCTGGTTGATGGGTCTGTTGGCTTGATTGGTGCGGTAGGGTCCAATGCGAATGCAGCAGGCAGAGGGCAGGATAGCAATTGTAAAAAGGCCTGAGTTTTGCAGAAGCTATGGTGAAATGAGGAAAAAAAAGAAAAAGAGGAGTATGTTGTCTTTGTTAGTTCTTATGATGTTAATTTTTATGCTTGCATTAGGCCCTACTGCCCTTTTTAGGTCTAGATTCACAGTGCAGCTGTCGCCAAATATTATGAGATCAACCTTAAAAAGGGCATTAATAAACACTACCATGAGAGGGGTTTTGGCTTCACCCACAGGTTGGTAGCCAGGACTACATGTTTTGATTGAGAAGTTGAGTGCTTCCAGAACAAAATGTTTGTCTTCCAAGAAGCTGTGATCATTTTGTTTATTTATCCAGCTGCCTGAGCTTGAACATTCAGAGGTACACACAAGACGTTGTGGTTTTAAAGTGTCTTAGATAACAAGATAATTTACAGTGCTTTTCTCTGGCAGCAGCACAAATGGTAGGCAGGCAGTCCTTAACTTTAAACTTCATAGTGGAGTTTTGTGTTTGAGAGCAGAGAGCTGCACTAATATACGTTGTTTTTTAGGCTGTGCGTGACAGTGCAATTGCCATCCGACCTTATGTGATTTACAAAAACAAAGGATTTCAGAGTCCAACTAAGAGATGGGCTTAGGCACCACCCACATGTTGGTTTCCTTGAGTAAAGGAATTGATTGGGCTAACGGGTGTGCTTCCACTAAAAAGACTGCTTCTATTGCACTTTTTTACTTGTCTCAAAGTTTATACTCAATACAGCAGTTTGTTGTGGTTGCAAGCCAATGATCATGGCTACAGACCTGATCTGTTTGCTATGACTAGGCCTGATATATCTATTGTGAAAACCGTGTGTTAAAGCCAATAAGCATTTAAGTGTGGATTGTTAGTCTTCTACATATTTGTAGTTTTATGACCATATACATGATGGTTGCCAGTTTATATGCACTTTCATAGGCAATGTTGGGTAAAGTGTAAACCCAATGTTAAAGAGTAAAGACTTCATCGGTTTATTGGGAAAAGTCATTCCAGATTTAATAGGTTTGTTCATTTTATTATGAAATGTTATGACAAAGCCAATAACCTTGACCTACTTATTGTGAAAAGCATGGGTTTAAGCAAGCGGCTTTTAAGAATATGCTAAAGCCTGTAAGCAGGTATTTTGGCTACATGGGATTTCACAGATGTGAGAAATTGGGTTGTTGGTTGAATGGGGTGTTAACCCTGTTCAAGCAACAGCCACAATCCCTGTCAGGGTGAACCACGAAAGTCACTAAATTATCCTGTGCTTAACCCTCTGGTAGCTTGGCACAAAGCAGCCAGGTTTAACTTAGAGGCGATGTATGAAGTATTTATGAAGCACTCAAACAGTAAAAAGTGAAAACACAACACAAGAAAAATCCTCCACCAATTTAGAAGAAAACAGAGTACATTTTGACAAATTATTTGACACCAAAACAACAAACATCCAATCAGTAGAACTGGCATTTTGAATTTTTACAGGTCAAGGTAAAAACTAGTGCCTAAAAGATCAAAGCACCAATCGCAGACATCTAATTGCGCGAGACCGGGTCAAAGTTAAACGATATGGCTGACTGCGATGGAGCATGATTCAGATACAAAGAGTGGTTTGTACCCCCGGTCAGTGCTTACCTTCGGATTCAAAAGCAATTGGGAGAAATGTTGCTTGAGAAGGTAAAGTCGATCAAGGCAAGACTGCAGACGGTGTCCAAGGAGGAGGCATTGTCATTGAGGAGACACTGGACGAAGTCGCAGTTCTTGTCCATGTTCGAACTTTTTTGGAAGTCAAAAATCTCCAGCAGGATGAGGCTTGAGCCAATAAAAGTTCCATGAGGCCAGATACCCCTTTGGCAAAGGACCGCTGAACAGGTTTTCCTGCTGCAGAGAAGAACGTAGCGGAAGCTACCACAAATTCAGGCTGACCCACGATGCACATTGGGAGGATAGATGAGCAGGGAGGTTCTGGTCTCCTCTCGGTTCTCAGAGCACTTTTCAGCCCAAAATGCTCAAAAACCCAAATTCTGGCATTTGGCTATCTGGGCCCCTTTAGCACCACCAGCAGTGTCCCAGGACTGGAGGGGACTCACTCAGGGTGGGTCCCGGTGCGGGTTCAAGTTGGTTGGAGCCTTTTCTGTCCCTGAGGCTCTGATAGGAAGGCCAGCCAACTAGCCCTTGCAATTAGTTTAGTAGTCAGGGTGTCAAGCAGTGGAACAGGGCTCGACCAGCAGGGCAGGCCTCTGAGCGTTTGGGTAAGGCTACAGGCAGCAAAGCAGTCCTACCAGGTGAAGCAAAGCAGTCTTGTGGTGTACACAGCATGGTACATCAGCAGGCAGTCCTCTGAGAGTCCTTCCAGAGGTCCAGAAAGTGAACTAAATTCTGAGTCTGAGGGTCCTATTTTTATACATGTGCCTTCTTTGAAGTAGGAGAGGTTTCTAGAGAATTCCCTTTGGAATGCTTGAAGTTTCCTGCATCCCTTCTCCTGGTAGTCTGCTTGAACAATGCAGGGGTGACAAGTCCTTTGTGTGAAGGCAGAGAACAGCCTTTTCAGTTGCGAGTGGGGCTGTTCCCAGCTCTGCCCCCCCTTCCTGCCCCTCACCCATCCAGGCACACCTGATCCCTATATTGTGGGGCCATCTGGGAGGAATAAACAAAGTCCAACTGCCAGCTAAACCCACTCATGTGACCAAGGAACAGGCTACAGGCACCAAATAGTTAGGGCAGGAAAATGCCAACTTTCTAAAAGTGGCATTTTCAAAATTGTAACTTAATATCTGACTTTACCGTTAGAGAGGGTTTTATGTTTCTCAGACACTAAAACAAAATATTGACCTGTTCCCTATCAAGTTAGCATTTATTAAATGTAAGAAAGCAGCTCAATTGTATCCTATGGGCGAGGTATGCCTCACAATGTAGGACCTTTACACTACCAGGACATGTAAAACTTAAAAGTACACGTCCAACCTTATAATTACAATGCACCCTTCTCTATGGGCTACTTAGAGCCTACTTTAGGGGTGACGTCTATGCAATAAAAGGGGAGTTAAGGGTTTGGCAATGAGGTTATATTGCCAAGTCAAACTCACAGTTGAAAACTGCATTCAGGATACAATTGCAGACCTGGGATTACAGGCTACGTAGGTGGGTGGCACAAAGAATGCTGCAGGCTCACTAGGAGCATTACATTTACAGGCCCTGGATATATGGCATACCACTCTACAAGTGAATTATAAGTAAATTAAATATGCCAATCAGGTGTAAGGCAATTTTACCATATTTAAAGGAGAGATCACAAGCACTTTAACACTGGTTAGCAGTGGTAAAGTGCACAGAGCCCTAAAGCCAACAAAAAAAGAATTTCAGCAATAATAGGATAGTAAAGGCAAAATGTTTGGGGAAGTCCATCCTAAGGTTGACAGGTCTAACAACAGATTTCTGTAGTAGGCAAAGGTTTTGGTTTTGGAAATCCACCTGAACAAACTGTGGGCACAGCAGATATATACTGTGATAATCCTTGTTAGGCTCTTTCAGGACAAATAGCAGTTTGCTTTACCATTCGTAATTTTACATAGATTTGTACTTTTATGTCTGTGTGCTGGATGGTTGCCTTGTGAAAAGCTTATTATACTCAGTACAATAGGCTTAAGTGGGGTAGGGTGACGAGCCACTGATAAAGACTAGATGCCTGACTAATTATTTGCTATGATGTAAGCAGCAGGCCTTACATATTGTTTGTGAAAAGCATATGTTAACGTTAATGGACTTTTAAGAGTGGATTGTTATTACTTTGTATTAAAGCCTACAAATAGTATGCTGATAGTTTGGAATCTCACAGATTACCATAGTAGGTCAGAGGTTTGGTGCTGATGAGTACAGAAGATTTGTACTGTCAGAATCTTCGCTAGGCTTTCTTAGGAGAGATAATACTTACCTTTGCCAACAGCAATTTTACATACTATGTAATTCTATGCCTGTGTGCCTGATGGTTGCTTGTGGGAAAGTTTACACTCTGGACAGAAGGCCTCAGTTGGTTATTGTTAGACCTGGCATCCTTGGCATGGGTCTCCCTTCCATTTTTTCGTAATGCCTCCACTGTTGCCGATATGTTTTTGCTGGACTAGATGCTCATGGGCACTTTGCCGCTGCTAATCAGTACCAAAGTGCAAGTGCTCCCTATCGTTACTTGATATATGTATTAGTGACTCCATGATTGGATGATTGGTTTACTTGTCAGTCCCTAGTACAGTGCACTCAGTGTGCCCAGGGCTTGTAAATCCAATGCCGCTGGTGGGCTTGCAGCACTGGTTGTGCCACCCACAGAAGCGGCTTATAAAATGTGTCTCAGGCCTGCCATCGCAGAGCCTGTGTGCAGCCTAGGGCTGCCATGTCGACTTGGTGAGTACACCCACTTACCAGTCCCTAAACCTTCCATTTACTGCATGTTGGTCACCCCTAAAGTAGGCCCTAGGGCAGGGTGCATTGTAAGTATAAGGTAGGACATGCCCTGGTATGTGTGGCATGTCCTAATAGTGAATTACAGCCATTTTCGTTTTTCACTATTGCAAGGCTACCTGCTCCCCATAGGCCAGAATGGGCAGACTGACTATTACACCTTATAGTCAGAACTGACCCAGGGAACATGGTAGAAAAACGAATTTAGTGTGCCTGAACTCAGGATGATAAAATACATCTTTTAGTGAAGTTGGTTTTAACATTCTGTGTTTGAAAATACCACTTTTAGAAAGTGGGTATTTTCTTGCCTAACTATCCAAGCCTGCCTCTGCTAGGTTGTGTATTCCTTGTCTGGAGATTGAGTGACAGGGGCTGGGGGTGGCTACAGGAGACAGGGTGAGTCAGCGCAGGGCTGAATAGAAAGATCTGCATCCAGAGTGGAGGGAGGAGTTGCACCTGGGTCTGAATAGGGCTGTGCCTGCCTTCCACAATGCTGGCTCCACCTCCTGCCGGGCGGCTGAGCACTCTGCCCCACATTCTGAAAGGAAAGAAGGAGTCAGAAAAACAAAGTGCTCCAGGACTGACCAGAACTGGTTTTGGACTAGGCAGAGGCCTCTCTGCCTCCAGAGAACAAAGAGAATCAGGGTATAAGAGGGGCACCCAGACCCCAGGAAAATTAGATCACTTTTGGGAACAAGAAGAAACCTTTGCTGAGGAGCGGAACCAAGAAGAAACTGAGGAGAGACTATCCCTAAGCCTGAAGGGCTGCTTGGGGGATTGGCCTGCAGTGGTTTGCCTGTCTGCCAAAGAAAGGAGAAAGGAACTTTTGCTTTGCTGTGACTTTCATCAACTTGTGAAGGATCTCCAAGGGCTTGGAAGAGAGCTTGCCCCCTGACCGAAGTCCCAGGACCATTGGACTTCACCCCCTTTGTGAATTGCTGCTGGAAACCCTGTTTCAGTGGCTACAGAGGTAGGGAGCTGTGACCGACTCTCACGACCAACTCGGTGTCCTGTAAGCACCGCATCGAAGCACCGTCTCGCCCTGCAACGCACGGCCCTGGTCTCACCGACTCCGTCAACGAGCCGCTGCCTGCACCGCATCGAGAGACAACGCGTCCTGCAACGCTTCGCTACGCCGAATCGAACTGGTCCGACCGACACGGTCACTGCTGCTGAGTTCGAGTCCTGTGACAGCACCGGAGTTGGGCACCGCTCGCACGCTTTGCGACGCACCGCCCGACTCGCACCGCTGTCCGGACTGATCGACGCCAGCTCCTGAATCCGGCTCCGTCGCCGCACCGCAACCTGCCAGCACCGCATCGAAGCACCGTCTCGCCCTGCAACGCACGGCCGTGGTCTCACCGACTCCGTCTCGACGACGTCAACGAGCCGTTGCCTGCACCGCATCGAGGGACAACGCGTCCTGCAACGCTTCCATTTTTGCATCGCGACCACGACGAACAGCCATCCGGCTCGCACGCCCGTGCCTGCCACTTCAAGTAAAAGGTACTGTGACCGAGTCTGTCTACGCGGTGTTGGCCCGTCTCGACGCGGTCAGCTGGATTTGTTAGACTCTGTTTGTTCTCGACATCGCCGTAGCCGGAGGAGGCTACCGACTCGCACAGAACCTTGAATTAAGCCTTTTTGATCAGAACTAAGCCCTCTTGACAGTATTGTGGATTATCTTTGTCGTTTATGGTCTTGTGATAAATCTATATAAAGTATACCTATTTTTATAAATATATAACCTGTGTGGCGTCCATTTGTAGTGTTGTCACTTGATTACTGTATGTGTTCACAAATGCTTTACACACTGCCTCTGAACTAAGCCTGTCTGCTCGTGCCAAGCTACCAAGAGGGTGAGCAGGGGTTATTTCGGGAGTGTACCTACTTTCCCTGACTAGACTCAAGGGTCCCTATTTGGACAAAGGTACCTACCTCTGCCAACTAGAGACCCCCAAATCTAACATTGGTGGTCAGCGGTGAGGATTCTGGACTTGCATTTGTGACTCATGTACAGTGATTGGTGAACACTACTTAGTGAGTGCAGACCAAAACGCAACCACATACTTTTATAGCATTTTTTCTGGGATTTCCTATTTCTGCAAATGCCAAGTTCAGTCACTATGGAGAAACCAGCATCAGTAGCCTCTGTTGAGTGTGATTGGGAAGAAGAGAGGCTAGAATGCTACACCCTCAAGCAGCTCAGGCAATTCTGCAAAAGTTTAAAGTGTCCATGACCGGACTCTCCAGGAAGGAGGACCTTCAAAAGGCGCTGAGGGCCTGGGTCGAATCAAGGAGTGCCCCTGTGGAGGGGGCTGAGAATGCAGAAGGGCAGCTGGAGGGGCTATTGGGTCTAGGGGCTAGAAGACCACCTTCCCCAGTAGGTAGCAGTGTTTCTGCCAGAGGACTGTCTCCAGAGGAGTTGGAGGACAGGAAAGAGAGTAGGATGCACGAAATGGAGCTGACTAAGCTCAAGCTGAATGGGCAGTTAGAATTCGAAATGCAAACTAGGAAATTAGCCCTAGAGGAAAAGAAAATGCAGTTTGAACATGAGAAAGTTTTGAGGGAGTTGGAATTGAAGGCCAAAAGCTTAGAGATTACTCCCTCTGGTGGCAGTGTACCGCCTGTGCCTGTTGAAGCTAGGGTGTATATTCCCAAAGATGTGGTGAAGGAGTTTTTAAAAATGATGACATTGGGCAGTGGTTCAAAGCCTATGAGGTAGCCATGTCTTCCCACCGGGTCCCTGAGAAGGATTGGGGAGCGGGGTTGTGGGGACGGTTCCTCAGTGAAGGGCGGGATACCTTGTTGGATTTACCCTCTGAAGTCTATAATTCGTACAGCCACATGAAGGATGCCTTAATGACTAGGTATGGTTTGACCCCTGAGCTTTATAGGCAAAGGTTCAGGAACTGTAGTAAGATTGAAAGCAGTACCTAGGTTGAATATGTGACCTTCTTTTGCAGAGCCTTGGATGGTTGGGTAAAGGGTAGCAAAGCGACTGATTTTCAGGCGCTCTTTGATTTGATTGCCTGGGAGCACTTGTCCGGTAATTGTTTTCCTGAGCTACGCCAGCACCTGATTGATAGTAAGCTGACTAACCCTAGGCAGCTTGCTGAAGAGGCGGACCGCTGGGTGAGTACCCGGGTCCACAAGGGTCACGTGGGAGACTCCGCCAAGGGTGGGCAGGGTCCCCAGCAGAAGAGTGGGGGGACAAGGGTAAACAGAAGGAGTTCCATAAAGGGCCCCAAAGTAAACCCCAAGGGAACCCAGGGAAAGGTTCCCAGCCTCCCCTGAGAAGAAGCCAGTGGCCCTGACAGGCCCCCCTGTTCACCAGGGACCACTGGTGTGTTACAAGTGTGGCGCCCCTGGCCACAAGGCAAACGATCCTCGTTGCCCTTTGCATGGAAAACCAGCACCCACTAGTGCAGTCCCCCGGCAGTTGGCTAGTGTAGCCCTGGGGAGGAGTTGGGTGCCCAAGGTGGGGGATCCCACAGTGTTTTCCCTTGTCTCATTAGGAGACTCTGAGATGGTCCCTAGGACCCCGCTGCCTGAGAACACTAAGAAATACAGGCAGTGGGTGACCATCAATGGCCAAAGGGTGGAGGCTCTGAGAGACACAGGAGCCAGTGTGACAGCTGTCAAGTGTCACCTGGTGTCTAAAGAGCAGGTTATCCCTGATGCATTCTATCCGGTTGTTGCCGCTGACAACACAGAGAGTCACTGCAAGGTGGCTCAGGTTCCCTTTGAGTGGGGGGTCTCGGGTACTCTTCAAGTAGCTGTGAGGCCAGCCATGCCTGTTGACTGTTTGTTAGGGAACGATCTGGAGAGCTCACCTTGGGCTAAGGTGGAGCAGAGTGCGCATTTAGAAATGTTGGGCTTGCCTGATTGGGCATGTGTGACCACCCGGTCAATGGCAGCTAAAGGTGTTCAAGAGGACCTGGAGCCTGAGAGGGAGGCCCAGGTGCCTGCCGGAGAGAGAGGAGGCAGAGGGCACGGGAAACCGGCCCCCGAAGTTCCCACGGTCCAGGAGGAGGCAGACCCTGAGGGGGATGCCCTGGAGCCTACAGGGGAACAGGTAGCTGAACTGGGGGACCTACCTGAGCTGACCCATTGGCAGCAAGAAGGAGGACCCTCCAGGGAAGAGTTCTGCGAGGAGCAGAACACATGCCCTTCTCTCGTGGGTCTGAGGCAACAGGCCACAGACCAGGCAGCAGGTGATCAGTCTGGATCACATTGGGTTTACTGGGAGAATGGTCTCCTGTATTCAGAGCCTAAGGTTGCTGAGCCTGGGTCAGCCCGTGTGCTGGTGGTACCCCAGCGCTTCAGAGCCTTCCTACTGGGGTTGGCTCATGATGTACCGTTAGCAGGACATCTGGGGCAGGACAAGACCTTTGACAGGCTTGTTACCCATTTCTATTGGCCCCAGATGCGCAGGAGTGCCGCCACTCACTGCAGGACATGCCAGACTTGCCAGGCAAGTGGAAAGAGTGGGAGGAAGCAAAAGGCCCCTCTCCAGCCATTCCCTGTGGTCAGCACCCCCTTTGAACGGGTGGGTATTGACATTGTGGGGCCACTGGACCCCAAGACAGCCATGGGCAACAGGTTTATCCTGGTCTTGGTGGACCATGCCACCCGGTACCCGGAAGCCATCCCTCTGAGGACAGTGACGGCCCCCATGGTGGGACGGGCACTGATGGGAATTTTCTCACGTGTGGGATTCCCTCAAGAGGTGGTGTCTGACAGAGGTACCAACTTCGTGTCCAAGTACATGAAGTCCCTGTGGCAGGAGTGCGGTGTAACTTACAAGTTCACCACTCCTTACCACCCTCAAGGAAATGGGCTGGTTGAGAGATTCAACCGGACCCTCAAGGGCATGATTATGGGTCTGGAAGAACCCATGAGGCGTAAATGGGACGTCCTCTTACCATGCCTGTTGTTTGCATACCGGGAGGTGCCACAGAAGTCTCTAGGGTTCAGTCCCTTTGAGCTCCTCTATGGACACCCGGTGCGAGGACCTCTGAGTTTGGTCAAGGAAGGCTGGGAGCAATCTCCCAGGAAACCTCCCCAGGATGTATACAGTTACATGCTGGCCTTCCGGAACCAGACTAGGCGTTTCAGAGAACTTGCTGAGGCAAATCTGGAAGCCAGCCAGGAGGAGATGAAGCGGTGGTACGACCAGAATGCCACTCTGGTAGAGCTTCAGCCTGGTCAGAAAGTGTGGGTCATGGCCCCTGTGGAGCCTTGTGCGCTCCAGGACAGGTGGTCCGGCCCCTTTACGGTGGTGGAGCGCAAGAGTCCAGTTACCTATTTGGTGGACTTGCAGTCTCCCAGGAACCCCTTGCGGGTCCTACATGTGAACCGCCTGAAGCCCCACTTGGAGAGGTCCCAAGTGGGCATGCTCTTAGCTACAGATGATGGAATGGAGGAGGAGACCGAGCCTCTTCCTGACCTCCTGTCAGCCTGAGAGCAAGATGGATCAGTGGAGGGAGTAAACCTCTCTACCTCCCTGACACCTGAGCAGCAGGGTGACTGTCGCCAACTGTTGGGACAGTTCCCTGACCTGTTCTCCCTGGTTCCCAGTGTCACTCATTGGTGCGTCCATGATGTGGACACTGGGGACAGTCTTCCTGTGAAGCACAAGGCTTACAGGGTGACTGACAGGGTCAGAGCCTGCATCAAGGAGGAGGTCTCCAAGATGTTTGCACTAGGGGTCATTGAGTCCTCTAACAGCCCTTGGGCCAGCCCAGTGGTCTTGGTTCCAAAGGCTGCCGCGCCTGGTGCCACACCAGAACTCCGGTTCTGTGTGGACTACAGGGGACTCAATTCCGTCACCAGGACTGACGCCCACCCCATCCCCAGAGCTGATGAGCTCATAGATCGGTTAGGGGCTGCGCGGTACCTCAGCACGTTTGACTTAACGTCTGGATACTGGCAGATCGCCTTGACTGATGGGGCAAAGAGAGGTCAGCATTCTCCACACCAGATGGGCACTACCAGTTCCGGGTGATGCCCTTTGGGATGAAGAATGCCCCTGCCACCTTTCAGAGGTTGGTCAACCAGGTGTTGGTTGGACTGGAGGATTTCAGTGCCGCCTACCTGGATGACATCGCAGTGTTCAGTGCCGGTTGGGAAGAACATCTGCGCCACCTCTGGGAAGTGTTGATGGCGCTGCGGAGGGCAGGCCTCACAATCAAGGCGAGTAAGTGCCAGATTGGGCAGGGTTCTGTGGTGTACTTGGGACACCAGGTTGGGAGCGCCAGGTGGCACCCCTCCAACCGAAAATTGATACCATTCTGGCTTGGGAGCCCCCAAGACCCAGACAGAGGTGAAAGCCTTCCTAGGACTCACCGGGTATTACCGGAGATTCGTCAAGGGGTATGGCAGCATTGTTGCCCCTTGACAGAGCTGACTTCCAAGAAGCAGCCCAGGAAAGTGATTTGGACTGACGCCTGTCAAAACGCTTTTGACACCTTGAAGACTGCCATGTGCACGGCGCCTGTGCTCCAGGCACCCAACTTCTCCAATGAGTGCATTGTTCAGACGGACGCTTCAGAGCATGGTGTAGGGGCTGTTCTATCACAGATCAATGAGGAGGGCCTAGACCAACCTGTAGCCTTCATCAGTAGGAGGTTACTTCCCGGGAACAGAGATGGAGTGCTATTGAGCGTGAGGCATTTGCTGTGGTCTGGGCTCTGAAGAAGCTGAGACCATACCTGTTTGGGACTCACTTCCGGGTTCAGACAGACCACAGGCCCCTCAGATGGTTGATGCAGATGAGGGGTGAGAATCCAAAGCTGTTGAGGTGGTCCATTTCCCTACAGGGGATGGACTTTACGGTGGAACACCGCCCTGGTACAGAACACGCCAATGCTGATGGACTGTCCAGATTTTTCTCGCCTTAGCGATGAGAACTCCCTAGGGGTAGGATAGTTCTCCCCACATTTCAGCTGGAGGGGACACGTGTTAGACCTGGCATCCTTGGCATGGGTCTCCCTTCCATTTTTTCGTAATGCCTCCACTGTTGCCGATATGTTTTTGCTGGACTAGATGCTCATGGGCACTTTGCCGCTGCTAATCAGTACCAAAGTGCAAGTGCTCCCTATCGTTACTTGATATATGTATTAGTGACTCCATGATTGGATGATTGGTTTACTTGTCAGTCCCTAGTACAGTGCACTCAGTGTGCCCAGGGCTTGTAAATCCAATGCCGCTGGTGGGCTTGCAGCACTGGTTGTGCCACCCACAGAAGCGGCTTATAAAATGTGTCTCAGGCCTGCCATCGCAGAGCCTGTGTGCAGCCTAGGGCTGCCATGTCGACTTGGTGAGTACACCCACTTACCAGTCCCTAAACCTTCCCTTTACTGCATGTTGGTCACCCCTAAAGTAGGCCCTAGGGCAGGGTGCATTGTAAGTATAAGGTAGGACATGCCCTGGTATGTGTGGCATGTCCTAATAGTGAATTACAGCCATTTTCGTTTTTCACTATTGCAAGGCTACCTGCTCCCCATAGGCCAGAATGGGCAGACTGACTATTACACCTTATAGTCAGAACTGACCCAGGGAACATGGTAGAAAAACGAATTTAGTGTGCCTGAACTCAGGATGATAAAATACATCTTTTAGTGAAGTTGGTTTTAACATTCTGTGTTTGAAAATACCACTTTTAGAAAGTGGGTATTTTCTTGCCTAACTATCCAAGCCTGCCTCTGCTAGGTTGTGTATTCCTTGTCTGGAGATTGAGTGACAGGGGCTGGGGGTGGCTACAGGAGACAGGGTGAGTCAGCGCAGGGCTGAATAGAAAGATCTGCATCCAGAGTAGAGGGAGGAGTTGCACCTGGGTCTGAATAGGGCTGTGCCTGCCTTCCACAATGCTGGCTCCACCTCCTGCCGGGCGGCTGAGCACTCTGCCCCACATTCTGAAAGGAAAGAAGGAGTCAGAAAAACAAAGTGCTCCAGGACTGACCAGAACTGGTTTTGGACTAGGCAGAGGCCTCTCTGCCTCCAGAGAACAAAGAGAATCAGGGTATAAGAGGGGCACCCAGACCCCAGGAAAATTAGATCACTTTTGGGAACAAGAAGAAACCTTTGCTGAGGAGCGGAACCAAGAAGAAACTGAGGAGAGACTATCCCTAAGCCTGAAGGGCTGCTTGGGGGATTGGCCTGCAGTGGTTTGCCTGTCTGCCAAAGAAAGGAGAAAGGAACTTTTGCTTTGCTGTGACTTTCATCAACTTGTGAAGGATCTCCAAGGGCTTGGAAGAGAGCTTGCCCCCTGACCGAAGTCCCAGGACCATTGGACTTCACCCCCTTTGTGAATTGCTGCTGGAAACCCTGTTTCAGTGGCTACAGAGGTAGGGAGCTGTGACCGACTCTCACGACCGACTCGGTGTCCTAGAAGCACCGCATCGAAGCACCGTCTCGCCCTGCAACGCACGGCCCTGGTCTCACCGACTCCGTCAACGAGCCGCTGCCTGCACCGCATCGAGGGACAACGCGTCCTGCAACGCTTCGCTACGCCGAATCGAACTGGTCCGACCGACACGGTCACTGCTGCTGAGTTCGAGTCCTGTGACAGCACCGGAGTTGGGCACCGCTCGCACGCTTTGCGACGCACCGCCCGACTCGCACCGCTGTCCTGACTGATCGACGCCAGCTCCTGAATCCGGCTCCGTCGCCGCACCGCAACCTGCCAGCACCGCATCGAAGCACCGTCTCGCCCTGCAACGAACGGCCGTGGTCTCACCGACTCCGTCTCGACGACGTCAACGAGCCGTTGCCTGCACCACATCGAGGGACAACGCGTCCTGCAACGCTTCCATTTTTGCATCGCGACCACGACGAACAGCCATCCGGCTCGCACGCCCGTGCCTGCCACTTCAAGTAAAAGGTACTGTGACCGAGTCTGTCTACGCGGTGTTGGCCCGTCTCGACGCGGTCAGCTGGATTTGTTAGACTCTGTTTGTTCTCGACATCGCCGTAGCCGGAGGAGGCTACCGATTCGCACAGAACCTTGAATTAAGCCTTTTTGATCAGAACTAAGCCCTCTTGACAGTATTGTGGATTATCTTTGTCGTTTATGGTCTTGTGATAAATCTATATAAAGTATACCTATTTTTATAAATATATAACCTGTGTGGTGTCCATTTGTAGTGTTGTCACTTGATTACTGTATGTGTTCACAAATGCTTTACACACTGCCTCTGAACTAAGCCTGTCTGCTCGTGCCAAGCTACCAAGAGGGTGAGCAGGGGTTATTTCGGGAGTGTACCTACTTTCCCTGACTAGACTCAAGGGTCCCTATTTGGACAAAGGTACCTACCTCTGCCAACTAGAGACCCCCAAATCTAACAGTTATGGTGGTAAACCATTGATAACAGCTACAGGCATAATTGGTTCACTAGGAAAAATATTTATGCTGCCATAGGTCTGATCGGTTTATTATGAAAAGTTATGATAAACACATTAGGTCTGACACGTTGGTTGTGAAGAGCATATCTTAAAATCAATAGGCATTTAAGGGTGGATCATTATTTCTCTGGATTAAAGCCTATAAAAAGTGTTTTGCTGCATGAATTGTCACAAATTACCATTGTAGGAAATTATTTTGATGTTGTTTACTACCTCTCACAAACCCTAGAGGGAGAAAATGTGCACTGTAATAATTCTTTCTTGAATCTTTTCTTAGTTGTCTACCAGTATCTTGCAACTTAAAAAAAACATTGAGTACATACATCCATACATATAAAAAATATCTATCCACATAGATACACAGAGGGCCTTTGGATCCATTCTGTTCTATCATTGGTCTGTCTGATTGTCATTTTCACTCTGCTTCAATCAATGACAGCGAACTGCATGGAGTAATTGTTCAGTCTGCATCATTCATTGGCTGTCTTGCCCTATGAATGGTAGCATTTTCTGACCACATGTGGACATCAGTCTGAAAATTAGTGCTCTTCAATGCCAAGGATGGGTGGCTACTCCTTTAGTTTTGAATTTCTTTGCTTTTCTTCCTTTTATTTTAATGTTTCTTAATAGGATACTAGAGCTCTCCAGGCAGTAGTAACTGGTCACTTGCTTGCATCTCATTTCACCTGCAGTGCATCGCATCCCATGCAGCCACTCCTTTCAAGCCAGAATACCTTTATGGAATGCTGTTGTCGATAGTGTATCATTGTTTTACCAATCCAAGATGGCCATCACGTTGGTTCTAAATGTGGTTGCCTTTCTTGAACTTTAAAACAATGATCGACTATTTACAATACCTTTCCAAGACCAACACCTGTTGCTATGTTTAGTTTTGTTATTGCTAGCATATGCCCGCCTTGTTTAGACATCAGATTGTTTTCTTTTTTCTTCTTGTATTCTTTTAATTTATCTTGCATATATATTATAGTTCGTGTGTGTTGTATGGCAGTTGTGTCACAGGGTGGATGCAAGAATACGGCAGTGGAATGATGACTGAATGTATGAGTGCAAAGATGAGTGACAGAATGCATGTAAGATTATTTATTGAGTGCCTAAACTCATCAATGACAAAAAAGTCAATTTCATTTCAAAGCCAGACCTATTGGCATTGCCAGTGCTTGTCACACTTCTCACTATTCTTTCTGCTTCATTCAAATCTGCAAGGAACCTTTTGAAAGCTACACATATGGGTTTCATCCAATATTCATACACTAAGGCTTTTTTTTCCTAAACGAGGTTCTCGACTTCCTTTCACACTATGCAGTTAAATAAAGTTTAAGGCTAGGCTGAGAGAGAGAGAGGAGAAAAATTAGATGGATTTATTTTGCTTTTCCATCAAAGTATGCGCAATGAAATGTACCTGGATAAATGTAACTGGATCCACAGTGCAAGAAATGGTTTCTACTGCTTTATCTTATACATCACTGCCTAAACTTGTTTGTAAAAATACAAATAGAGTTCAGACTACATCTTAATTGTTTTTTGCATAACAAAGTTGCTGTGATTGTTCGTTTTCAGAGTTCTAAAGACTTACAGCAGCGTGTAAACATATTTGAACAAACCGAAACTGAAAGGTGTCTAGTTGCAAAAGGGTTTGTTCTGTAGCAGGATGGACTTGTTGGTGCAGTGAATCCTACCTCTCACTGCTGCCAATCGTCTTCACCACTGATAGATGCTGAATTCCTTGCTTCAAATCTTTGGAAAGGCAAGTGGCTCCCGTATGAGTGAGCTGGCAAGTCCCCAGGTGGGAGAAATACTAGGAAAGCTCAGCTAACTTTTGAGAAAAACACAGCAGAAGCATCCTGCTTAATCCTAAGAGAAGAACTTAAGGTTGACCTGACAAGTGAAAATACATAAATAGTGTCAAATTTGCTTTGCGCTATGTGTTTATAATTCTTTAGGAGTAGTAAATGTATTGTATTAATCACACAGATTACAATAAACACATTACATCTAAAACAATCTTGAAAATTTGTTAAAACAATCTTGATTAAAATATTATATAGACTAGTCACATTTTTCATGCATGCAAATAGCTAAATCTCAAAATGTCATTCTTTTCTCGATGAAAATATGAGATCTGTCGTAAAACAGTAGCCAACAGCCTCCTTTGATGTTTCTGATGTTCATTTCTTTAAAAAGTGTTGGAAAAAAAGTCTCCTTTGTGTTAACAGTTTTGGACAGATAGAAACTATATGACTGAGCGTTTCTACTTTAAAACTGCAGAGAGGACAAGAGCTTTTCCCTTTGAGTTTAGGAGTCCATGTTCCTTAAATTCAAATATTGGTATATAAAGTAGCCTGAATGTTAAATATTTGTTTTAGTGCACCTTGTAGATTTGATTTAATGTCTTCTTGATTTACTGATGAATAGGATTTAAACACCAAATCCATATGTCAATACTTCATCACAGTCGTTCTGCCTGTTGCTTCCAAGGAGTGTTTTCCTTAGTAAATCTTTCCGTATAGCACAGCTCTTTTTGAACGGTATATCTATTGATGGCAGTTTGAATTCTCTAATTGACTGGCGAATTCATGATACGTTTAATTCCACATTTTTGTGAGTTTATTTTTAGTTCTGAAATCTTTAATATTTTAAAATTGACAGATTTCCTGTGGGACAACTGCAAAAATAATGTATTGTTGTCCCCAATTTGAGTAACTTCCACAAATGCATGAAGAATGTCACCAACTGGATGAAGTCCAACTGTCTGAAGCTCAACACTGACAAGACTGAAGTGCTGATCTTTGGCAACAACGCCTCTCCTTGGAATGATACCTGGTGGCCCGCCGAACTTGGACCCACTCCCACACGGACAGATCATGCTCACAACCTCAGCATCATCCTGGACAGCAAGCTCACCATGAAGCGACAGATCAACGCAGTCTCCTCTGCCTGCTTCCACACTCTCCGCATGCTCCGAAGAACCTTCAAATAGCTCTCCATCGGCACGAGGAAAACTGGCACTCAAGCCCAAGTCACCAGTCGGCTGGACTATGACAACGCACTGTACGCAGGAACCTCCAACGAACTCATGAGGACACTACAGACGATACAGAACTCAGTGGTCAGACTCATCCTCAACCTGCCCAAACTGAATCCATCTTATCCATAGTGTATCTCTTGCGCTTAATGTGTAGTTGCAAATTCCATGTTTGTGTGTGATGTACGTCTGTGCTTGATTAATAAACCATGATTGATAAACCTCCTATGATTGCCATTCTTATGCCAATGAGAAGGTTGTTGCATCCTTCTTTCCTGCCTTACTTAAGTTTGTGTTACAGTCTTATTCCTGCCACTGTGCTCACTATTAGTTTTAGTCATTTGCTCTTTTTCCAGCCTTATGGCATAATCACACATTGGTGACTTAAAATTGCCTACTTTGTAGTCTATGCTTATAGTTTTTGACAAGTTGCAAAACTGTATCTGCTGTCACTGATGGAAGATTACTATTAGGATATAATTTTTGAGGAAAATTGTTTGGTATTTGTCTCTTAAATTACAGCAGATTCATGAATAATCATAAACCAGTGGCAGAAAATTTCAGAACCTCAGATCACCCGTTGTTGCTTTTCCTGTTTTAAATCTCCAGAATCTATCAGCAAGGAGCTGCACTTGATTCTAAAACCAAACTCTTCTGAACGAGCCAAAGGATGCCTTTTTTATTTGAAGAGATGTTTTCTATGATTGGATTGTGGACTGATTGCGAGGCTATATATTTGAATCTTGAGGACACTGGCAACTTCATGAGCACTTGGACAGTATAATCTGTTCTCAGGTCTTTACCAGGCAAGTTATATTTGATGTCACTATCAAGTGAGGTGTTTTGAATATGTCTAATCATAACCTTAAAAGGATGGCTGCAAAGTCATCTCGTAGATTTACACAGAGCATATTGGTGTTCATCCAGATTTCTGTTCATTCAGATTTCTATTTATGCTAGTCACACATTTAGAGAAACGCCATTCTGGGACTGGTTGTGGAAGGATAGCTTGGCAATGGTTCGCACATCAGTTCCCTTTCTTAGTTGCCCAAAACATTCAGCACCAAACTTTCACTGGCTCCTGTATGTACATTGCAATGTACAGCAACCTTCCTTCAATCCAATACAACACCATTAACAAACAAATATTGGCGAAGCCAATAGTTCTGGCAGTGGCCAGTAGCCTTTTGGCTTGGTCAATGCTTGTTTCATTTTGTCATGGTTTTTGCAAAATGTTGTCTTTAGTGTAGATAATTGGCCATCATCAATCAAAAAAATCATCCACTAAAGGCAAAAATTTGTTTTAGTCTCAAAAGGCAGCACACATTGCCATAGTAGTCCCTGGCACTTAAGGGAACTACTTTGTGTGTGAATGAGCTCCTTGTGAAATGGTTAAAAACCATCACTCACAGTAAAGTAGCCAAATGACTGATGTGGCTGTCCCATTGCCCTATGCTGTGGTGAGTAGAAAAGAAATATGAATCTCACAATAACAGACCAGTGAATAAAAAGGGCACGCTGAAAGCCCCTATAACATATAATGTTAGTCAAATAACAAGGTCTTGGCTAATGCCAGACCTAAAAAGAAACCATTCATCTCAAATAGCCCAGACCTATTGGCTTTGCCAATGTTTGTTATAATTGAAACTAAAATGTTCAAATTACTCACCTAGATTTGAGAACACAAATATTGAGTAATAGGAGCTTCACCCTCACACCTGCTCTTTGGAAATTATATACTGGAGGCTAATCGTTTTTTCCAAAAACTTTTCTTCACTTTTTAAAAAGTTATATTAGTGTTCTACAGGATGTACAATAACATTGTATAACAGCACATCTGCAATATCTATACCTACATTAATTATGGAGTGAAGAATAAATTGTATGTTTGTCTGACTCCAAGGTAGGGGAGCAGATGGGAGTGACACAAACACATCAAGGAAAATTACTTATTCTCTTTCACAGAGAATTGTATAAAATGCTTTTATGTAATTCGAAAATAAATGTATCATAATGGTAGGTTACGTAGAAATGCAGACTAAAGAGGCAAGAATTGGTTTACACATCTCAGACTTTTTGTGCAACTATCATTTCCATTTCTCTCTGTGATCAATGTTTTTTCTATTCATGTGTCTCTATTCATTGGTAGCATTCAAATGTGTTACTCATTTCACTTGCCTTATTAAATGCTAAATATAAAACAAGTTATTGTTAGGAAACCAATATATCGACTAGTCAAGAAAAAAACTGAAAACCAGAAGCAAGCGCAAAAACTGTAAAATATCCAATAAGTTATCAAACCTGGAAATGGCAAAGTCAGAAAGAGCGAAGAATCTAACATGATGGTGAAAGAAAACCAAATCCATCGAGGACAAAAAGTGAAGCAAAGTATCCAAGAGTGGCTACTATGATGCTGATACGAGGGCTGAAAAGTTTACCGTAGGTCTTGGTAATTTCACACACAAATTCCATGATAATGGATAAAAATGCCCCAAAAGTCACATTTTATTGATTCACGGAACATCTTCATAATCTGATGTCTCTAACTGCACAGTTTCTGATTTTTTTAAGATCACTTGGAATATTCAGTTGATTTCATAATTTTTTTAAGTTGTGTTTATTCGTTTTTTCAAAAACGTAACAGAAAAAAGAGGCATAAATGTCGACAAAGATCAATACAGTTCATGGAAGACAAGGTGGTATCGTCATCAAGATAGCAGATTAAATACACCATTATGTGTATTTAGCACTCACTATATTAAAGAACATTATACTGACCACAAACGTATATGTATGACCTGGTTCAAAGCTACATGCTTAGCACATATTATATGTATGGCAAAACACTGATCCGTTGCTTCATAACAGGAGTACACGTTTAGATGATATTAATAAATGGTTCTATTTACAGATTCAGAGATACAGTTGGCCAAGTAGTCCTGCAGGGGGTCGCAATTGTCTTTTGGTCTGGATTTCCTTGGCATAAGCATTTTAAAATTGTCCTCCATGGTGTTAGAATATGTCAATTCTTTGACCAAATATTTTAATTCATGGTAGGAGTCCCTTCTCCATTACATAGATGCATGTATTTTGGCTGTAGTTAATGACAGTGCTGTGAATCTGCACACCAACGCTGGTAGGTCTCTAGAATAGCCAAGTAAAGCCATGAGGGGGTTAGCTTCTATATTGGTCTTCATCATTGTGTTAAGTTCAGTGAGCACCTTATTCCAATATTGATATATGCCAGGGCACTTCCAAGACAGATGGATGAAGTCAGCCATTTCTTTATGACATCTAAGGCATCTGTTATTATCCCTGAATCCAGAGTGCGATGGATCCTTTGTACTTATTTGAACTGTATGACCCTATGTCGATTGTTTAATGAAATGTTTTTAATGGCCGAACAAAGAAAGAGCCATGGGTCACAGTAATTTATCAGCCAATGTCATTTTACCATTGTAGTCTCAATTTTGAGATGGACTTAGCAACAGAACGTCAGTTCAAAGCATAAAGGTGCAATATTATGTGTTTTGAATGTATATTTTTAGTTAGATATGTAAATGGTGAAAGGGGAAGAAAGTTCAGCAGGGAACTCTGATGTCAAAGAATACATAACGTGTCTAATCCTGAATTAAAGAAATAGCTTTAATAATGTCATGTTGGGGATCTGGTCACAAATCTACCTCAGTGACTAATTTATTGTCAAATAACATATCTCCTAGTTTTGTAATATTCAATCCTTCTAACTTAGTGTGTCCCCTTTTCCAAGCACATTGGTAACCAAGCACAACGCTCTTGTTTAGTTTCTGGTGCATAGAACAATTCGCCACCTGCCCTTTGAGCCTCCAAGGCCAGGCATATGTAGTGTTCCCAATTAAGCCTATACATTTATATGTTCTGTTTGGATGGTGATATAACTTATCTGCAAGATTAACAGATTTAGCTTGTCCCCGTCCAGCCATTAAATAAAGGCGAGTCTAATTGTTGAGCGCAGCCAGGTAATGCAAATTAGCAATATGCAACATGATGGTATAACTGGAAGTCGGGGGCTGCTAGGCCAACTAGATTATAAGGTAGAGTCAACATGGTCTAGCCAATTCTTGGCTGTTTATCCGCCCATGCAATTGTTATCATAAACTGTTGTAAAGACTTTCAGAATTCCCTAGTTAACATTATTGGTATGTTTAGAAATAGATACAGATGTTGAGGTAGTAGCACCATTTTCATAATGGCAACTCAGCCTGTAACAGTAGCAGCTTAATCTCTTTATCTATTTTATACATCAGTTTACTTAGGGTTGTGTCATAACTGCTTTCCATTAGGACTGTGGTGTGTCTATGTACCTTTCTTTTTTTTAAAAGTTTAATAAGCTTTATTGAAACATAAAAAATCAGTAACATACATTAAAGGCCAAAAAAAATAACAATGCATATGATATCTTGTAAGCAAAATAGAGTAGGCAACAAATCATAGTAGAAAGCTATTTATATTTTGGGAAATAAGGGAAAGGAAAGAGGGGGAAAGGGAAAAGACGGGGTATAAAATATATTTATAATCATAATCACTAAATAAATGTCAATATTATGCTTCTAAAAATCGTAAAATATAAAGAACAAATAACTGTTGAGTAAAAAACTTCGCCAAATAGTAGAAGAAGGGGAAAGATAAAACAAAGAGGAAGGAATTCAAGGAGGTTGGAAATTTTCAGAACGATAATGAGAAACAATATTAATTGAAACCATATTTAAATAAGTAGTTAATGGCAACCAAAATACATCTCTATTTACATGTATATTGCATTGGGAGGCATAAGCAACATATAACCTATGGTATTGACATACAGTATTCCACCATGACTTAATTGAAAGTTTGGTCAAACATTTCCAATTCATCGTAATTTGTTGAAACGCTAAAGCCAACATAAGATCAAACAACCCTTTTTCATAGGAAGGCAAAGGAATGGATTCTGACAGACTTCCCATAAAGAGAAGAATATTGGACATAGGTGTGTGGATCCGAAAATGTTTAGATAAACGAGCCCAGATTTGTGTCCAAAAAGAAATAACAGGGGGACATGAAAAAAAAAGGAGATGTGAGAGATCTGCTGATGGAAAATCACAGGACCAACATTTCTTATTGTCTATGTGTGTGAAGTTAGCTATAGAAATGGGAGTGAAATATAATCTGTGATATAGAAAAAACATAGATTGAGTGGTGGAAGCGGATCTTGAGATCCTCAGCGACGAGTCCAAATCTTATTCCATATATCAGTGCTCCACTGAAAACCTAAGTCTGATTCCCAAGCAAGTTCCACCTTATTTTTGTCTCGTTCTGGATTCGTGGTGTAAAATAATTTATAAATTAAGGAGGCTTTTGGAGTTGATGCTAAGATTTTAAGAAGTGAGTCCTGAGTGATTAAAGCTTCATCAGAAGGAAGGGAATAGAAAATGCTTAGAAGTAATTCCATAAGTATGGAAAATGTATGTAAAAAAGATCGAGGGCATTTAAATGTAGCTTGAAAATCAGGAAAAGAACAAGGAGAAGTGCCATCAAATAAATTGTTAACCCAGGCAATCCCCTTTACTCTCCATGAGGCCCAGTATAGAGGTCTATTATTAATGATTATAAGACGATTATGCCACAAAGTAGAATGTAGAAAGGCATTTCTGGATATTAATTTTGGCTGAAAATGGGGTCTTAACAGAGAGCAAGTGTGTTTAAATAGTGGAAGGGATGTGAGGGCATTTTTGGCAGTAAAAGAAAGAACTTCATTGGTGGAGAAAGGAGTAAACAAACACCGTTCAATAGTGACCCATAGAGGAGTAAAAGGAGAGGATTCTGTAAGAAGGCAATGAGAAGCTTGTTTTAAGCTGAAAGCTTTATGATATAATCGAAAATCTGGAAAGTTTACCCCACCCACAAGTCTCGGTTTTCTGAGGTGAAGTAAAGAAATTCTGGATTTTTTGTTCTTCCATGGAAATTTGGAAAGAAGAGAGTCTATTTTTAAAAAAAAAGGTGACGGGGATACGTATAGGAATCATTGAAAAGTAATATAATAGAATAGGAGTAATCATCATCTTAATGGAGTCAAGACGACCCCACCAGGAGAGAAAAAGAGGATTCCTGGATGAGAAGAGTTTGGAGATACGATCTAGAGCTACATTCATGTTCAATTTAACCGAGTCAGTAATAGAATTGGAAAACCAAATACCAAGAGATTTGATTTTAGAATTGTTCCAATGAAAGCCAGTAGATTCAAATTGTTGTTTGAGGCAACATTTTGTAATTGGTAAAACTTCTGTTTTATCAGAGTTGATCTTATAGCCTGATACCGCTGAGAAATCA
Source organism: Calotriton arnoldi (assembly GCA_963921515.1). Taxonomy (NCBI): domain Eukaryota; kingdom Metazoa; phylum Chordata; class Amphibia; order Caudata; family Salamandridae; genus Calotriton; species Calotriton arnoldi. The sequence goes on from CAWUFW010019330.1 coordinate 141,662, forward strand.
GAGATTTCTTGTAATAACGAAGGGATTGAAGAATCTGGATTAGAAATGAAAAGCAAAATATCATCAGCATAAGCAGATAATTTCAGATGATGATCTCCATATGGAAATCCGAAAATAGAGGGATTTTGACGAATACGGGAAAGAAAAGGTTCAAGAGAAAGAACAAGCAAAAGGGGGTATAGTGGACATCCCTGCCTAACACCTCGATGGAGTGAAAAATGCTGCGATACTTGACCATTCACGATGGTAGAAGCAGAGGGGGTAGAGTAAAGAAGAGAGATAAGAGAAATGAATTTGGTACCAAAACCATGCCATTGAAGAGATTTAAACAAAAAGGACCAATCCACCCTGTCAAAGGCTTTTTCCGCTTCGATGGAGATCGCCGCAAGAGGAAAAGATAAAGAAGGAGCATTATTGAGAACATTGAAAAATAGACGAGAGTTATCAGAGGTTAGTCTGCCTTTAACAAATCCACATTGTTCGGGGCCTATTAAATGAGGGAGGAAGGATTCAAGGCGCAATGCTAAAAGTTTAGCAAAGATCTTATAATCAACATTTATCAGGGAGATGGGGCGATAGTTTTTCCAAATTTGGGATCCCTGCCTTCCTTATGAATAAGGCAAATAGAAGCTTCTAGAAAAGTGCCACTTGCTGCACCTGTGGAACAAAAATGTTGGAAAAGGTCAAAAGGTTTTGGTAGTAGCAGATTGGAAAAATGAAGATAGAATTCTACAGAAAAACCGTCAGGACCAGGGGACTTATTCTTTAAAGAAGTCAAGGAGGAGGAGATTTCCTGTAGTGAAAGATCCGTGTCTAGAGAGGTGAAATCTAGTTCAGAAGAGGAAGGAGGAGGAATAGTACTAAGATATTCATTAATGAGTGAATCAGTTGGTGGCGACTCAGGAGTGTATAGAGCACTATACATTTTTTTAAATTCGGCTAATATCTCTTTATCTTTGAAAAGGTGTTTACCATCGGTAGATTGAATGGACTCAATTAATGTTTTCTCTTTTCTAGATTTTAAATAATTAGCAAGAAGTGAGCCAACTTTATTACGACCACCATAGTATCTGGCACTGCTATGAAGCATAGTGAAGGAAGCCTTGTCAGTAGAAATTTTATTAAATTCCATCTTAGCACGAATAAGCTGCTGCAGAGTAGAGTCTGATGAAGAAGTATAAAACTGATGTTCTAAGTGTTTAATGGAAGATAATAAAGCTTTATGTTTATTGGAGGACTGTTTCTTTTTCTTAGAAACAAAATCTATAATAAAACCTCGAGCAGTGGCTTTAAAACTATCCCACACCGAAACAGGAGACACAGAGGTATCTTCATTAATAGAGAAAAATTCTTCAGCAAAGGAGGTGAAAGAAGAGGAAAAAACTGGATCCTGTAAAAGATCATTATTAAATCTCCACCTAGACGTTTTAGAGTGAGGAGGAAGTAAATCGAAGTCAGCGACCACTGGAGCATGATCTGAAATCAAAATGGGCTCAATCAAGGAGGAAACAAGGTTTTGGGCCAAGGATTTGGAAAGAAATATATAATCAATCCGGGATAGGGATCCATGTGGAGGGGAAAAAAAGGAAAATTCTGATTGGTCTGGGTTGCATAACCTCCAGGCGTCGACCAGTTGAGTCTGTGTGATAGTGTTAAGAAATTGTTTGTGAGTTTTGTGAGGAATAAAACGTACCTGGGATTTGCGATCAATAAAAGGGTCTATAACTTGATTACAATCCCCTCCAAGTATAAAAAATTCATCTTTATTTTGAAAAAACTTGTCTGTAACAGTAGGCCAAAAAGAGGGATCGGGTTTAGTTGGACCATAGAGGTTAAACACACTGAGAGGGATATTATTAATTAATAGTTTAACTAGGATCCACCTACCATCGGAGTCAATATCTTGTGTGACAACAGTGCATTTCAATTTTTTATGACATAAAATAACAACCCCATTCTTTTTGTGTTAGTAGGAGAGACCAATACTGAGCCAACCCAATTACGCTTAAGTTTGAGAGCTTCAGCCTCAGATAAATGAGTTTCTTGTAACAGAACTACATCAGGTTTATATGAGGCTAGATGTGAAAGAATTCTCTGCCTCTTTATAGGATTATTAAAACCTTTTACATTCCATGTAATAACTCTGAATAAGAAAGATTAATATCGTATAAACAACAGTCTGATATTAAGAAAAATGTAAACGAGCATAAAATGAAAAATGAGCAATTGAAAAATTGGGAAAAATAGGTGACAGGAATAAGGTGATATGATAAAAAAAAAATAAAGAAGTGAAATGAGAAAGGTAGAAAATAAAGGAGAGTTAAGAAAATAGCAAAATCTTCCAACATCTGTAGAAGAAGAAACAAAAAGTAGTAAGAAAGAAGAAGACAGGATATAGAGAAGGGAGGATCAGGCAAAAGAAGAAAAGGGAAGAGTATAGGGAAAAAGGGGAAAGGAAAAAGAAGAGAGAACCACAAGAAGAAGAGACAATACATATCCAAAATAAAGGAGGGAAGATCAGGCAGAAAAAGAAAAGAGAAGAATATATCCATTCGAAAAAAGGAAAAAAGCAGGAAAAGAGGGAAAAAGTAAAGAGAAAGGAAAAGCAAGAAGAGACAGTACATATCCAAAAAGGATGACTGAAAAAACATACCTGAGGGGGACAAAAAGAGATACATTGGGGCAAGAACGACACACGAAAAGAGGGAACGTCCGAACCTGGGGAGTCTGGCCCGCCTCGGGATGAGGGAGAAGAAGGGAACGAACCGTACGAATTGAAAATACACAAACGAGCCTGTAGGGATACAAAAGAGACAATTAACATTAAATAATTACAGAAAAAATTATATGACTGGGGAACATATGACAAGAAAAATGACAAACATGAACAACATATGAAACTTAATGAACCTATAGAAAGATCAACAAAAATCATGGCATAACCGGGAAATTGCTAGAGACTGTTACATTAAGCGATCAGGAGAATCAACCATTAGAAGGGCCAGCAGTGTCCATGTCACTAGTAGTATAAGAGTGAATACATTTCCTAAGTTCCGCAGGGTCTTGAAAGGACCGAGTCTGGTTCTGAAAAATCACTTTAAAAATGCAGGGATGAAAAAGACCGTATCTAGCACCAAGAGAGCATAAGGGTGTTCGAAGATTAAGGAACTCCTTTCTTCTAGCTGCTGTAGCATTAGACACATCTTGAGAGATATACACCCTTTGACCAAGCCAAGAAATTTGCCGTTTGGCTCTAGCTGCAGAGAGGATTGAGAGCAAGTCAGTAAATTTCAAAAATAGAATGATGACTCCCCTTGGTTTGACCGGAGACGTAGAACTTGAAGGACGTGGACCCAGTCTGTGGGCTCTCTGAATACTAAGGGATGTAGAAGAAGGCATATCTAAGAGCTTCGGCAAGAAGGAGGAGAAGAAGGAGACAGGGTCATCACCTTCAAGAGCTTCAGGTAATCCGTAAATACGAAGATTGTTCCTCCTATTCCTGTTTTCCAAATCCTCAGTATGTTGTTGAAGATTACGAACCTCCTTTTCTAAAGAAGAAAGCCTTTGAGAGTCACCTTGAACCGTTGAAAGTTGCTGTTCCATTGAAGATACTCTACTTTCCATTGTAGACCATTTTTCCTCCAGGAATTGCATTTTGCTGTTGGTTTCCTCTACAAAGGGGCGCAAGGCACGAATTTCCTCCAATAGCAGCTCCAAGGAGATAGGAGATGACGACTTGTCAGGAGAGGGAGGATCATGCTTTAGACGTTTAGAAGATGAAGAGGGCGGAGAAGATTTAGTAGTGGTAGACTGCGATGAGGAGTGGCGATTGGAAGCAACACCTGCCATCGTTACTTCTGTTTGAGATGAAGTTAGTGCTGAAGAAGGAGTTTGTGCTAACGAAGAGGAGTTCTTTTTAGGTACAAAAACAAATTGTGGTTTACGCAGTCTTCCCATATATAGAAATCGCTCAGGTAGTGCAGAGATTGTTGCGCCCCCTAGACATCAGCTGCAGCTTGCAAATTTCACAAGAGGAATAGTGTAGAGCTGCCACCTGAGGTAATTAAAAATTCCATGAAAAGAGAAGCTAGTCATAAACAGACACGGCTGAGGGATTAATAAAAGTAACTTGCTTAAAGGTATGGCAAGGAGAAATATATGTAGCAATAGCCATAGAAGACGGTCATGGGAGCTCCAAATACGCCGTCAAAACGTGAGGTGTGCTGTGAAAGGCGTAACACTGCATGTGGGAGATTGAGACAGCTTGAGAAAATGATGAAAAACAAAATGGTGGGCGCTCTGAAGCGAGGAAAATATCATGTGAGATGTCCACAACTTCACATTGCAGAAGGTAAAGAAAACCACACTGTAGACAGGCTTGCTGCAAATGTTAAAGTAGTTATTCAGCCATGAAACTTAAAATATGAAAGAAGAATGGTAGTTCATGCTCGTTGTTTTGAGGGAGCCGGTATTCACCTAAAATGGTGGACGGGCTGAAGAAAAACTATCCGCGACAGAAAGAAACGTGAGCGCTACACGCTGTGTCCTTAAATACGTCTCACCAGGGTCGCGGCATGTTCTGATTTGGATGTGGGCGATTTACTGGCAGAAAAGTGTGCGGGAAGCGCACCTTCGGGTCACGAAAGAATCCCGATGCGGTGGAGCTTCCCCGTCAGGCGGCCATCTTGACCGGCGCCGTAACCACGCGCACCCGTGTCTATGTACTTTAATTGTCCAATATCAGACTGGGTCCGTTCTCCATTCCATGATATAGTATAATGTAATTGGTTGAGAAATTTCAGTTAGAGGGAATCGGTGACAATTATTCCAGTTTATTTTCAGACTTGACATATCTCTAAGGGCTGAAACTTCTTGAAGTATAGTGGGAGATTAATATGAGGGTCCATTACATAAAGCAAAGGCTCATCAGCATAGGCCGATATTATTGATTGGTATCCAGGAATTCTGAGTCCCCTGTCTGCATGCACATGTGAGTGGTTAGCTGTTAACTCATGCCACAAGGAGGAGAGAAGACACCCCCCTCTGCTGACTTTGGTAGGTTCTGTACTCTGGTAATTATCCCTAAAATGGGCTGAGGGTTCAGTGTACAGTAACCTAACCAGAACCAGGACTCCCCACTGACCCCCATCTTTTCCAGGGCTGCAAATATAAACTGAATCAAAAGCCTTCTCGCTATTTAGAAAAACAGCTGTGGCTTGTACATCTGGATATAATTGCAAGACTGCTCTAAAGAAAGTTCAAAGGTTTATGACTGCAGTTCTGCCCAGAATGAATTCTGACCCTTCTGGTAGGACATTTCCTGGCATAAGGATGCTAAGGCATTCAGCCAATATTACAGCGAATATTTTAGTGTCTGTATACATTAATGGGAGACGTCGGTAGAAAGTGCGACGGTGTGGTGGTTTATCAGGCTTTAACAGGGTTATTATTAGTGCTTCACACTTGGTACGAGTGAGATATCCCTTTGTTACAACTTCTTCAAAGAGAGACGTAAAGTGAGGGGTCAGTTCTTCAAAAAATTCTTTGTAAAAATTAGTCATCAGACCATCCGAACCAGAAACCTGGCCACTAGTCATACTCTTAATTATGGATTTGATTTCCTCAGGGGACAGTGGTGCTGCTAGATGTTCTCTGTGTAAATTATTTTGCTATGCCATAGTCAATCCATTGAGATATTCAATAATATTTGATCGGTCTGGTGTAGTTTGCAATGTATATAAGTCAATATAGTATTTTTTTAAATGTACTGATGTATTATCGAGAGATTGTATAGGGCTGTATCTGGAGAGGATTGTATACAAGCAATTATGTTATCTGTCCATCTAGGTTTCCAAAAGCGTGGCAATGTTTTTCCTCTGGTGTTTGCCATCTCCATATAGCAAAGCAATTGTGTATTATCCCAAATGTTTACTTTTGTGATCTGCAAACTCTTGGAATTCACAGTGTTTAGGTGTCTAACTTGAGGTGTGTGTGTGGGTCATTCGCCTGCACATGCTTTTCAAGGTGGCCACTTTCCTGGCTCTAAATGAAACAAAGTAGACCATAAAGATTTTAAGACTGCAGCATGTTTAGCAATGCTGATGCCCCTGATGTAAGTCCTAAATACCTCCCATATTGTGTTAAAGATTTTAACTGAACCCATGTTCAGCTTGAAATATTTGTTTTTTTTACCATGTTTATTTAATGGGATTTTCTGAAAAAAGAATCCAAACGGCGACTCTACATATTACAAGCTGTTGCATGTACAATGTTTTCCCATATTACAAATTTTGTCTCATTCTTAATCAATACAGTTTAAGTGGAACCACTGAACATATAAACTTGCTGATCCATCTTGCCTATGCAAGATATGGGGACCAGGAAAGGTGTGGAATCATGGGGGGAGGCGGAAGAGGTACAGGAGTGAAAGCAGATAAGGCTAGGACAGAGTAGGGCCGTGCAACGATATATAGCCCCAAAGTGAAGTCTCAACGAGGGGTGGGCCGGGTACTCGTTCGGAAGTGTGAGGTGGCAGAGTCTGTAGTCTGGGGTTCTGATGGAGGCTGAGGGGATCAATCAGTCGGGAAAGCAATGTCTCCCAGCTTTGGGCTAATGGATGATGAAGTATCACCCTGGCATCCTCCCTGTGTAGTGTCGCTGCCTCTGCCCAGGCCCAGTGGGTGAATGCACATAGCCAATATTCCAGGATCAGGGGAGCAGACAGTTTCCAACATGCTCTGATAATTTTTTTGTCCATTACTACTTGGGTTAAATCAAGAAAGCATGTCGCAATTTTGCATTTGCGTGTCCTGGCATAAATACCCTTGAGCTCCCGCCTCCCAGGATGAGTTGCCCTGGATGCCAGTCACTCATTCCAGTTGGGAAAGTATAGTGGTCCAGTATATAAGTATCCGTGGACAATCCCATTATATATGTCTTAGGTCCGCCCCAAGCACTTCACATCTGGTACAAGTGTCAGAGGCACCTGGGAAGATGTGGGCTAGCCAATTAGGGGACCTGTATGCTCAGTGGAGTATGTAAAATTGAATGAATTTGAGACAGGCATTGCTAGACACCCCATGCAGATTAGCATGGGTCCTTTCCCATTCCTTTTCTTGAAGCGCCTTCCAAATTCAGTCTCCCACTTGTCCCTCAGGGGTTGTAAGGATGTCTGTGTGTGGCTGTGAGAGCCTTGGTGAGCCAGCTAGTCAACTTGTGACCCATACCCATGGTATGTAATGTTTGCATTAATTGGTGTGTGGTTGGTTCAGCCCCTAAGTTGCCCAGAAGTCTCCAATAGCCCCCTTCAGGGAGGCATAGAGGAGGAACTGGCCCCCGTGGACCTCATATTGTTCAATCAATGCTTTGAATGTCAACAGCTGTGCATTGAGAAAAAGGACCCCCACGCTAGTCAATCCCGCCGTCCCCTACTCCCGTTGCTGTTAACCAGTAAGGTGGCCCTTCTGTGTTGGGAATCTGTTATCAGGATTGCTAGGGCATAAGGAGGGAGGTGACGAGTGTATCGGATCGCCTTCAATAAGCAAGAGAGTGCTACTCGCAGGAGTATGGGTAAGTTGTGGGGCAGCCGAGTGTTACGGTGCAGAAGGTGGAGGAGTGCCCCCAATCAGTGGGGGGGTCAGCTATACCTGTCCTTCCTAGGTAGCCTTCTGCTAACCAGTAATATGGCCACTGCAGCTGAGCTGTCAGATAATAGTGTTCAAGATTGGAGGATTCCAGACCTCCCTGCTCCAGGGGGAGCTGGAGTTTAGTTAAGGCTACCCATCTGCTCAACTTATTTCAGCAGAGATCTCCAAGCTCCAAATCCACCACTATAAGCAAGAGTGGCCATAATTATTTATATGATGGCATCCCCATTGCCCTACTATTGGCAATCCTGAATATACATTTAAAAAAATGTTTTTTAAAATATACCTGAAAAGTTACTAACCATAGGCGGTATTTCCCTCTACCGGGCTAGACATGGAGTTGCATCAAGGGAAACATACTTTACCCCCCAGTCTGAACAATGACCCGCCTTTATAACACAGTCTACTCCAACACGCGTTACTTTAAACTGCAAGTCGTTACAATGACTTGCTGTAGGAGGTGCATTGTTGGACTGGTGCTGGATTTTTAAGTCCAACACCTTCCCTACCTTTGCGCAGACTGGAGTTGGAATAGTAATTTATACTATTCCAAAGTCCAGCACCCCCAAAGCAAGTCGTTGTAATGACTTACGTGGTAAAGTAACACATGGTAACGTCGCATTCGCAATAGTGACTGTGTTGTAAAGTCATGCCGGTAAATGCATTACGAGGTTCCATCATATATCCATGCATCAATTATGGAATCAATTTATAGTGAAAAATATGCTTAACTACTGCAGGATAACAGTTGAGGCCCTTGTTAGAAATGGGGTTTCTGGTTGGGTAAGGTATACACCCAGGCCAGGAAGAACCCACCGCTCTAGTCAGGGTAAGCTTGACACACAACTAAGATAACCTGTGCTCACCCTCTGGTAGTTTGGCACAGAGTAGTCAGGCCTATCTAAAGAGGCAAAGTGTGAGGTTTTTGTGCAACACAAACACACAGTAACACAATGAATTCACCACAAAAAGAATCCACACATGTTTATAAAAAATAGGTTATTGAATTATAAACAAAACAAGACCACAACAACAAAAATACAATGTATACTTTTTAAGTTATCACATTAAAAGCCCACATTAATCATAGTACCAAATAAAATCCTTTTTGCAGTCATTAAGGTAAATCCCATGCTAGTAGCACGCTCAATCATGTGGTTACTGAAAAGTATTACTTCCTCGCAGTGGCGGGGCAAAGCAGTGCGCTAAACAGCACCAGAGGTCTGTTGTTACACAGGCCCCTCGGGACCGGGGAAATTCAACAAAAGGCAAACCGCCCGCAAACGTGTGCGTCGGTGACTGGAACCCCGAGGGTCCGACTCCTCAGTACAGTACCTTGCAATCGAGTTGCTGGCGGGTCTCATGAGTGGGGCCCACATTGTTGGATGATCTGGGTCACAACAGCATGACCGTCGATGGCTGACAGACCTTGCACCTTTGGACATGCCCCTGGTCACCCGGGCAACACGTCGCATTAGAGCCGCGCTGGAAGGCGCTGCAGCCACTGGGAGTGTGGTGGTGACTTAGATCGGCACAAGCACAGCCGGAACAACTTGAGCCTCGTAGACAATGCCAGTTGTAGAAAAGCAGAACGCTGGGTTCTCAGCAAAGGGGAAGCACTGGTCTTTATGCTAAGATTGAGGTGGCGATCGGCTCACAAGCGGATCTGTGTCAAAACACACTCGCTGGACACACCAGTTATGGAGTCCCCTGGAAGTGGACGTGGGTGAGGTCTTTGATGATCCTGAGACCTCCAGAACAGGGGGCAAGCCGGCAAGCTCTTGGAGAACACTTGTAGTTCAGCACAGCACAAAGGTAGCAGGCCGTAGGCCAACACAGCAGAACAGTTAGCAAAGTGGCAGTCCCTCCTGGCAGCACAGGTTCCCCTTTCAGCCCAGTCCTGTCTGTCAGCCTAGCTATGGGGGGTAAATCAGCCCTTTGTGTGTGGACAGGACACTACCTATTCACATGAAATGTTAGCTCCTCCCCTCTCTTTTGCCCAGGAAGACCCATCAGTATGCAGATGAATGCAGATGCAGTTGAGTGTCCTGTATTGTGGCTGTCTAGAGGGAATGCACAAATTTAGCTGCCACCCAGCCCAGCCTAGACGTATATTGGAGACACACAGAGCATAAAGTGCAGAGAAATGTCCACTTTCTAAAAGTGTAATTTCGAAAATAGTAAAGTTAAATCCAACCTCACCAGTAAGTAGGATTTATCAATACCATTCCAAACATATGAAACATGAAAAAGCTACTCCTTTCTGGTCAGGAATTACAGCTTAAAAGTGTATTAAGGAATTCCCAGTGCTAACCTATGAGAGGATTAGCCCTTACGGTAGTGAAAAACAAAATTGGCTGCTTGTAACTACCAGGACATGTAAAACATAACAGTACTTGTTCTACCTTTTACTTACATAGCACCCTGCCCTTAGGGCTACCTAGGGCCTACCTAAGAGGTGACTTATATGTAATAAAAGGGAAGTTTAAGGCTTGGCAAGTAGTTTTAAATTCCAAGTCGAAGTTGCAGTAAACTGCACACACAGGCACTGCAGTGGCAGGCCTGAGACAGGTTTGAAAGGCTACTTTTTGTAGGTGGCACAATCAGTGCTGCAGCCCACTAGTAGCATTTAACTTGCAGGCCCTGGATATATGGGATTCCACTTTACAAGGTACTTATAAGTAAATTAAATATGCCAAACAGTGGTAAACCAAATATACCATGTTTAGAGGAGAAAGTACATACACTTTAGCACTGGTCAGCAGTGGTAAAGTGCTCAGAGTTCTAAAGTCAACAAAAACAAGGTCAGAAAAATAGGAGAAAGAAGGCAAAAAGTTTGGGGTGACCCTTCAGAGAGGGTCATTTTCCAACAGCCCTAAACAATCAACTGAAACTGCGGCACATTCCCAATTCACCAGAGTGAAAATCTAGTTAGCAATCATTATATAAGATCATGACAAGCCGGCTACAGTTTGATACTGAGCAATGCAAATAAGGCCATATTGTGAACAGTTACTTTTAGTCTGCAAGTAGTTCCTGAGACAACAGGTCTGCATCATCCTCACTCTGCTCCACCCGTTGAGGGTCAGACTCTTTATTAAGTGCCTACATCGCCTATTGAGGATCCGGATATAGTATGCTGTACACGATGTGTAGAGTTTGCAATTTTTTGGGAGTGGAGGAAAAGGTTTCCTGGGTCCCTGGACTTCTGAGTAAGTCAAGGTATAGTGAGATTTCTGAGCTGCAATGTTCGAAGTTCCTCTGCTTTCCGAAGGCCACATCATGATCTCTATAGTTTAAGAAGCCTTACTATAATTGGCCTAGGTCTGGATCCTGGAAATGGTTTCTGAGCCAATAATCAATGGGCTCTCTCTACCACAAAAAGAGCAGAAAAAGTTTTGTGGCCAAGCAGGTCAGTGGGATGTTACTCAACGAATAGTTTCATGTCTGAAGAGAAAGAGATCTCTGGAATCAACATAATTTGGATGTTATTTTAGCATGGCCTGGCCTCCCAAATTTTTGTTCTTAGCTTTTATCAATTAAGTTCCTTTTCCATTTTGATTATGCTGTCTTTCCTGCAACTGCATTGTCTTCAGCTTCAGGAACATCTTTCCCTCATGTACAGCCAGACTGCATATTTCTCCAATCTTTCTGTCATTGAGTCCATCCTGCATATAAGGGCCTACATTTTTCCATCAATCATTTGCAAACTATTTCTCATGTTCTGAAGAATAGAGCACAGGTTATCTGTTATAGCATCTGCATTAGATGTATGTACTGTAGGGTAAGTAGAATATTCCTCATCAAGAGCTCTGGTCCCTTTTTTAGCATTAAATGGTAGTATATGTTAAGAGCAGTCTGTTTGGCCCATCGTGAAGGATCTATTGTATTTCTGATGTGCTGGAGCTGCTTGCTGCAATAGTTATGTGCCCAGGAGTGACTGTTAGTATTTTCTACATTGTGATGTACTATTTCCTAATGTCAGGCTTCGACACATACTTTCCCTTTGGACCGCACCTCTGGCATTCCCACTTCTTCATCATCACGCAGTTTGCCTTCCTCCCGTTCATCGCTGCCATTGTCATAATTCAGCACCAACTCAATCTTATTCTCACCGTCATCACACGCAGTCTGTTGCACCCCACTACCACACTTCTGAGCGAACAAATCTTTGTCAAACAGGGACTGACGATCCTGTTTCGATTTCAAGGCAGGAGCCCTCGGTGTAGGGGCAGAAACTGCAGACCTCGTCACTTCTTCAGAACAACATCCTGGGGCCATCGTGCGCCCCGTTAGCATGGCCACCTGTCTGCCAGCCTTTCCTGCATGCTTTGCCCCAACTTCCCCCGCCAAGCTGCCCCAACCTGGGGGGTTCCTTCGCACTACTGGGCCTGCCTGCCCGTGACCTGGTCCCCCCCTTCCGGTACCCAGAGCCAAGGCCCCCTAATCCCCGGTACTGGTGGCCCTATGATTGCATATCTCTACACCTGAGGAGGCACCCCCTTCCCCAGTGAAGCCTGAGACCAACATAGCCTCGCTGGCCCTTTAGAGGCACTCCCATCACTCCTCGGTCTCCAGGACGAGGCGGCACTGGTCCCTGATTTGTGCCTCAATCTCTACCCCTTGCCATCTGTGGTCCCAGGGCACATCTGACCCTGGTTGCCCATTGGTATCTCACCCTGTCCCGCCCACCCCCTCCCAATTTTGTTGCCATCCCTGCCAGGCCTACGGCAGCCGGCTTGTGTTTTTTGGTGGCTCGGCCTTTGGACCCAGCCATTGACATGTACAAGTGACCCGGAGCTGGCCTGGCTGATAATTCAAGGGGCCCTTCAGGCCCTAAGGGCTCAGGAGCACTGCCTGTGTTTGTGCCTATTGGTCATCTAAGCGTGAGGCATTATTGCTGGGTCGCACGCACCCCCTCGAAATCCTCGGAGCTGTCCTGCTCTTCTGAGGGGGACTACAATCTGGTCGTGAGGCTGCAATGCCTCTCAGCCTTCACTTGTGCCCCAGTGGAGCACTGTGCGATCCTGCCACGGACCTTCCAGGCCCGTTCCCCCCCCCACAGAGCCACACAAGATGCAATGGCCGCAGCCACCCTTCCCGACGTGTATAGCGTGTGAGGCACCTAAGCCCCACCCAGGCCTGGTCCAGAGCGCCAAGCCTGAGCAGGTCCGCCCTGCCGGCGGCACCAACACCTCGTCGGCGTTGTGCGCTGCCATGACGCCCGCACTCCCACAGCTCGAACCCTGCCCCATGGAGAGAAACTAGGCCTACGCGGTTGGGCCCGATACATTTTTACCCCCTAATCCCCAGCGGTGCTCAGAGTCAGGAAGAGCCGGACTCTTTTATATCCCTCACATTAACCCGCCCCTTTCCCCAAGGCAACCTATCCTACCCACGTTCTGTTTCTGCACGAAGCACCCCAGGAGAAGAGTAGTCTGCAACTGTAATTGCCCCGGGGGCCATCATTTTTCTTAAATGTGTCTGGTTCGGTTCTCCTAAAATTTCGTGTCAGCTGAATAACTCTAAGATTTCTAAATAAAATGCAAGCCTGTTCTATATTTTGATCAATCTTTTCAATAGCTATAAGATGTTCCATTAGCCTGCGTTTTGGGGTATGTAGTATACCTCACATGCAGATTATGTAAGGAGGCATTCCACTCATAAACTGTATAATTTCTGATACATATGCCCTCAATTTAGTGGCATATTAGAAGAATCAATGCAGGGCTGAAGTGATCAAAATGTTTGCTCCCAGAGATAATACAGGCTTCAGTACGAAGGGTTACCGTGAGAGTGGCAAGTGGAATTTTAGGGAATACAGAAAGAATGGAGTTTTCATAGTCAAATATGGAGAAAAGCACAGATTGAACCACTTCCTTGAGGATTTGTTCCTTGGTAGAATGATTTCAGAAAAGAATCCATTCATGAGTCAGTGCTTGGTGATGATTTGATGAATGCGTACATGGGTACATGGGAGTAGGTGGATGAGTGAGTGCATGGCATTATGAATACAATGTTGGATTATGTTTTTTTAAAATAAATGATGCAGTCATTCATATACTCATAGTCTCTTGCTGTTTAATGGATGAAACAGCTATACAGCACAGCCAGTCCAGTTAATCTCTGTGAATATAGCTATATTTTTAAAAAGCTTATGTAAATTCCGCAAATTGGATTGCAATCGAATGAAAGAGGGCAATGAGTTCTACAAAAATGGCCCTCATACCTGGAATGCTGTGCCACCCCAGCTCTGCAGCTTAAAGTTTGAAGCCGTAAAGGCCAGGAAAGAAGAGTATTTCAGTTGACAAACGTTTTTGAGAGAAAAGACGGTAACAAAATGTTGTGAGCATTGAACGTGCGGTCTTAACCTCAATATTTTTATTGATGGGGAGCCAAATAAATTGATTAAGAGAAGGAGTGACAAAGGACATTTTTTAAGGTTAAACACCAATCTGATTGTAGCATTTTGAAGCTTTTGCAGTTGGTGTACACCTTTTTGGGAATAACCCAATTAGACAGAATTGCCATACTCTAACTGTGACTGGATAAAGTGTTTGGCAACCATAACTCTGTGAGGGAAGGCTAAGAAAGGAAACATTCTCTTGAGTTTTTAAAATAAAAAAGGCAGTAATGACTAATTAGTCACTGCAGACACCTCTGACTCCATGTTTAGAAGAATTCCCAGATTGCCAGCTATGGGGAGTGGTTCGGGACAAGATCTAAGACTGTGGGCCAGCAGATTTGATCCCATTTGTTATTTTTATTTTGAGAAGAATTTCTGTTTCACTTGGATTTAAAGTTGCCTGCATCCAGTTTTGAGTAGTTTCTAGCGCTGATGATAAATCAAAGGTAATCTCAACAGCAGAATTTGGATGCCAGCAGACAAGTTGGATTTTGGCTTTGTTGAGCTAGGATTTCACCATGTATAGTTGTGGCAAAAGAGCTGAGGGGAAAAGATATAGTTAAAGAAAAGAGAGGAGATTATGTCTCCCTTTGCTATCCCCCATAAGAGAGGTTTTGGCCAAGAATGATAGTGGCCACGATGAATTGATTGATTGACTGTTTGAAAGGAAAAAGAATTTCCATACTAGGACAGTGCCATAAATTGCGAAGGTGACAAGGTGCTTTAGAAGAATGGAAAGGCCAATGGTGTTGAAGGCGGCAGAGAGCAGTCGTATTAGAACTCCTCTATTGCACATGTCCACCAGTGTTCTCAGGTCATCAGTAACAGAGGTAACCACCAATTCTTTAACTCTGCCAGATCTAAACACTGCCAGATGGTGCTTGAGGCAATGATTGACTTCAATAAAATTCTGAAATAGCAGAGTTACAATGTTTTCAACAAGTTCAGAGATGATCAGAAGTAAGGAAATAGATGTTAAATGTTTCGGCTCTCTAGGGACCATTGTAGGGTTTTTAACAATGGTCAGACAATAGCCTTTTAGAATTAGTCAGGAAATAACAAGAGTTGAGTTTATAACTTCACTTAGCTAAATTACAATTTTCAGTTTTCAGTAAGAAACCTGGAAGTGGGTCCTCTGGCAAAACCTGATGGCCTGCTGTTAGTAAATAGCTTAGGACATTGTTCAGTGGAGATGGGTTCAAAGGAGGGCAGATAGTTAACGTCAGCTGGGACAGTAAATGACTGGTCATTAGAAAGAAGAAGATTGTCTGTCAGTTCTGAGCTGACTGGTTGGGACTTCATAGGCATGGGTGGATTGGTAAATTATTCTCTGATCATTTGAATTTAATTTTTTCGGGAAAAAAAAGATACATTGACCATCAGCGTCTTTGAGGTGAACACAGTATTGCTGGAGGCAAATGAGGGTGGGTTGGGGTGGGTACACAGAATTAATAGTTTGAAATAATTCTTTAGTTATTTTTTAGAATAATACCACCTTTTGGCTGCCCTGATTCAGAAGCAGTATTTACACATCTGGTGGCAGTTTTCTGATCTATCAGGGGTGCTGTATGTCCCCCCGTCTTTCTAATTTCCTCAAGAAGGATACCTGGTGTTTCAGCAGCGGTGTGAACCACTTGATGCTTGCATGATTTAAATGTACAGTTTTGCTTGAAAGTGGCAGGAGTTCTCAACTATATTCTCAATATGGATGTAGATAACATTAAACTTCTCAGTGGGGTTGGCATTAGTTCACTGTTGGGAGAGGATAGTGTAAGACTGCGTCAGTTCATTTGCTAACTTGGCAATATTATTGTTGGCCCATGTTTTCCCATTCATGGTTACTGTGTTCCTATTGACTTTGGAGACCACATACAGTTATCTAGAAAAAGAAAGCTGAAAGTGGTCAGACAACAGTATCGCTTTGTTGAAATGAAATATTACTAGCCCAGATGAAGGCAGCAACGGTACGGTCTAGCCAGTGGCTTGCCTAATGGGTGTGGTCAAAACCCTCTTGGGACAGGCAGAGGTTGGTCATGGCCAGCATTAGGAAATAGTGCTGGATTCCAAGTTTGATTCTCCCTAAACACTGAATTCCCAAAGGACTATCAACAGGCAAAGCACACTTAGGCTTACAGAATTAGCTCATCAAGCCAAATGAAATATTTGCTCATGAGCACTGATTGATAGTAAATTAGAATGCATCCTGTGTTTTGTCTATTTCTAAGTACAGGTATTCAGCACCTGGGTACTGTGGCATGTTAAGATTGATGGCTTTTAGGGGGGCCTTTAAAAATAGTTGCCACTACACCACCACACCTACAGAATGGTCTTGTCTGATGATTTTGTATCCTGTGCCAACTAGGTCCTCAGTATTGGGGTCATAAATCCTGTGAAAGTCAAGACCTATAAGAAATAGAACACGCAGAGTATTACTAGAGATTGATTAGATTATGATAAATCTGTTTTTATTGCTGACTTAGCATTGCAAATGGGGCTCTAATCACCGTCATTTTCTGGATGCGGAATTGTAAAAGTTTTCTGGTCAATTTCTGGATGCGGAATTGTAAAAGAATTACTTCACCCAATCAGATGTGTATTCAAGAGCATATCCTTGTTAAGTGGAGGCAGTATTGGATTCAAGCATATCATTATTAGAGAATAGAAATAGTACAGTCTCACTAGCATATGTTTTGTTGGGTTGTAGGTCATGGCTGCTTAAAAATACAGTATGGCTAGCTGACTGCCAGGTGCACAGGGTGTGATTAGGACCATGGATAAGAGAGTAGATAAAGCTTGCTTGTTAGCAAGACCTAAATACTACATCAAATGCCAAAAAGGTACATTTAATATTGCAAAACATTAGGGCAGGATCAAAGGATATGAAAGATGCAGAAAAACTGCAACAATATATTATGATAGTATCCAATAAGTTAAAATATATGGGAAATTCTCAAAGTATTATATTCTGTCTTCCTTGTCGTACTTACCATTTAATTGCACTCTACATGTTCTTGTTAAACTATATCAGGTTAAAAGGAGTTAACAGCGAGGTGAAACAAATTTGAGTTCAGAAAAAATAAGACAAACTATAGCGGAGAAGGTGAAATCAAAGTAGTGAAGGAAACGGACTGAACATGTATAGGGAGGATTAGGGAGAGGAGAGTTCAAAGGTGCAGAAAGGCAAAAAAGGGCGTATTTTAGAGGTAGAACAATGAACATCAGGAGCCGTATCATACATACGGTGCATTTTCCTTGTTTGCACCGAGCACACCTTTTATAAGGGGCGCCCCTGCACAAACAAGGAAAAACGGCCATGTTAGAATAAATGCGCTGCACCCAGGGCAGCTGCGAACTCGTGCTGCCCTGGGGGCAGCGCATTCATGTGAAAAACGGAGTAGCTGCTTTGAAGCTTCCCTACCCCCTGCCCTCCTGCCTCCTGACCAGCCCCTCCTAGGACTATCCGAAGGCATGTCAAGGCAAGCCTGTCTGCGCCTGGACTGCAACAAGTTCCAGGAACCCTGGCCCATCTACCCGCGCAGCCACACCTCAGCTGACATCTGAGCCCTGAACACCCCAAAAACCACTGCTGCTGCACATCCTCATGCACCACCAAAGGGCTGTTTTCCTGCCGACACTGTCATTTCACCCACAGCACCGAAGCTACTGGCAACACCAGGAAGACACCACAACTCCCACCACGTGGACCGAAACCACCACAACCTCCATTGCATCTTACTCAAAGCACGATCTCTCGGAAAACATGCCATGGAGATCTGGGACACTATCTCATCCCTCAAACCAGACGCTAACTTCCTCAGGGAAAAATGGTTAAACCCCGCCTCCGCACCAGATATCGCCATTGCCACTCACAAAGGATACAAAATAACACACTGAGACATGAGGTGGAATTGCCATCATCTACAAAGACACCATCCGATACACGACCCCCCCCAACGACCCAACCCTGATTATGGAACACCTCAACTTTCAACTACACACAGACGTTAAGAGCATCATCAGAGGCACCGTTGCCTACAGACCTACCGGACCATGCCTCGGCTTCTGCAACGCCATCCCGGACCTCATCGACCCTATCGCCATCGACCCCAAGTACTACATCCTCCTAGGAGATCTTCACTTCCACCTCGACAACCCCAGTGACGCCAACACAACCGGCCTCCCAGAGCGCATGAACAACATCGGCCTCAAGCAGCTAGCCACTGACCCCACCCACATCGCAGGGCACACTCTCGACCCCCATCTTCACTTCCAGCGATAGAATCAAATACAGCGATGCCACACAGCTTACCTGGACAGACCACTACAGCATCCACTTCACCATCTCAAGACCCACCAACACAGGCACTATGCTCCACAGCTCTACATACAGAGACTGGAAAAGGATATCAGAAGACCAGTGGAATGATGCCCTCGAAACCCACAACCGAACACCACACCACACCTGACCAAGCAGCAAAGAACCTCTTCCGATGGATCACGGAATGTGCTTACAATCGCCCCACCAACACAGCCAATGCCAAGGAAACAACTAAAAGAGCCAGCTGGTTCACCAAAGAACTGAAAGCTGCAAAGTGCACCAGCTGTCATCTAGAAAGGAAGTGGCACTCCAGCAGGAAAACAGAAGATCCCACCAAATTCAATTCAGCCCTCAAACAGAACCTCCAGCTCCTAAAAGAAACAAGAAAGAATACCTTTACAGACCGCATTGAACCCAGTCCCAACTGCAGCAAGGAACTCTTCGCCATTGTGGAGGAATGCTCCAACCCCACTGCCACCAAGAATGACATCACACCTTCACACAAACTGTGACACACATGGCGGACTTCTTCCACAACAAAATCTAAAACAACTTCAAACCCCAAACCTCCGTCGCTGATGAGAGTGTCCAGTCAACCCATGAACATAAACCCGGAACACCTCCGCACCCAATGGGACCTCCTCACTATGCAAGACACCATCTCCATCATGAACTCAGAACACTCAGGGGCACTCACAGACCCCTGCCCCCACCACGTCAAGACAATCGGAGACGAACTCAGAAAGGTCCTGAACACCTCCATCACATCGGCCTCCTTCCCGGAAGACTAGAAACACATGGACATGAGGCCCCTCCTGAAGAAACCCTTCGCTGATCCCACCAAGCCTAAGAACTACCCATTTCCAGTAAACATCCTCGAGAAAGCGATCAACAAGCAACTCACTCATCACTTGGATCACCTCAACCTCCTGGACCCCTCCCAATTCAGATTTTGAGCCAACCACCGCACCGAGATGGCCCTGATAGCAGCCACCCATGACATCAGAGCTCTCCTGGACCGCGGCAAAATGGCAGCCCTCATCCTCCTAGACCTATCAGCTGCATTCAACACCGCCTCCCATTGCACACTGATCAACAGACTCCACTACATAGGGATCTGGGGAAAAACCCTCAAAAGCATAGCCTCATTTCTCTCCGGAAGGACCCAAGTGATCCGTCTCCCACCATTCACATCAGAACCCAAGAAGATCATTTGTGGAGAACCCCAAAAGTCATCACTCAGTCCCACCCTTTTAAACACCTACATGACTCCCCTGGCTCACACCATCAGATCATAAGAACTCAACAACATCTTATACGCCAATGATACTCAGCTCATCATCTTTCTCACCGAAGACCCTTCCGCAGCCGGAGCTAATTTCCACTCCTGAATGATGGACATCACCAAATGGATGAGAGCCAACTGTCTGAAACTCAACACTGACAAGACGAAAGTCATCGTCTTTGGGAAGAACACCTCGATTTGGAATGATGCATGGTGGCCAGCCAGTCTTGGCCTACCACGGGCCCCAACAGACCGTGCCTGCAATCTTGACATCATCCTGGAAAGCAAGCTCTCAATGGAAAAACAAGTCAACACAGTCTCATCACCCTGTTTTCACATTCTCCCCATGCTTCACAAGATCTTTAAGAGGATCCCAGTCAACCCCAGACAGACCGTCACACAGGCCCTCGTCACCAGCAGGCTGGACTACGGAAACAGTCTCTACATAGGAATCACGGCACACTTACGAAAGAGTAGCCTGGGCGTGAAATTCCGCTCTGCTCATGGAGTTTTTGGAGTATTAGAACTCCACACTCTACACGGAGCACGGAGTTTCGAAAAACTCCATGGAGTGTAGTGAAGTAGAGTTTTTTCCTCACTCATGCTCACCAACATTAAGTTGGCAAGCGCGAGCAAGAAAAAATCTTACTCCAGACCACCTCCAGGCGAGATTTCTCAATGTGGGCGGTTGCGGATGGTCGTTACTGCTCATGTTGAGAAACCTTTCGTTCACTTTGAGGATGCTGCCGCTTGAGTAGAATATCTACTCGAGCGGCAGAAAGAAGCAGTGCCCTCTTGCGCTATGAGTGGTGCCATTCATGCTGATTTTACAGTGTGGGACAAACACCCGGTGCTAAATATCCGCACTAACGGCATGACATAACGCACTCCACCACTTGTGGAATTCCAAGTCTTATGGCAGAGTTTTTCGGCGGAACGTCGCAAACTGCTCCCAGGCCGACTGAAGAGACTACAGACAATTCAGAACGCAGCAGCAAGACTCATCCTTGACCTACCCAGAAGGACCCACGTCACACCCCACCTCAAGAAACTACACTGGCTCCCGATACAGAAGAGATGCCAGTTCAAGATGATGACCCACACCTACAAAGCCCTACACAACAAACGACCAGCATACCTCAACAAACAACTGACCTTCCACCAATCAACTAAACACCTCTGGTCTACCTCCTGACCCCTCGCAGACCCACTGGATCCGCTGAACCAACAACGGAGGACGATCCTTCTCTCACCTGGCAGACAAGACATGAAACTCCCTTCTCTTACACCCAAGGACCTCCTCATCGCTCCTGCAATTCAGACGAGACCTCAAGACCTAGTTGTTCGAATGAGATATGACCGGCACCAGCTACAAGTGCCCAAGACCCTAACGGGTGAGTTGCAGAGCTATATAACTGATTTATTGATTGATTGGTTTCTGGATATACAGCTGAGAGTCAAGTGCTGAAAGGATAGTACTTGGCCTGGTCACTCAGGACCCATAGTAGGTTGGGCCCCGGGACATCAGTAGTAAAGGGCCTCAACCACCACGGTTGGGCACAGCAACTTCTGCTTACGCTGTGCCCTGTGTAAAGTGTTCTGACAAACACCATTACCCAGGGCAGACAGAGAAGGAAAGTTGAGGTAAAACAAAAATTGTGCACCTGAGCGAAAGGCCCATGATCCTTAAGGGACCACATGGCTAATGGAGGTAGAGCAGATGAGCAGCAGAGTGCAGGATCAAGAAACACTGGAGTACCACATTTTTCACAGACCACAAAGAATCTAGGGGCAGGGAGAAATGCATATTACATTATGAGAACAATGTATTTCATTTAATGTCATGAGTTACTGTGCTGATATACTATCTTATGTTCCTGCCCTGCTGTCAGATAATACAAACCTGCCTTGTGTACTCCCTCCCTCCTTGACGGAAGGATGATGTTGATTGAGCAATGGAGGGAGACAGCAGGGGTAGTTCTCAAAGGTCTACCAGTCTGCAAGTTGTCTCTGAGTAGCAGCCTTTAGTTTCTTGATTCAGGACCTCAACCTCTCATTTTACCTCATAAAATAAAGGGATCTCAGCATAAGAATTGATCTCGGACTCCAAAGCAAAGTCTAAACATGTGTACTGTGCCTCTAAGGAGTCTTTTTTCTTAGATGTACCTTGTGCCTCAGGCTCTGGCATGACCAATGAACAGAACTGATAACAATCCCTTTTTCCTCTGGTTCTGGACTCTCCGCTCAGGATATAGTGAACCCCAGAATATCCAGAAAACATGGCCTTTTACCTGCTGTCCTACAGTCAGCTTGTCTACTGATGTTTCAAGTATGATGACACATTTGAATTCCAAGTGTGGTGTGCATTCTTTGTGCCCACTAACAGTATACATTTTTCAAGGCTGTCACCTCTGACAGTCCCCCTAAGAGCTTCAGCAAGGGCTACCTCCAAAAACTCAGTTCTCTTCCAGAGTAGGGGGCCAAATTGTGAGCCATAGCGTGTGCTTAATTTGAGCCGGTGGATTCCAGTGCTCGCACCGGCACTTAATTGTCTGCACCAGGACTTTTGAGACTCTGCCACATGGTGGCGCTATATATCTCATTTAGAGATCAGGACAAGAACAGTTGTATTTGTTCAATATAACATAAAATTATTAATACCTGCCGCCCAAGCTATTCTTATAGCATTGGGGGCCTGGAATAGACTGAATTGTCACCCTTGTAGCAATGTGATGGTTAGTAGTTATGTTGGTACTGTCATTGACAGCACTGGCAAGGGCAATAGGTGTCGCAAGCTGCAGCTGCCTCCTGTCAAGGGCCCTGGCACTTATGTTTTTTACAAATTAAGCACTGCGCAGAGCTCACAAGATCCCCAGGTCCATGCGTGGGCAAGTCGGCCATACAAGATGGCAGGCGTGAGACTGCATATTTCTCAGCCTTGCTATTTAGCTGCCAAATACATAAAACATGTGATCCCTTCATTCACCCCTGATTTCTTTACCAATAGCATGGTGTTTGTTAGAAATTGCAAGCCCATGCAGCCATTGGAAAATTAAAAACTTCAAGTCCCAAAATGCAACGAATGCAAAGTGGTGTTGGGTAAAATGTCGGGATTTGCTAAAGTGGTGGGGTTCCTCTACAGCTATGCCTAATAGCCTTGCACATGCCCTGGCTGGTATACAGCAAAATTTCACCATAATATTTAACAAGTGCAGTTACTTTTCCAGCTGACCCCGTGTTATAGGGTCGTCAAGCAGTGCTGTAGCTAGCATTGCTGCAGTGGCACCAGGGCCTGGAACCCTCTGATAGTTGCTATATTTGCTACTCCATTGATGCCAAAAGAGCCCTTTTCCTTGCTTGCAGCCGAGCCCATAGCATCCTTGATACTTTACTGACGTCATGTTCCAGTCACTTGCTTTGCTTTTACAAATCACAGTTAGTCCAGTAGAAATGAAGCACCATTACAACTCCTAGAATGCATTACATTTTTAAAGGAAACCACAGGACTGGCATTTGTCATCCTTGTTAAGACGAGCCATCTGGTAAACTTATTCTGGTTGTGGTTTAAAAGAAAACGGTCCTCTAAAACATCAGAATTGCTTGGAGGTTTTTTTGCAGTTTTTATATTGTTTGATCTCTACCCGAAGGTACTGAAGTGCTTTACATGAGCACCGGTTATATTACACAAGGACACGTTAATTTTTAGGTCGAGCCTAGCGGCAGCGCGCATGCGCTGCGCGCTCTGCAAGACTGCTGTAGTACAGTATGGGAGAGAAGCTGCGCCCACTCTCCTCTCATATTTTTCATTGGCTTGTGTCATTGTCTTTCCTAAATGCTGCCTTCAGATTGGTAATAGGCTTGTTAGTCCTCCTTAGTACGGCCTTGTCTTCATTTGGACCCTCCCATGGCGACTGGCCTCTTTACTTCGGTTGTTTCACAGGACCTGTTATTTAGTCTGTAAGCACTATTTACTTTATTGAGTTTCTGTTACTCCAGGCCGGACATGTGCTGCTTCAGCTGAAATCACTTGTGTTTCTTTAATAAGCATGGCCGCCCCTGTAACACGGGCACCTGCTTTCAATCACTTTAACCAGGCATTATCTCGTGTCTGTTTCAACCCCGCCCCAAGTAAAATGGATTTAGAAATGACTAGCAAATTAAGTCATGTGAATTCCAGGTAGCACATATTCCTGTGCTAATGGGCTGAAGCTGACAACAGAACATCTGTATTACATGTCATCTGTACTAAAGCCAGCAGAGGGGTTGTTTTCAAAAGCCTGTTAACAACAACACCACCACCACCAATACCACCACCACCAATACCACCGCCACCACCAATACCACCACCATCTCTACCACCACCTCCACCAACACCACCAACACCAATACCACCAATACTACCACCAATACCACCACCACTGCCAATACCACCACCAATACCACCACCACTGCCAATACCACCACCAATACTACCACCACCAATATCACTACAACCACCACCACCAATACCACCACCACCACCAATACCACCACCACCAATACCACTACCACCACCAATATCACCACCACCAATGCCCGGTTCCCCAGGTCCAAAGTCGGCAGCTCTATCCTAAAACGGTAAAATGTAAAGCCACGTCAGGGAGTCTTTTTATGAGTGTTTGCCCAGTGAAGTTTCCCATATGCAGGGTCGAAGTTGACAGTAATCCCTGGGGTCGGGCTGTCCTAGAAGGGCCGTTAATGGTGTTTTCTTTTCCAAATGGCATCAGGTCACTTACAATGTTCAGAGCCTCCAGTCCACATTGAGTGCACATATGGTAAGGAATGCGTGACTTGTTCTCTGTCGCCCTGGAATTAGGGAAACTCTTCTAATGTGTCATTTCAGGACCTCTTCCATCCCTCGGTTCTTTTGATCTTGTTTTTAGCCCTTTAAAAACTCTCTGATACTGTTCCCTGATTCGGTGCTTTGTTTGTTCTCTTGCCGCTCGCGGGGAGTGGCAGTTTGTTCAGAAAATACAGGATTTTTTTGTTCCATCCATTTTATTTATTGGGCCTTGGCCCCACCATCAGCTACAATACACAATCCATAAATGCCCAATGATCACATCTATGTCAAGAACCCCACTCCAAAGCTGCCAAGAAGTGCATGAATACAGGGGCGTAACACAAGCTCCAGCAGCATTGGGTGAGGGGGAGCAGGGAGGGGGGGCGGGGCACAGGCTTGCCAGGCTTCCCAGGTCTATATGTGATCTGCTGCACCAGTACAGTTTTTTCTTTGAATTCTAGGACTTGTGGTTTTGTTTATTCCATTATAAAACAGGTCTACGAGTTTCAGAATTCAAAGGGTAAACCTAGACTGTAGTAGCACATCATCCATGCACCTGACAGCTATGTCTCTATTCAGGCCAAGGCCAATGAATATCCCGAAGATATGGTTGATTTGGTGGGGGAGTTTATGGCCTCATCGCACTTTAACGTCAACCACTGTCTGAATCTGCAGGTTGGCATACACCACACACCCCTTCACTTGCTTGGGAATGGTGAGGGAGGCAAGAAATACTCCTCTATGAATGCGTCTAAATTCTTTCTTGTTACTTCAATTGAACGCAAGACAGTTTTCCTGATATCCCTATCACAAGAGGCACCCTGGGCAGTTCAGAATCACTTAAACAGCAACACAGACCTTTCCCATTCTCAGAGCTGGTGTTAGACCTTTTGATTTTACTAAAATTATTTGTATAATTAACTTACAGAGGCTTTTTGTCGGCCTTCTTCATCCATTGTTCTGTTATTGAGTCACATTTTCACACCTTGTCTGAGGAAGCGTGCATGCGCTGTCTCTTCGAGTTCTATTGTTTGCCTCTTCATCACTTTCTCTTCTTTTGTATTCATTGGCCAGCGGCAGCTGGACTGGTTTCAATTTGCCAGCTCCTCTTGCTTCAGAGAGCTTTGGGAGGATTTCGGTTTCACTTATTTAGATTTTACAGACACACACATACAGGCACGCACGCACGCACACACACACATGGTGCAGAGACAGAATATCGAATCAAAAATATCGATTTACGCAAATATCGAGTTAAAAATATCGTGGGTCAGAAATATTGACAGACAAATTCTCGTGGTCAAGAATACCGAATTTAGGTAAGTAATATCGATGTTAAAAATATTGAAGTGTAAAATATCATTTGCAAAAATATGGTTGTTAAAAATATCGATTTTTTATTAATGTTATGTATTTTAGTATATATTTTATATGTATGTGATGTATGATTTTTGTATAAGATTTGTTTGTATTTTTAATATATGTGTTAAATTTTTAGTAGTTATTATTTTTTTCATTTGATTTTTGCGTTTTTAGTTCCATAGCGGGTTGTGGGTTTATAAGGGAATAGGGTGGGAAGTAATTTAGTTATATAAAATTAATTGATTATTTTTAGTAGTTATTAATATTTTTATAATTGAATTTTGCGTTTTTAGTTCAGTAGCGGGTTGTGTTTTTTTTTTGTGGAATAGGGTGGGAAGTAATTTAATTATATTACATTTATTGAATATTTTCTATTTATTATTATTTGTTTAATTGAGATGTTATAGTGTTAAATGGGTAATTTATTATTAATTAATAATTGGTTGTTAATTAATTTTAATTAGTTAATTGGTAATTAATTATGGTAATTGTGTAATTAATTTTAGTTGTGTGTTGTGGTGTTTATAGGTGTAAAGGGTGGGAAGGGTGAATGAATGAATGAATAATGAATGAATGAATAAAGGCATTTCTATAGCGCGAAGCTACTCAAAAGAGTGTCCCGGCGCATCAAAGGCCTCTGGAGTAGACCTCCCCCATCAGCTACAATTGCAAAAAAGAGAAGGGAAGAGGGGACAACAGAAAGCAAGGGCCGAATACTCACACTTATTGGTTAAAAAACAGAGTTTTGAAACGCTTCCTGAAAATAGCTAAATCTGACACCGCTCTCAGAGAAGCGGGCAGCGCATTCCAAGCCTGAGCACCAAGGAACCCAAACGAGGAGCCCCCAGCCCGGACGCGGGAGTATCTAGGGACCGTGGCTAGATTCATTGAAGGGTGGGAAGTAATTTATTTTTAATTGATGAATTAATAATTAGTTGTTAAATAATTGTAATTAATTCATTAGTAATTAATTATGGTAATTGTGTAATTAATTTTAGGTGTGTGTTGTGGTGTTTGTAGGAGTAAAGGGTGGTAAGTATTTTGTGTTTAATTATTATATAGTTGGTAATTAATGTTAATTATTTGATATTTATTTTGTGTAATTGTTTATTTTTTTGTGAGTTGTATTTACTTTTGAAGGGGTAAAGGTGGGTATTAAATACATTTTTAAATATTTAATTATTAGTTGTTAATAGTAATAGTTTTTCTTTTAAAAATAATATTTAATTGAGTTTTATTATTTTATAGTTTAATTTAGGTGTGTGTTGTGGATATTATAGTGTTAAAGCACGTGTACTCAATAAATGTTTATTAATATTTTTGTATTAATAAGATTTTTAAATTGATTATTAATTATGTGAATTATGGAAATACATTTAATTAAATACGTTGAAGTGTTTTGTTATTGGTGTAGTGTTATAGGGTAGGAAATAAAATAAATACATTTATGTTTTAAAATATTTTTTTGTTTGTTAATATTTGCTACTTTTCAATAATTATTGTTTATAAATGTACATAATGTACATTCCTCACGTCGCCAGTGACAACTTTTAGGCTCCGGCTCTTTTTCATTCCCACGCTCAGGCGCCCATGAGGGAGGATCTCTTTATATATAACATCTTTACCACCATAACATCAAATCGGCTAGGCGTGGTTTTATTATCTATCGAATCGACCGGGCAGGCAACTCCTCCAAAGCTTTTTTTAATATAGTCCATGATTTTATCACTCCTCAGGCGTGTACTCAGTCACTTTGCGAATCCCCAAATTTTTGCAATTCTTTGGCCAATTTCTTCCAGGATAAAAACCCCCACATTTATACAAAATTTCACATTGTCTCCCATCAAAATACAGGGATTCCTACCTCTAAGGCAAATCAGTCAAGGACTACATCTCATACTTTAGATTGCTTTGAGCCCCTCACTATGGAAGAAATCCATAGTTCATTGGGGTCAGCGAAGTCTGGCTCTCCCTTGGACATCTGTCCACCTAAGATAATGTTCTTGTTAGCCACTCCCTGTGCCCCAGTAATCTTTGAGATTTTTAATTGTTCAATCAAAACAGGCACTATTCCAACCGAGTGGAAGGTGGCATGCGTACGTCCATTCTAAAGAAACCTACGCTGGATCAAAAATCCTTGAGTAACTATCGCCCCATATCTCTGTTACCTCTTCTGGGCAAACCTCTTGAAGGTCTTATTAATACACAATTAAGTTCCTATCTCGAACTTAATCATAAACTTGATCCCACCCAATTTGGCTTTCGCCCTGGCCATAGCACGGAGACAGTGCTCGTGGCAGTGATGGACTCTCTGCGTGATACTTGTATTATTAGACCTCTCTTCAGCCTCTGATACTATTTCCCACATGAGGCTGATGGAAAGTCTACAAGAAATTGGCATCTAGGGCATCGCACTTAAATGGCTCCACCATTTTTTGACAGACGGATATCAAACTGTCACACTGGACCCTTACTTTTCACGTAAGATAAAACTGAACAAGGGTGTTCCGCAGGGCTCATGTCTGAGCCCAACCCTGTTTAATATCTACATGGCTCCTCTGACTGGGATTGCAGAGTGCTTTGGCTTTGGTATAATCTCATACGCGGATGACACCCAGCTAATGTTTACACCGGGCCATGACCTGATGGCGGAAAAAGAGCGTTTCTCCTCAGGCATGTTAGCCATCTCAGACTGGATGAACGAGAACTATCTCCAGTTAAATGCAGATAAGACTGAGGTTATGCTGCTTGGCAGAGCCTCCTCTATCTCGACTGATGATTGGTGGCCTCATCAACTGGGTGCCACTCCCACGCCTAAGCAAGCAGTAAAGAATCTGGGAATAAAACTGGACCAAGCCCTAACTATGAGGGAACACATTTTGGCTACTACTGGCACCTTACTACAATCTACGCTTATTGCGCAGAATTTTTCCTTACCTCCCTATCTCTGCCCGTAGAACTCTGGTTCAGGCCATGGTAATAAGCAGACTAGATTATGGCAATGCGCTTCTGGCAGATGTCAGTGAAACGCTGATTTCTAAGCTTCAGGTCGTTCAAAATACGGCAGCTAGGCTTGTCCTTAACTGCCCTTCTGGCACTTCTTCGGCGCCTCTGATGAGAGAACTACACTGGTTGCCAGAAAAAAAACGCTCCTACTTCAAAATCTGCTGTCTCGCATATAATGCCTTAAAGGGCAAAGGCCCGCTTAATCTTCGGAAAAGAATAAAAGCCTATGCTCCTTGCCGCAATTAAAGATCTTGCTCTAAAGCCCTGTTGCGGATCCCCCGCATTCGTTTAACATGTAGCCGGGGAAAGGCGTTTTCCTATCTCGCCCCATGTACTGGAACAAGCTCCCCCTTCACGTTCGTTCCTGCCCTAATTACTGTAGTTTCAGGAAAAAACTCAAAACCTACCTATTTTAATCACCCTCTCCATTTCCTGATTTTGTCCTGCTACAGCGCCGAGATGCCCTCGGGTGATTTGTGCGCTATATCCAGTCAAATTAACATAACCGGACACAATTAGCCTTTAAAGCTGTAGTTATGTTATGTAAATTGCTAACACTTTAACTCTTAAAATGTGGCATATTTCTGACTCTTGAGGAAGTAGTAGCTGTAAAAATTTTAAAAAAAGCATTGGAAATGCAATAGGTCTCACATTTGTTGGAGTTGGCGCTATTGGCATTATTGAAGCCATTGTTTTTTGCCTATGCAATAGATATGCCCTCCCCACCTTAATAAAATTAAGAACTCAGTTGTGTGTTTCTGTAGTATTTGGTACAGCATGTGAGTTGCAGCCTACCTGTGCCCAGATTGCAGTGAGCAGAGTCCAGGAAGTGGTAAGGAGGCAGACTAGTGCTGTCTCTTTCCTAAAAAGTTAAAAAAACGATTTTCCCCACCTGTGATTGCATCATCTTATTTTATTTTTTTCACATTTCTTTACCTGTCTTTGCCTGTGGTTGTTAGTTTAAAATTGTAGTTTTAACCTGCCAGTGATTGCATGATTTATCCCATGTTTTTGTGTTTAAACTTGTGGTTTTTCCTGCCCGTGATTGCTTCCATTTAACCTGTTGAATTGTGGGATTTGCAGTCCAAACTCTGTAGTTTTTCCCTCATTCCCCGTGACTATCAGTTTTTCCCTCCAAATGTCTCCTTTGCTCTGTGCTAAGACCTGTATGTTAAGCAGTGCACCCCCAGCGACCATTTTGTGTAAACAAGTCAGTGAAACCAGCCCTCCCCCCACCCCCGAGACAGCAGTAATCCTGCTGTAAGCTGTTTAAACTGTGTTTAATAGGGACGGTGCACTTCGTTTTTTGGCCAGGAGAGGGAGTGAAGCTTTATACAAATAGTGTTGTTGGAGGACACGTTTGTTAGGGCCTTACCAAAGTGTGGATTGAGCCTGTCTCCTAGGAGATTTCTGAATAGAGGAGCAGCTTCCAACTCCCTGGCCAGCAAACCTTGTCTGAGGTAGCTGGGACCTTATATAGTCTGATATTGTTTGGTACATGTGTACACTGATTGGTGGTTGTATCTGATGTTTCTATTGGATTAGGGTTAGTGTACTCATTGGTTGGGTATTTGAGGGTTCTGATTGGTTTCTGGGTCTGTGATTCAATCAATGTAGGGTTGGGGCTAGGGTTAGGATTTTATTGGAAGTAGGGACTAGGGCTTCCTGTGTTATTGGTTGTTGGGACTAGGGTGGGACTAGGGCTAGGGTTAGGCTTTCTATTGGAAGTAGGGACCAGGGCTTCCTGTGCCATTGGTTGCTTGGACTAGGGTTGGGACTACTGGTAGGGCTAGGGCCTCTATTGGACGTAGAGATCAGGGTTTTTGAGACTGATTGGGTGTTTGGACTAGGGCTAAGATTGGCTCTAAGGTCCTGGTCTCCTATTGGTTCTAGATTTTAGGGCTAGTGTTGTGATTGGATAGTGTTAGGGCTAGGGTTCCCATTGGCTGACGGGGTCACCTGACTACTAGGGCTATACATGGCCAAGGCTTAGGGCGTCTCAGCCAAGGGTGGAGAGGACCAGGGTGGAGAGGACAAGGGTGAGAGCCTGGTCAAGACTGGTCGGGACCTGGGCCAGAAATGCTGCCCATTTTCCCATTCATTAATACCCACCCTATGTATGTGTCCCTCTGTATATAAGCATTTATTTTCACTATAGATATGTACCTATCTTTGTGCATTGCTTTGTATAAACATGTAGAATAATTATGTTATAAAAAAAAATAATCATGTTTGGTCTACATGTACTTGCTTCCATTGTGCATCTATGTACCCCCATGTACTTGGATCTGTGTGTCTGTTACTTTTCTCCTGAAAAAGCATATCCAATGCACTACCCTATTTCTCATCCTGTACCTCTATCAATATCTTTAATCTGCGTATACTTACCTCCTTTATGCATCTATATACTTTCAATGTACTTATGGATCTATATATTTATCACTTTCTTCTAATTTAGCATTTCCAATGCACTACCCTATTTCTCAGCCTATACTTCTCTCAATATATCTTCTAGCCCAACTTTCTGACTCATCTCAAACTTCTTTCTACTACTCTTTCCAATGCACTACCCTATCTCTCACCCTATACATCTATCATTATATCCTCTACACCCACTCTCTCATTTATCCCATACCACTACGATGTTCCCCAAAATAACCCTTTCTTGACTCTCTCCTACTCTACCCCTCCTTGCATCATCTGACACCGCTTTTTACTATACCGATCCCCCAAAACAAACCTTTCTAAACTCTTCCCTCTGACTCTTCCCCTCCAAAAACCCTTTTACTCATCCAAAAGCCTCCTCCTACTGCTATGACCTAAAAAAAGAAATCCTTCATTCTTCTATCCCTCCACTATCCCTTTCAATCAAAATAACAGACAACCATGTTCACTTCTCTAATTCCATATTCCACTATACTAATTCACCACTAATCCTTTATGGGTTCCAGAGTAGCGTGCTACTCGCCAACAAAGCGTTTCAACACCTCCTCGGTTACAAACGCAATATAAATGCAAACCTTTTTCCCTTTTTTTATCCCTCCCCAACCCTTCTCAATCCAAATAACTGACTAACATATCCACCACTCCAAATACTTCATATTTCACTATACTAATTTTCAACACTAATCCTTTATGGGTTCCGGAGTAGCCTGCTACTCGCCAGAAAAGTGCTTCAACACCCCATCAGGGGTAACAGGCGCTATATGAATGCAAACCTTTCTTTCCCTTCTATCCCTCCGCTATCCTTCTCACTCCAAATAACTGACTAATATCCACCACTCAGATTACTTTCATATTTCACCATACTAATTCACCACTAATCCTTTATGGGTTTCCGGAGTAGCGTGCTACTCACCAAAAAAAAAAAGCGCTTCAAACCCCATCAGGGGTAAGAAGCGCTATATAAATACAAACCTTTTTTTCCTCTTCTATCTTTCTGCTATCCTTCCGAATCCAAATAACTGACTAACATATCCACCACTTAAAAAATTTACTTGCATGTTTCACTATACTAATTCAACACTAATCCTCTATGGGTCCCGGAGTAGCGTGCTACTCGCCGAAAAGCGCTTCGACGCCTCGTCAGGGGTAGTAAGCGCTATACAAATGCAATTACAATACAATACAATACAATATTAATTTATTTTATATATTATTTGTAGGTTTTTGTTATATGTAATTAATATTATAATATGTGTTCTTTTTATAGGTTTAATATATTTAATTTTATATTTTTAAAATATTGTTTATTTATTATTATGATTTTAACAATTTTGTAATATTTTTAGTTTTTTTTCAATTGTTTAAGTGTTTTTAGTAATTTGTGTTTCTCTGCTATCCAACACTTTCCCTACTGTTGCACTCACTGGAGTGGGAATAGTAATTTTTGCCCCTCCGCTATCCAACACTTTCCCTACTGTTGCACTCACTGGAGTGGAAATAGTAATTTTTACCCCTCCGCTATCCAACATTTTCCCTACTGTTGCACTCACTGGAGTTGGAATAGTAAATGTAATTACTCCGCTATCCAACACTTACCCTATTTTTGCACTCACTGCAGTGGGAATAGTAATTTGTACCCCTCCGCTATCCAACACTTTCCCTACTGTTGCACTCTTTGGAGTGGGAATAGTAATTTTTGCCCCCCTGCTATCCAATACTTTCCCTACTGTTTCACTAATTGGAGTGGGAATAGTAATTTTTACCCCTCCGCTATCCAACATTTTCCCTACTGTTTCACTAATTGGAGTGGAAATAGTAATTTTTACCCCTCCGTTATCCAACATTTTCCCTACTGTTGCACTCACAGGAGTTGGAATAATAAATGTAATTCCTCTCGTATCCAACACTTACCATACTTTTGCACTCACTGGAGTGGGAATAGTAATTTTTACCCCTCCGCTATCCAACATTTTCCCTACTGTTGCACTCTTTGGAGTGGGAATAGTAATTTTTGCCCCTCCGCTATCCAACATTTTCCCGACCTTTGCACTCACAGGAGGTGGAATAGTAAATTTAATTCCTCCACTATCCAACACTTACCCTACTTTTGCACTCACTGGAGTGGGAGTAGTAATTTTTACCCCTCTGCTATCCAACACTTTCCCTACTGTTGCACTCTTTGGAATGGTAATAGTAATTTTTACCCCTCCGCTATCCAACACTTTCCCTACTGTTGCACCCTTTGGAGTGGGAATAGTAATTTTTTCCCCTCTGCTATTCAACACTTTCCCTACTGTTGCTATCACTGGAGTGGGAACAGTAATTTTTGCCCCTCCGCTATCCAACACTTTCCCTACTGTTGCACTCACTGGAGTGGGAATAGTCATTTTTACCCCTCCGCTATCCAACATTTTCCCTACTGTTGCACTCACTGAAGTTGGAATAGTAAATTTAATTACTCCGCTATCCAACACTTACCCTACTTTTGCACTCACTGCAGTGGGAATAGTAATTTGTACCCCTCCGCTATCCAATACTTTCCCTACTGTTGCACTCTTTGGAGTGGGAATAGTAATTTTTGCCCCCCTGCTATCCAACACTTTCCCTACTGTTACACTAATTGGAGTGGGAATAGTAATTTTTACCCCTCCGCTATCCAACCTTTTCCCTACTGTTGCACTCACAGGAGTTGGAATAATAAATGTAATTCCTCTTGTATCCAACACTTACCCTACTTTTGCACTCACTGGAGTGGGAATAGTAATTTTTACCCCTCCGCTATCCAACATTTTCCCTACTGTTACACTCTTTGGAGGGGGAATAGCAATTTTTGCCCCTCCGCTATCCAGCACTTTCCCTACTGTTGCACTAATTGGAGTGGGAATAGTAATTTTTACCCCTCCGCTATCCAACCTTTTCCCTACTGTTGCACTCACAGAAGTTGGAATAGTAAATTTAATTTCTCCACTATCCAACACTTACCCTACTTTTGCACTCACTGGAGTGGGAGTAGTAATTTTTACCCCTCTGCTATCCAACACTTTCCCTACTGTTGCACTCTTTGGAATGGTAATAGTAATTTTTACCCCTCCGCTATCCAACACTTTCCCTACTGTTGCACCCTTTGGAGTGGGAATAGTAATTTTTTCCCCTCTGCTATTCAACACTTTCCCTACTGTTGCTATCACTGGAGTGGGAACAGTGATTTTTGCCCCTCCGCTATCCAACACTTTCCCTACTGTTGCACTCACTGGAGTGGGAATAGTCATTTTTACCCCTCCGCTATCCAACATTTTCCCTACTGTTGCACTCACTGGAGTTGGAATTGTAAATTTAATTACTCCGCTATCCAACACTTACCCTACTTTTGCACTCACTGCAGTGGGAATAGTAATTTGTACCCCTCCGCTATCCAATACTTTCCCTACTGTTGCACTCTTTGGAGTGGGAATAGTAATTTTTGCCCCCCTGCTATCCAACACTTTCCCTACTGTTTCACTAATTGGAGTGGGAATAGTAATTTTTACCCCTCCACTATCCAACATTTTCCCTACTGTTGCACTCACAGGAGTTGGAATAATAAATGTAATTCCTCTCGTATCCAACACTTACCCTACTTTTGCACTCACTGGAGTGGGAATAGTAATTTTTACCCCTCCGCTATCCAACATTTTCCCTACTGTTGCACTCTTTGGAGTGGGAATAGTAATTTTTGCCCCTCGCTATCCAGCACTTTCCCTACTGTTGCACTAATTGGAGTGGGAATAGTAATTTTTACCCCTCCGCTATCCAACCTTTTCCCTACTGTTGCACTCACAGAAGTTGGAATAGTAAATTTAATTCCTCCACTATCCAACACTTACCCTACTTTTGCACTCACTGGAGTGGGAGTAGTAATTTTTACCCCTCTGCTATCCAACACTTTCCCTACTGTTGCACTCTTTGGAATGGTAATAGTAATTTTTACCCCTCCGCTATCCAACACTTTCCCTACTGTTGCACCCTTTGGAGTGGGAATAGTAATTTTTTCCCCTCCGCTATTCAACACTTTCCCTACTGTTGCTATCACTGGAGTGGGAACATTAATTTTTGCCCCTCCGCTATCCAACACTTTCCCTACTGTTGCACTCACTGGAGTTGGAATAGTAAATGTAATAATTCCTCTATCCAACACTTTCCCTACTGTTGCACTTATTGTATTGGGAAATGTAAGTTTAATTTTTTTTTTATAGTTTAATGTTTTAATTTATTAAATAATGTTTTTTTTATTTTAAATTATTGATATATATATATATATATATATATACAAAAAGCAGGGCACTCCCACTGCACTTCTGTGTTCACATTTTTGCAACTTGTATTTTAACTAACATGTTTTCTCTCTTTCTTCTCCACAGGAAGAAAGGAAGGGACCCATCGTACGCCGACGGACATTTCACGGGTTCCCTACCCTTTTCTCCCCCGCAGTGGGAGTGCACGTCTCGTATAGATAAGAACTTTCACTTTTTTCACTTATGCACTTATTGTTATTGTGTTGTAGACTGAACTTGCATTGTGTCGGCCACTTGGCGCATGTACTTCTTGACCGGTGCCTCCTGGCTCCTCAGGCCACCTGTCGCTCATCTTTCAGGTGCACAGATGATGGTTCCTCCTCCATTCCTGCTCTCGGGGTAGTGCCTCGCTCCAAGTCACTTGGCGATTCTTTTTACCACTAGGCACTTACACAGGCACACAACCCCACTGTTTCCTGACAGTTGCGTTGGCCGGCCACCATTTTCACTGTTTTTTGCACTTTCCAAGATGGCCGCGTCCTGGGCCATTGGCTATTGCTTGGCCCTTCCCCGGTTCACTTTTTTCGCGAGCTCACGATTTCGCCAGCTTCGCCCGGGGAGTTTGCATTAGCTGTTTCTCATTTGGGGTGTGACACAGTCAGTTACCCCTGCCGGATGTCTTTGGAGGTTCCCTCCCCCCTTTTTGCATTGCATAATTACGTATTCTTTTGTTTAATTATTGTGCACGATGCCGCATCATATTTATGATTTCACCCATGATGTGATGCCAAAACATTTATTCTTACACTTACATGAGCGATTTCTGACTCCATTGTGATATTTACTATGTACTTACGTAACACATAACTAGTTCCAAGATGGCCGCCAGATACCTCCTCTGGTGCTCCGGTCTTTGTCGTGAGTCCTACGTTCATGTCTCCACATTATCTATGTAATGCACCTTTTCACAAACGCTCAGTGTGTGATCAAGACAGTCCATCTGTCGAAACGTGAAAAATATGTATATATATTATCTACTGGCGGTCGCCAGTAGATAGTTATAGTTACAACCTATTATCCATAGGAAATCCGCGACATTCTATTTGAAATAACTCTCTTGCCGGTTGACGTATCTTCGCAAAATTTTCAAACTTTGTGGCCCGCTCCGGTCCGCTCCAACCCTGAAAGTCTCGGGGGGATTCGTCAAGCGGGGGCCGAGAAAAAAGGGTTTTCCCCATGCAATTTTCCATAGGAAACTTTAGACACGGCTACAGCCCGAACTGCTGAACGGAATTACACCAAATTTGGCAAAGAGGTAGTTCTTGGTTCAGAAAGAACCCTTTTTGTTAAATGGTGTAAATCCGTTCAGTAGTTGCTGAGAAAATCAAAAGTAAAAAGATAGTGATATCTATGGCCGAGTAGGGTCCGCGTACCCTCCCGATCACGAGCTGCATGTTAATTGGCTGTCAGCTGGCTGTCAACATTCCGATTCAGGAAATGTTGGCAGCCATTTTGTCCCTCGGTAGAACCGAGGGACAGAAACAAGTGCGCAAAGCGCACAAAGGGAGCAGGGTAGAAACACCCTGACCCCTAGGTTTGCTCAGGGGTCCCACAAGGACCCCCTGGGCAAAAAAAGTGGTGAAGGGAGGGGGCGGGGCTTCAGGTGACATCTGTGCACGCGTTTTAAGTTGGGGGATTAAATCCCCTTCAATCCTGAGGGTCCCTGGGGGCCAACTAGCCCAACAGGTACATCCAGAAAGCGCCACAGAGCTGCGTTGCAGAGAGGTGTAAAAAGGGGTGTAGTTATTGGTGTTGGAGTGTCTATGGTTTTGCGAATGGCAGTCTGTAATTTAGAGTGGGTGTATCAAAGGTTATATTAGGGTGTGAGAAGATGCATGAAATTATCACATGGATGATGTCATCAGTGATGTCATCAGTGATGTCATTTGAGATGTAATCAGTGATGTCATCAGTGATGTCACTGACCATGTCATGAGTGATGTAATATGTGACGTCATCAGCAGTGCATTGCGGGGGCGCGAGTTATAGTTAGCTGGACTAACTATAACGGGGGAATTTCACGGGTTTTGTACGAGTGCAATGTCCAACTAACTATAACTGTCCCTAAAACCTATGGTTTTTTCAGTGAATTTCAAAGGTTTTTTAAATGCTAATTTGTAACTATAACGTCCCTGAAACCTATGGTTTTTTCAGTGAATATATATATATATATATTTTTATATTTGTATATATTTTTAAAGTTTAAAAATTAAATAAAGATAATAGTTAATACATTATTTTTAAGTAAATATATGTATATGTATACATTTTTGTGTTTGTGTTTTTATTTTTTTAAATAAAGTTTATTTGTTATATTTAGGTAAAATTTATATTAAATTTATTTTCTTTTTAAATAATATTAATATGTAATATATTTACTATATATTATTTTATTTTATATATATTTTTAAATCAATATTTTTTACATCTATATTTGTTACCTCAATATTTTTGATTCAATATTTTTGTACTTACCTGTTAAGGTATTGCAGTCGATATTTTTGCAGTCGATATTTTTTTTCGATAATCAGAACATTGATGTTTGTTACATCGATACTCTATCAGTGGACCCCCACACACACACACACACGCACACACACACACACACACACACCCTCTCACACTCTCACTCTCTGGATCCATTGCTTACCATTCATTTGGAGCATTGCCACTGTTCTTTGCTGCTTTCTAATTGGGCAGCGCTTGCCATGTGTCACTCCTTTTCTTTCGATGGTGCATGGACCGAGCCCAGATTAGTGAACTTTAATTAGTGTCCATCTGCTGCTTGCGCTGTGATTGAGGTACTATTTCTTTAAAAAAAAATGCTATGACACAGTCAATGCTGGCTGTGTCATAGTGCTTTATGTTTAACTTCCCCCACTTGCCACATCCTGTTTCTTCAACATCCTGTTTCTTCTTCCCCCAGCCCACCCCATACTGTTTCTTCAACACCCTGTTTCTTTTCCTCCCCACCCACCCCATCGTGTTTCTTCTCTCCCCGCCCCATCCTGTTTCTTCTCCCCCGCCTGCCTCATCCTGTTTATTCCCCCAACACCCTCCCTATCTATTTCTTCTCTCCCAGCCCACCCAATCTGTTTCTTCACCCCCGCCCACCCCATCTGTTTGTTTTCCCCTCACCCGCACCATCCTGTTTCTTCTCCCTCGCACATCCTGTTTCTTCTCCCTTCGCCTCCCACATCCTGTTCTTCTCCCCCAACCCACCCCATCCTGTTTCTTCATCCCTTACCCACCCTGTTTCTTTTACCCCCACCCGCCCCATCCTGTTTCTCCTCCCCCACCCGCCCCATCCTGTTTCTTCTCCCCCTAACTGCCCCATCCTGCTTCTTCTCCGCCCCATCCTGTTTCTCCCCCCACCTCCTGCCCTATCCTGTTTCTCCTCCTCCACCCGTCCCATCCTATTTCTTCTGCCCCCACCCACTCCATCCTGTTTCTTTTCCCCCACCCACCCCATCCTGTTTCTTTTCCCCCACCACCCCATCCTGTTTCTTCATCCCCGCCCACCCCATCCTGTTTCTTCTTGCCACGCCACTCCACTCTATGCCACTGCACTTCACACCATGCCACTCCACTCCACTTCACTCCACTCCATGCCATTCACCTCTATGCCACTCTACTCCACGCCACTCTATTCCATTCTGTGCCACTCCACTCTATTGATCTAAAGGTCATGTGGGAGGTACCCTTCTTTGGAAAAGGGATGGGTATATGGACTCAAAAAAACAAAAGTTCCCTTCTCCTGTTGATGTGCTTAGGCAGAGATTATCTCCTCCTGGGCCTCTCTTTTCTCAACATGAGAAAAAGGGACTAAGGGGTCGTTTCCGATTCGGGCCGGAAAAGCACCGACCGACTCGGAGCCGGAAATTATACCGACCGACACGTACCTGTGGCGCCCGACACGCCAAGTACGATGCAAAGCGTGCAAAATCCGACCGACACGTACAGAACCCAAGCCGAACGACCGAGCCGCACGGAAAACAGCAATCCGGCCGGAAAAACACGCGAATCGAACCGACCAACACGCACCCGGAACAAATCCGACCGAAACGTACACGCGAACTCCAAACCGCAAAGTACGATGCAAGGCGCGAAAACCACGACCGAGTCGGACGGAGGACAAGCCACACGACCGACACGCATACAAAACCGAGCCGAAGCAACACAAAACACCGCGACCGACGCGTACGCAGCATAGAAAACTGCACAAACACAGCGTGAACGAAACAGAGAACACCGTACGAGACAAATGCAGGGTCCGACTCGGTCACAAGAACGTTTCCAACATGCACAGACAGTACAAAGGAAAAATGACACAAAAAAAGGCCAAACAAGCAATTACAAAGCCAATAAATACTGGGGGGGTGGGGACCGAGAACAAAGACACACCCACAACTCCACCCATATAAAGGACACAAATCACAACCATGATCCTTTGCAAATGCCATTCCACTGCCAGCACCCAAGAGACAGCAACCACACACCCACAGCTCATCCCTCACACAAGACACACACCATCAGCACACCAACAAATACCTACCTCACATACACCCAGCAAAACACACACTCACACACCCTCACCTGCACACCAACACACATCACTCACCATCACCACCCATCACCATGCCCCCCAAGAAGAATCACAAGTTCCTAGATTGTGAATTGGAAGTCCTGGTAGACGAGATCCTCAGGGTAGAGCCACAGCTGTTTGGCACACTGGTCCAACAGACCCCCATCTCCCAGAAAACCAAGATGTGGGAGAGGATCATCAACAGGGTGAACGCACAATCACCATGTCTGCGCACAAAGACCGACATCCAGAACAGGTGGTATGATGTGCGCAGGAGGGTCCGGGAGCTGCTCAAGAAAGACTACCTCCTGAGCCAATACACCGGCAGTGGCCCTCCTGCCAAGCCAGTATACCTCAGGCCCTGGGAGGAGAAGGTGCGGGCCATCCTTCCGCCAGTGAGCGTATATGGACTAGAGAACATCCCAGAGCCTGGTGAGTACACAACAAATGTACACAATATTCTGCCACAATACACACTCACATCACTGTCAAGGGGAGAGTCAAACCATGCACTCATAGCAATTACACAGCAACCAGAACAGAATCATCCCAAAATGTGTATGTCAGTCAGATAAACACAACACATGCCATCAAAAAAGTTACATCCAACCGTGCCATCACATGTACAAACACAACTACAACTACAGCTAGGCAGTGGCACAAATAGAACTAACAAACACATCCAGACATGTAGCCACCACAACAACACCAACACACAGTGAAGACCACTGAAAGGAAGGAATTCTGTGTATGCTGGCCAAGTCAGTGTAGCCAATAGCATCATGGGAGTCGTAGTCACACATATTGCCCCCCCACAACTGTCCCATCAACACCACCATGAACCATGCGCACATCAAAGGGAGTGGAGAAGGACTCACAAGATGGCTGACACTGGCAACTGCTGTGGGGAGCACAAGGCCCTGCTGGCAACTGTGCACCAACAAACAGCAGGACACCACTGACTGACATCCTGAGAGACAACTTCCACTCCCTGCAATGCAAGCACGTTCCATGGTGGGATATCTAGCTGGCTGGGTGGGAAGGAGGACTTGCAGCACTGACCATAGTCACAAGCACCTCCCCTCACACCCCCCTCAACACAAACTCCACAGAACCCACCTGGTAGAATGCAATGCCTCCCATCCTAACTCAAGATCCCACAAAGAACCACCACCCTGGGTTATGTTGTGTGAAGCACAGGGACACTCTTGGGACTTTTAGCCAAACAACTGCCAGGACAACACTCCCAGCCATCCTGTCAGCACAGCCAGCCCACCCCACAGGGAAGCAGAGTCAAAGGAAGGAAGCATGGGCATGCTGGGAAGGGGGTGGAGGCAATAGCATGATGGGAGTGGTAGTCACAGATATTGCTCAGCCTCACAACTGGCCCATCAACACCACCCTGAACCATGCTCACATCACAGGGAGTGGAGAAGGACACACAAGATGGCTGACACTGGCTACTGCTGCGGGGAGCACAAGGCCCTGCTGGGAACTGTGCACCAACAAACAGCAGGACACCACTGACTGACATCCCGAGAGACAACTTCCACTCCCTGCAATGCAAGCATGTTCCATGGTGGGATATATGGCTGGCTGGGTGGGAAGGAGGACTTGCAGCACTGACCATAGTCACAAGCACCTCCCCTCACACACCCCCTCAACACAAACTCCACAGAACCCACCTGGTAGAATGCAATGCCTCCCATCCTAACTCAAGATCCCACAAAGAACCACCACCCTGGGTTATGTTGTGTGAAGCACAGGGACACTCTTGGGACTTTTAGCCAAACAACTGCCAGGACAACACTCCCAGCCATCCTGTCAGCACAGCCAGCCCACCCCACAGGGAAGCAGAGTCAAAAGGAAGGAAGCATGGGCATGCTGGGAAGGGGGTGGAGGCAATAGCATGATGGGAGTGGTAGTCACAGATATTGCTCAGCCTCACAACTGGCCCATCAACACCACCCTGAACCATGCTCACATCACAGGGAGTGGAGAAGGACACACAAGATGGCTGACACTGGCTACTGCTGCGGGGAGCACAAGGCCCTGCTGGGAACTGTGCACCAACAAACAGCAGGACACCACTGACTGACATCCTGAGAGACAACTTCCACTCCCTGCAATGCAAGCACGTTCCATGGTGGGATATCTGGCTGGCTGGGTGGGAAGGAGGACTTGCAGCACTGACCATAGTCACAAGCACCTCCCCTCACACCCCCCTCAACACAAACTCCACAGAACCCACCTGGTAGAATGCAATGCCTCCCATCCTAACTCAAGATCCCACAAAGAACCACCACCCTGGGTTATGTTGTGTGAAGCACAGGGACACTCTTGGGACTTTTAGCCAAACAACTGCCAGGACAACACTCCCAGCCATCCTGTCAGCACAGCCAGCCCACCACACAGGGAAGCAGAGTCAAAAGGAAGGAAGCATGGGCATGCTGGGAAGGGGGTGGAGGCAATAGCATGATGGGAGTCGTAGTCACAGCTCTACATCCCCCACCACATGGCCCAGTAAGCTCACACTCACGCATGCACATCCCACAGAGAGTGGAAAGGCCCATCAAAGATATCTGACACTGTTGCTGTGTCGTGGGGAGCACAAGGGCATGCTGGGAACTGCACACCAACCAACAGCAGGACACCACTGTCAG
Organism: Calotriton arnoldi; assembly: GCA_963921515.1. Classification (NCBI taxonomy): domain Eukaryota; kingdom Metazoa; phylum Chordata; class Amphibia; order Caudata; family Salamandridae; genus Calotriton; species Calotriton arnoldi. Next base: position 184,531 of record CAWUFW010019330.1, read on the forward strand.
CCATCTTGCCATTGCTCTCACACCCACACATACTGAACTCCCCACAAAAGCAAGTAAGTATGGGAATGCTGGGAAGTGGGGTGGAGGCAATAGCATGATGGGAGTGGCAGTCACAGATATTGGTCACCCTCACAACTGGCCCATCAACACCACCCTGAACCATGCTCACATCACAGGGAGTGGAGAAGGACTCACAAGATGGCTGACACTGGCTACTGCTGTGGGGAGCACAAGGGCATGCTGGGAACTGCACACCAACCAACAGCAGGACACCACTGTCAGCCATCTTGCCATTGCCCTCACACCCACACACACTGAACTCCCCACAAAAGCAAGTAAGTATGGGAATGCTGGCAAGTGGGGTGGAGGCAATAGCATGATGGGAGTGGCAGTCACAGATATTGGTCACCCCCACAACTGTCCCATCAACAGCACCCTGAACCATGCTCACATCACAGGGAGTGGAGAAGGACTCACAAGATGGCTGACACTGGCTACTGCTGCGGGGAGCACAAGGCCCTGCTGGGAACTGTGCACAAACAAACAGCAGGACACCACTGACTGACACCCTGAGAGACAACTTCCACTCCCTGCAATGCAAGCATGTTCCATGGTGGGATATCTGGCTGGCTGGGTGGGAAGGAGGACTTGCAGCACTGACCATAGTCACAAGCACCTCCCCTCACACCCCCCTCAACACAAACTCCACAGAACCCACCTGGTAGAATGCAATGCCTCCCATCCTAACTCAAGATCCCACAAAGAACCACCACCATGGGTTATGTTGTGTGAAGCACAGGGACACTCTTGGGACTTTTAGCCAAACAACTGCCAGGACAACACTCCCAGCCATCCTGTCAGCACAGCCAGCCCACCCCACAGGGAAGCAGAGTCAAAAGGAAGGAAGCATGGGCATGCTGGGAAGGGGGTGGAGGCAATAGCATGATGGGAGTCGTAGTCACAGATATTGGTCACCCCCACAACTGTCCCATCAACACCACCCTGAACCATGCTCACATCACAGGGAGTGGAGAAGGACTCACAAGATGGCTGACACTGGCTACTGCTGCGGGGAGCACAAGGCCCTGCTGGGAACTGTGCACCAACAAACAGCAGGACACCACTGACTGACATCCTGAGAGACAACTTCCACTCCCTGCAATGCAAGCACAGTCCATGGTGGGATAACTGACTGGCTGGGTGGGAAGGAGGGCCGGCAGTCAACCAAATACAACCAATGCAGACCATGTTCACACCCCAACAAATACATAGAAATGCCCAAATAATGCAGGACAATGTGCCACACCAAAATCAACCCCTGACTGTGACGACTTAGGACAATGCAATGTACAGGCCCGCACCCAGAGGCACAGTCACAACTGTCAGGTGTGTCAACCATTGATGCCTGCAGAAACATAACATACATTGTGTGTGTCTCCCAAAAACAGGTGATGATGGGGACACAGCAGCAGACGCTGAGGAGTCCCAGTCCCAGGCTCAAGAGGATGCAGAGCTCACTGGTGTCGTACAGCCTCTGCCCTCCTCGGACGAAGAAGACCAACCTGGCACATCCGGTGCAAGTCTACATGCAGCACCAGCAGGACCACCAGCTGCAGCACCAGCAGGACCACCAGCTGCACCCCCTGCACCCACCCCTCCAACGACTGTCACCACAAATACCATCCCTGCCGACATGGACAGAACAAGGAGCAACACCAGCACAGGGACCCTGGACCAACCTGGGTCCATGGACACCACCACCACCACCAACCCCCAAGGTGGACCAGGGTCATCTGTGCGTGCTACTGCACGCACTGCACATGTCAGCAGGGGTGGTGGGAGGGGTGGGAGACAGAGGTCGCTGCTTGCAGAGGTTGCTGGTGTGCATGATGACCCACAACTGGTACGCATAGCTGATGCGTACCAGTCCAGCACCGGAGACCTCAGCCAGGTAGTGGGGCTCCTCAGAGACATGAAACAGCAGCAGGCTGCCCATCATGCCCGCTTGGACTCTCACATGTCCCACGTGGAGTCACACATGTCCCGCGTGGACTCACACATGTCCCGCGTGGAGTCCAAGTGGGATGCACTGCATGAGATGACGGCGGTGCACAGGGACATTTTACAATGCCTCCGCCAGATGAACAGCAACCAGTCCACACCTCCCTGTGTGCCAACAACATCTGGTGCTGCCCAAACTGCAACTGCACAGGGAGGGAGGATGACTCTGGCGGAGAGTCCCCTGCACCGCAGCAGCCTGTACTTGAGGGGCCCCCCCCAAGAAGAGGGGTCATCCGAGGAGGGGCAAGTGAGAGGCCGATGGCCAAGCGCAACTCCCAGGAAGCCTGAACCTGTTCTGGATGTTCACCTTTGTGCACAGACTGTTCACCCTGTTGACGGCAACACTACTCCCACACATTGCATGGGGAGTACAAGTTGGACCAATGTCTCAGACAACTGTGGCCCCGATACTGGGGATTTTGTCTACCAGGACTTTCAATTCACCTAGGAACTTCTGATTGCAAGATTTATGTACAGCACTACCCATCCTATGCACTATTCACACAAATGTATCACAATAAACACACTAATACACCATACTTGCCTCTGTTGTGATTCCAACGTGGGTGCTGTTATGGGGATGATGAACTGCAAAATTACACTGTGTATGCGAACTGCAACAGCAAGTACAACACAGGCATGTGAGTAAAGGCAACGTGACACATATGAGTGAGACACACCACCAGGGCTACACAACACATACACACCTAGGCCATCTGACTCATTGCCTACACTGATGTTGCCAGGGAAGACGGTGCAATGCACAGACACCACACCCATTCCCAGTTGTAGTCAAGTAGCCCACAGGTGCAGTAAGCAAATGGCAGTCAAATGTGTGACCACAGACAACGCACATCACAAAGTGAAGCACAGGTTTATTACACAGTTGCAACATGTCGTAACCACTACAGATGCAAGGTAATCCCACCTGGCAGCGGGCACACAGTCAACAACTGTAGATGGAAGGAAGTCCATGGGTGTGGCGCACATCACCTGTAGGGACACAACAGCTACCACCCTGGAAGTGCAATCACGTCTTCGGTGGACACAGTTGACCAAACGAATCTGAAAGTACCCTGTGAAGGACAGAGATGACACACAGTCAAAAGCAATGGAGAACAGGACAGAACAGCAAAACTCATGCACAATACATGTTACAAGATACCCACCCAGAACCAAGTTAGCATGTCAACACTGTTGGGGAGTACAGACCACCTGTAAGCACACATCGCAACACACATCCAGTCAAGTAGCCCATGGACACACTCCAACAGCACCAGAGCACCACCTACACATATCATGCCAACTCACATCATTGACATGACACCTCAGGATACTCACATTCAGCTAAAGAAGTTGGTGATGAGCTGTGTGCGGACATCACCCTCATCATCATCATCATCATCGTCACTGGCATCGTGGTCCAGGCCAGGATCCTCCACAGGTGGCGGATGTTGGTCATTGTCATCCTGGATGAGAGGCAACTCCTTCCGCACTGCCAGGTTGTGGAGCATGCAGCAGACGATGATAATCTTGCACACTTTCGCAGGGGCATATGGGAGGGACCCTCCGGTCTTGTCCAGGCAGCGGAAGCGGCTCTTCAGGAGACCAAATGTCCGCTCAATCACTCTCCTGGTCCGACCATGTGCCTCATTGTAGCGCATCTGGGCTGGTGTCACAGGGTTCCTGAGGGGTGTCAGCAACCACGGCATGTTGGGGTATCCCGAGTCACCTACGGACAGACAAGTGCACATTAGCTGACTTGGAAAAGTGGGCGGAATACTACAGATCAGATCACACACAATGGCACAAAGTCAGTACACACCGACAAGCCAGGCACGCTGGTTCTGCATCTGTGCCATCATCCTGGGGATGCGACTACTCCTCATCACAAAGGCATCGTGTGCTGAACCAGGGAAACGGGCACACACGTGTGTGATGGTCATATCTGCAAGACACACCACCAGTGCATTGACCGAGTAGTAGTGCTTGCGGTTCCTGTAGGCCTGCTCCTGGGCCTGTGGTGGTACCAAAGCCACATGTGTCCCATCAATGGAGCCAATGACATGCGGCATCCTCCCCAGGGCATAAAAGTCACTCTTCACGTCAGTGAGTCGTCGCAGTCTAGGGAAATAGATGTACCGGTTCAGGAATAGCAACATTGCCGCCAAAACATCACGGAGCACACGGCTCAACATGGTCTGTGACATCCCACCAGCAGTCGCCACAGTATGTTGGAAGGTACCGGTGGCAAAGAAGTGTAGGGCTGCCATCACCTTCACCTTGGGGGTCAGCGCTGTAGGATACGGCCGGCCAGGCTGCAAATGTGGGGCCAACTGCACTGCCAAATCCTCAATCAGCTGCCTGGTGAAGCGGTACCGTCGGATGCTGTCCCGTTCCACCATCGTTGCCAGGTCTGGGAATGGTCGATGGACAGCAGGAGCCCTGCAGTGCAGAGGAGAAGTAAGCAAGATTGTCAGTCAGCCCACATATGCGGCATTGAACACACTCAATATCCCAACATACATCATTATGAGGCACAACTACATGAAGTGTGCAGTTCCGTAAGGACATGTATGGTACATACATGGCCAACATCTGTCATCACGGTCCAACAAGTGGCATCAATTAGTCCCAGGTTGGCCCATTGGATATCATGAGGCCGTGTCACAGTTCCCATCTCCTGCTGCCGTGTCACAATCACCCCCACAGTGACATGTGAGGACAGATGTGCCCCAGGCATCACAGCTCAATGACAGGTACATTCCCAGGGACCCTGTATTGCCACATGGACACTGGCATTACATGGAGTATCATGTATACACCACAGCAAAACAACTATGACCCCCACAGGTAGTGGTCCCACTTGCCACTGCAGGACAGACGTGGACGTCTGTGACACACACACGCACAACATCAAAGTCCATTCACACACAACGTGGATGTGGAGACTGTCTCCCGTTGTGCACATGAAATCAGAGACATTGTAAACACTACATGCACACAGACTGTGGAGGACCATCACTATTGTGCCACTGGGACACCCTGGCTCAAACATACCGTCCCACATGGGACTCACGGGGTATGTGACATGACATACACATACACCACCGTGAAATGTGACCATGGCACATGCACAGATATGAACAGTTGCACATCACAGTGGTCATGTACACGTAACACCCAGGATCCTGTCCCCATGAACACGTGCACAGCCTGGGGTGGCTGCCCCCAGGTGACACCCACAGGACAACATGTACACCAACATACACACAATAGGAAATGCAGCCTTAC
>CAWUFW010019331.1:0-189835 GCA_963921515.1 Calotriton arnoldi
AGGGTCCCTATTTGTCACAAGTACCTACCTGTGCCAACTAGAGACCCCCAATTCTAACAGATGGTTATTAGAGAAGAGGTCTGACAAGGGATGGGTATTGTAGAATGAGCTCTGAGAAGGGATGGTTATTGTAGAAGGTACTCTGACAAGGGATGGTTATTGTAGAAGGAGCTCTGACAAGGCTTGGTTATTGTAGAAGGAGCTCTGACAAGGGATGGTTACTGTAGAAGGAGCTCTGACAAGGGATGGTTATTGTAGAAGGAGCTCTGAGAAGGGATGGTTATTGTATGTGAGAAGTTGGCCTGGTATATGCTGTTCACTAATTAAAGTGGACACCTTGCACCAGGGCAAATCGACTCTTATGGTAGATAGGTTTAAGACAACCTTTTAAAGAAAGCTATCCTAGTGGTAGCTGTGGAGAGCAGCCTTCAGGCTAAGTCTCGGAGGAATGTAAAGCAGCTTGTTTTACCATATAATCTCTTGAATCACCAAATGAAAAGACACCACACAGGTATATATATCAAATATATATGTATTTATTTCTAAATAACTCTCTACTAATCTCTTTATGAGATTAGAAGACAAACATATGCACAAATCAACGTTTCACAATAAGTTAAGCACAAAATATGGCTGGGGCCCTAGGGGCGTACCAGACCATATACTAAGTAAGAGACTTAGAAACAACGACTTGCAAGGAGACAAGGCCTAGGGCCTTCAGAAGTGCTGGGGCCTCACAAAACCACCCAAGGCAGGTAAGTAAAGGACCCACGGGGGACGCGTGCAGTGTGGATACACAGGCGCGAATCGCCGTTAACTTCAATGGGGCAAGTCGCGGTTGGAAATAAAGAGTTTTAGGATACTTCGGGAGAACCTACAAGCAAGTCACTTACAGGGTAAGTAGTTCTAGGGCCCACACCCACAGGAGCACCGTAGTGCTGGAGTTACCTCACCCAGGGAAGCCGGGTGCACAGGTGTCCTTTGGTGTCGGGTCGCGGCGTCGTTTTCAATGGCGAACAAAGAAGACTTGCTGCTTGCGGGAGCTGAAGAAGTGTCCGGTGGAATCCAAGCCTGGATTCTGAAGAAGGATGACCTGAAAGCAGAGGGGACAGTGTTCAAAGTCACTTGGCAGTGACCCGGGGCAAGGAAGATGGATGCCCACCGTCGTCGGTCGCTTCAGGTCGGTTGCAGGTGCCTTGACTCTTCAGCCACGTGGTCCAGGAGGCGTCGACGACGACCAGGAGCTGGATTCGGTGTGTCCCTCGACGTCTGCAGCTGACTGCGGTGTCGGCAACTCGATCGGAGCCAACAAGCCTTGGCAGCCGCAAGTCTCGGGGAGATGAAGAAAAGTCGATGGCGCAGACCAGCAAGGTCTGTGGAACTCACCCAGCGAGGGTAAGTCAGGGCAGGCCTGGAGCAACCAGGGGAGCCCTTTGGTTTCTTTAGGAAGTCTTCTGGGGACCCACAAGCCAGCGGGCAAGGGATCGCGAAGACACCTCGGGCGGAATCACTCAACAGGGGCCCACGGTCACTCGGGACGGTGTAGGCCTCTGATCTTCGGAGAGATTCCTGCTGGAGGTCGGGACCACACGTGGTCCAAAGCACAAGTTCGTAGAACGTTGTGAAGGGGTTGCACTCGACAATAGTGCACGGTACCCAGGGGTCGCGGTTCCTCGTTACTCGTGGGGTCCACTTGCCTCAGCTTCGCTGGGGACTCACGATGGCCTGGGAGAGGTCAGGAAATCCACTTCTTGGGCTGCAGGGACTTCGGACTCCGGCGGGAGCGGCGTAGTTTGCGACCGTCGTTGTCGTTTTTGGTGCCTGCCAAGCAGGGGAGTCACTCCTTGACTCCAAGGGAGATTCTTCTGTCTTCCAAAGGTAGTGGAACGTCGAAGGGCCAGGATTCTTCTGTAGAGCGTCGTCCAGGGGTTATCTGCTTTGCAATGGCAAGGTTCCCCCTCTTATACTAAAAAGAGGGGATGGACTAGCTCTATGACCCCACCTATGGGAGGGTCAAGGGAGGGGGTGGCTACACCCACTTCCCTTTGTCCAGTTTCGCGCCAGAGCAGGGGCAGGTAGCCCCTGAGCTGGTTTGAACTGGCATATGCACAGAGGAGCCTTCTGCTCCCCCAGTGCAGGACTTCAAAGCACTCTAAGAGTGCACCCACCCAGCCCCAATACACTAAACCCTGTCTGGAAGGTGGTTACACCTCCCTGTGACAGGATGCCTATTGTTGGGCTTCCTCCACTGTGAGTTTCGGTCATCAGCAGGAGGGCAGCCCAGTGTCTGTGACTGGTGGCATCCATTTTGTGATGCCAGGGCTCTTTAGGATTCTACCGCGTTTCCACAGCAGGTACATGTCTTATCCTCTAGAAGGGTGGAATGCTACCCCCGCCGCCAAGATTGGCGGGGGGTAGTATTCCAAGATGTTTGACACCAAACACGACATGTTTTGATGCAGCCATTCCAAAGTTAGCATTTACCGCGAGGATATAATGCACTTAAGAGTATATGGTTTAACCGCATCCACAAACAGCACCAGAGAATGGACTCTGAGAACTGCAGAGGGGCCCTGCTCATGCAGAGGCACCCCCTCACATAGAAGCCAAGCACCCTGCCCTCAGGATTGATAGGGCCTGCCTTAGGGGTGACTGATAGGTTTATATGTGTGTGCAGGAGAGATATAGGAAACCTATATCTCAGTGAGGGGTGCTAGCACCACCTCACCCAGGCTGCAGTAGCAGGCCTGTGGTGTCAGATTTAGACTGCTTCCCAGGGGTGGCATAACATATGCTGCAGCCCCTGGGAGGCCTGTGAAGTACCTATGCCCTTGGCACCTAAGGTACCATATACTAGGGACTCATAAGGCACCACAGTATCCAATCACTAGTGCACCTAGAGTGCACTCCATGTCGTTTAGAGAGAGCAGATAGACTGGGGCCCTGAATAGCAGGGTCCCAGTCCAACTAAGTCATAAACCAGCAAAACACCATAAAAAAAGTGGGGGCAACCATATAGTCAGATTCCACCTTCCTACATAACCCCCCCAAACGAAAGGAGATAAGGCTAACCTTGGCCAGTTGAGCCTTTATTGACTAAGTGGCCATATAAGGAAGCACCTGCACTAGCATGGTTGCCCCCTGTCTTATGGTCCACTAAGCAATCCCTCACCCTAAGGGTATGAGAGGGTCTCCACCATGGGGAATCACTACCTGTGGTGTGCTTTGGTAAAGTACCAGGCTGGTGAGGTGTCTGAGTAGGGAAGTGTGGCCCTAGGAATGTTGGCCTCAGCTTTCTCAGCTCACTGGTCACCATGTATGCCTGTCTTTCCATGACTGAGTGGTACTCTGCTCTAAGGGTCAACCTTTGACTGCCTACAGCCGGGGGTTGGGTCCCTTTGGGTGGAACACTGGAGGGACATGGCATGTTTGGAACCTTTTGGTCCCAGGTTTGCCCTTGCCTAACAGAGTCCTTCTGGGGGAGGTCCCTACATAAAGGTATGGGGGATCCCTCAGTGGGTTGAGGAATTTCTACCTGGCTAGGGCTACTAGCCTGGGTGCCCCTAATCTGCTGATGGGGGGTTCCTCTGGACAGGGGGCCCTGGGGGGTCCACTGACCTCCCTGACCTCTGCAGCCCTGGGCTGACTGAGGCAGGGTAGAGAGGGGCAGGTTACCTGCTCCAGACTGGGTACCACCTTGTAAGGGTCCTCTGCCATCAGGGGGTGGCCAGGCCAGGCCTGACTACCTCTGTGGCAGTTCCTTCACTAGGGGTAGGGTCAGTTCCCTGAGGAGGCTGACCCTTACCTACTGTCTGGAGGGAAGAAGACTTTTCTTCAACCCTTGTGCTCTCTTCTGGGGGAGAGTGGGCCATTCTTCCAGGCTCCATCTCTCCAAAATCTTGGGCTGGGGCTGTGGCCATCACAGCCCCACTAACCTTTACAGGGACACCCAACATCTTCAGATGGGTTTGGTGTTCAATTTCAGCCCAGGCTGAAATTTCCAGATCATTGCCCATCAGGCAATCTACAGGTAAGGTTGGGGACACTGCCACTCTTTTTGGGCCTGTGACCCCCTCCCAGCTGAGATTGACTATGGCCATGGGGTGATCTGTTCTGACACCATCAATGTTGGTCACCTGGTATTTAAACTCAGGTAAAAGCTGGTGAGGGGGGACTAGTTTCCCTGCCACCATGGTGACACTAGCCCCTGTGTCCCTAAATGCCACAGCTTTCTGACCATTAATTATTGGCTCCAGTCTGTACCTGCCCAATGCTGTGGGACCCACGGTAAAGGTGGCAAATCCTATACCACCATCAGAATCTGAGGAGTCTGTTGAGGGGGTCCTGTCTAAACTAGGGCCCACCTCTGTTCCTCTTGCAAAAGCACCTAACTTTTTGGGTGCACTACTCCCAACTGGAGGATTACTACTGGTAGTACCAGGAGGGGTGGTAGTAGTTGTTGGAGGAACATTTTCTTTATTGCCATTCCTGGGACAACTGGGATCAGATTTCCAGTGCCCAGGCTTTTTACAGACATGGCAATAGGGTTTCTTTTCAGGAGAGGAAGGAGTTTGGGACCCACCCCCAGAAGAGGAATTTTGGGGCCCTGTAGTGGACTTATCCTTGGATTTATCCCCACCTTTCTCTTGGGACTTGGTAGAATCTTTCTTGTGGTCACCACCCTGATTCTTAGGCCTTACTCTGGTTCTGACCCATTTGTCTGCCTTCTTTCCCAATTCTTGGGGAGAGGTCAGATCAGAGTCCACCAGGTACTGGTGTAAAAGCTGGTTTTGACAATTATTAAGGATCTGTTCTCTCATCATTAGATTATAAAATCCTTTGAAATCAGTAACCCTACTGCCAACCAGCCAACCCTCCAGAGCCTTGGATGCACAATCTACAAAGTCTGTCCAGTCCTGAGTCTGTGCCTTCTGGGTATCTCTGAACTTCAACCTGTACTGCTCAGTGGTTAAGCCAAACCCATCTATCAGTGCACTCTTCAGGACTTCATAATCATCAGCATCCTCCTCTCTAACAGTGAGGAGCTTGTCTCTTCCTTTATCTGAAAAGGAGAGCCACAAGATTGCTGCCCACTGCTTTTGGGGGACCTGCTGTACTCTACAGGCCCTCTCCATAGCAGTTATCCACTTGTGGATATCATCCCCACTCTGGTAGGGAGGAACAACCTTGCTCAGGTTCCTATGGTCAGGGACATATTCTCTGCCTCTAGGGACACTGTTGCTGCCACCAGGGGGTTCTAAACCCTCCCTTCTGGAAGCTCTCTGGATCTCCAGGGCTTCTCTATCCAGTGCCAACTGCTTGGTTCTGAGGGCCACTTTGGCTTCCTCATACTGGAGCAGTTTGCACCTTCTCTCAGAGGAGGTCTCTCTTAAGTTAAAGTATGAGCTCCTCTCTTGGACAAATTCTCTGCCAGAGTGATAAGAGTGCTCAGATTCCCTGGAAGGGGATCTGTGCCTCTCATCCACTCTGCCAGTTCTCTTAGGGAGAACTCTTGTCCTGTTCAGGCTCCTTGAAGCCTGGCCCTTCAACCACAGAGTCTTGGTCATTCGGATTATCCTCATCTGACCCAGATACTATGATTGACCCACCCACTGATTCAGACCCCTTAGCTCCTAGAGCCAATCTAAGGTCATCTGCTGTCAGCAGATCTATCAGGTGTAGTGTTGAGGGACTCTGTCCTAGTCCTCAGGTGTCTGTCAACACACATGGCTCTCAAGTCAGAGAAAGCCATGTCCTTATACTGAGGCTGAGTGGATCCACTGGGTCCACCCTTTAAGGACATTCTAGTGTTGTGCAGTGTTGTACTACCTACACTAGTTTGTGGCCTACTGATCCTAGCTTGAGCTGTGGAAAGGGTGTGCTATCCCTTGGAACACAGCTCTAAGTTCAGTAGAACTTATTGATACTAAGCTTGACTTTATATGTACCTTGAGTACCTATAATGGTTTTCAGTTAGTAATTCAAATAGAGATTTTCTGGTAAAACAATGGCAAGCTGGAATCCCACACGCTGCCCACCAATGTGAGAAGTTGGCCTGGTATATGCTGTTCACTAATTAAAGTGGACACCTTGCACCAGGGCAAATCGACTCTTATGGTAGATAGGTTTAAGACAACCTTTTAAAGAAAGCTATCCTAGTGGTAGCTGTGGAGAGCAGCCTTCAGGCTAAGTCTCGGAGGAATGTAAAGCAGCTTGTTTTACCATATAATCTCTTGAATCACCAAATGAAAAGACACCACACAGGTATATATATCAAATATATATGTATTTATTTCTAAATAACTCTCTACTAATCTCTTTATGAGATTAGAAGACAAACATATGCACAAATCAACGTTTCACAATAAGTTAAGCACAAAATATGGCTGGGGCCCTAGGGGCGTACCAGACCATATACTAAGTAAGAGACTTAGAAACAACGACTTGCAAGGAGACAAGGCCTAGGGCCTTCAGAAGTGCTGGGGCCTCACAAAACCACCCAAGGCAGGTAAGTAAAGGACCCACGGGGGACGCGTGCAGTGTGGATACACAGGCGCGAATCGCCGTTAACTTCAATGGGGCAAGTCGCGGTTGGAAATAAAGAGTTTTAGGATACTTCGGGAGAACCTACAAGCAAGTCACTTACAGGGTAAGTAGTTCTAGGGCCCACACCCACAGGAGCACCGTAGTGCTGGAGTTACCTCACCCAGGGAAGCCGGGTGCACAGGTGTCCTTTGGTGTCGGGTCGCGGCGTCGTTTTCAATGGCGAACAAAGAAGACTTGCTGCTTGCGGGAGCTGAAGAAGTGTCCGGTGGAATCCAAGCCTGGATTCTGAAGAAGGATGACCTGAAAGCAGAGGGGACAGTGTTCAAAGTCACTTGGCAGTGACCCGGGGCAAGGAAGATGGATGCCCACCGTCGTCGGTCGCTTCAGGTCGGTTGCAGGTGCCTTGACTCTTCAGCCACGTGGTCCAGGAGGCGTCGACGACGACCAGGAGCTGGATTCGGTGTGTCCCTCGACGTCTGCAGCTGACTGCGGTGTCGGCAACTCGATCGAAGCCAACAAGCCTTGGCAGCCGCAAGTCTCGGGGAGATGAAGAAAAGTCGATGGCGCAGACCAGCAAGGTCTGTGGAACTCACCCAGCGAGGGTAAGTCAGGGCAGGCCTGGAGCAACCAGGGGAGCCCTTTGGTTTCTTTAGGAAGTCTTCTGGGGACCCACAAGCCAGCGGGCAAGGGATCGCGAAGACACCTCGGACGGAATCACTCAACAGGGGCCCACGGTCACTCGGGACGGTGTAGGCCTCTGCTCTTCGGAGAGATTCCTGCTGGAGGTCGGGACCACACGTGGTCGAAAGCACAAGTTCGTAGAACGTTGTGAAGGGGTTGCACTCGACAATAGTGCACGGTACCCAGGGGTCGCGGTTCCTCGTTACTCGGGGGGTCCACTTGCCTCAGCTTCGCTGGGGACTCACGATGGCCTGGGAGAGGTCAGGAAATCCACTTCTTGGGCTGCAGGGACTTCGGACTCCGGCGGGAGCGGCGTAGTTTGCGACCGTCGTTGTCGTTTTTGGTGCCTGCCAAGCAGGGGAGTCACTCCTTGACTCCAAGGGAGATTCTTCTGTCTTCCAAAGGTAGTGGAACGTCGAAGGGCCAGGATTCTTCTGTAGAGCGTCGTCCAGGGGTTATCTGCTTTGCAATGGCAAGGTTCCCCCTCTTATACTAAAAAGAGGGGATGGACTAGCTCTATGACCCCACCTATGGGAGGGTCAAGGGAGGGGTGGCTACACCCACTTCCCTTTGTCCAGATTCGCGCCAGAGCAGGGGCAGGTAGCCCCTGAGCTGGTTTGAACTGGCATATGCACAGAGGAGCCTTCTGCTCCCCCAGTGCAGGACTTCAAAGCACTCTAAGAGTGCACCCACCCAGCCCCAATACACTAAACCCTGTCTGGAAGGTGGTTACACCTCCCTGTGACAGGATGCCTATTGTTGGGCTTCCTCCACTGTGAGTTTCGGTCATCAGCAGGAGGGCAGCCCAGTGTCTGTGACTGGTGGCATCCATTTTGTGATGCCAGGGCTCTTTAGGATTCTACCGCGTTTCCACAGCAGGTACATGTCTTATCCCTCTAGAAGGGTGGAATGCTACCCCCGCCGCCAAGATTGGCGGGGGGGTAGTATTCCAAGATGTTTGACACCAAACACGACATGTTTTGATGCAGCCATTCCAAAGTTAGCATTTACCGCGAGGATATAATGCACTTAAGAGTATATGGTTTAACCGCATCCACAAACAGCACCAGAGAATGGACTCTGAGAACTGCAGAGGGGCCCTGCTCATGCAGAGGCACCCCCTCACATAGAAGCCAAGCACCCTGCCCTCAGGATTGATAGGGCCTGCCTTAGGGGTGACTGATAGGTTTATATGTGTGTGCAGGAGAGATATAGGAAACCTATATCTCAGTGAGGGGTGCTAGCACCACCTCACCCAGGCTGCAGTAGCAGACCTGTGGTGTCAGATTTAGACTGCTTCCCAGGGGTGGCATAACATATGCTGCAGCCCCTGGGAGGCCTGTGAAGTACCTATGCCCTTGGCACCTAAGGTACCATATACTAGGGACTCATAAGGCACCACAGTATCCAATCACTAGTGCACCTAGAGTGCACTCCATGTCGTTTAGAGAGAGCAGATAGACTGGGGCCCTGAATAGCAGGGTCCCAGTCCAACTAAGTCATAAACCAGCAAAACACCATAAAAAAAGTGGGGGCAACCATATAGTCAGATTCCACCTTCCTACATTGTAGAAGAAGCTCTGACAAGGAATTGTTATTTTAAAGGAGCTCTGACAAGGGCTGGTTATTGTAGAAGGAGCTCTGACAAGGGATGGTTATTATAGAAGGAGCTCTGAGAAGGGATAGTTATTGTAGAAGGAAATCTGAGAAGGGATGGCTATTTTAGAAGGAGCTCTGAGAAGGGATGGTTATTGTAGAAGGAGCTCTGACAAGGGATGGTTATTGTAGAAGGAGCTCTGAGAAGGGATGGTTATTATAGAAGGAGCTCTGAGAAGGGATGGTTATTGTAAAAGGAACTCTGGCAAGGGATGGTTATTGTAGAAGGAGCTCTGAGAAGGGATGGTTATTGTAGAAGGAGCTCTGACAAGGGATGGTTATTGTAGAAGGAGCTCTGAGAAGGGATGGTTATTATAGAAGGAGCTCTGAGAAGGGATGGTTATTGTAAAAGGAACTCTGGCAAGGGATGTTTATTGTAGAAGGAGCTCTGAGAAGGGATGGTTATTATAGAAGGAGCTCTTAGAAGGGATGGTTATTGTAAAAGGAACTCTGGCAAGGGATGGTTATTGTAGAAGGAGCTCTGAGAAGGGATAGTTATTGTAGAAGGAACTCTGAGAAGGGATGGCTATTTTAGAAGGAGCTCTGAGAAGGGATGGTTATTGTAGAAGGAGCTCTGACAAGGGATGGTTATTGTAGAAGGAGCTCTGAGAAGGGATGGTTATTATAGAAGGAGCTCTGAGAAGGGATGGTTATTGTAAAAGGAACTCTGGCAAGGGATGGTTATTATAGAAGGAGCTCTGAGAAGGGATGGTTATTGTAGAAGGAGCTCTGAGAAGGGATGGTTATTGTAGAAGGAGCTCTGACCAGGGATGGGTATTGTAGAAGGAGCTCTGAGAAGGGATGGTTATTGTAGAAGGAGCTTTGACCAGGGATGGGTATTGTAGAAGGAGCTCTGAGAAGGGATGGTTATTATAGAAGGAGCTCAGAGAAGGGATGGTTATTGTAGAAGGAGCTCAGACAATGGATGGTTATTGTAGTTAAGCTCTGACAAGGGATAGTTATGATAGTTAAGCTCAGACAAGGGATGTTTATTGTAGAAAGACCTCCGACAATCAATAACCATGGAAGTATGTTATGGAACCTTCCATGGTTCAGAGAAGATTCTTTTTGAAGTAGGTCTAACCAGGCAAGGTTCTTTTAGAAGAAGCAATATCCATGGAAGGTTCTTATGGAAGGAGCTCTAACCTGGGAAGATTTTTTTAACATTCTCTAACCTGGAAACGTTCCTATGGAAAGCGTTCTAACCGGGTAAGGTTCTTATTGAAGTCGCTCTAATCATGGATTATTGTATGGACAGAGCTTTAACCATCTAAGTTTCTTGTTGAAGGAGCTCAAACTGCAGTAGGTTCTTATGGAAGCAGCTCTGGCCAGAGAAGTTTATTCTAGAAGAAGCCCCTAACAAGGGACGTTTCTTATTGAAGGAGCTCCAATCTGGAAAAGTTTTTATGGAAGGAGCAGTAACCAGGGAACCAGGGAATTCTGTTCAGCAAAAGGCTCTTACACGGGGAGCTCTGCTATGTTCAACTAAAGTTCTTAAAGAAGTTCTAATCGGAGAAGGTTCTTTTAGAAGAATCACTGGTAAGACAAGTTTCATACAGAAGGAGCTCAGACAAGAGCTGTCTCTTTTACAGAAGTTTTACTTGATAGAATTTTCCTATGGAGGGATTCTAAACACTCAATGTTCTTATAGAAGAACCTTTGACTAACGGAAAGTTTTTGAAGGACGGGCCTTGACCCGGTTAAGTTCTTATAGATGGAACTCTGGTCAGCAGAAGGTTCCCATATTTTGCCTTCTGATCAATGGGAGTTTTATACTGAAGGATCTGTGATCAGGGAGCGTTCTTATGGAAGTAGTCCTGAATACAGAAGGTTACTCTAGAAAGAGTTTGAACCAGGGAAGAAGGACCACTGACGAATGGGAAGTTCGTTGAGCAGGAGTTCTAACCAATGGAAATTCTTCTAGTAAGGGCCATAATTAAAGAATAGTTTTCTAGAAGGAGTTTAACAAGGGTAGGTTCTTATAAAAGAGAGCTACCTTTCCAATTTCTGGTAAGAAGCCATCACCAAGCTTCATCTATACATTCCATAATAAAATTCACAATAATCTAGCCCAGCATCTATACTTCATATTTTGACATATGCATATAAACCCAGTGATCTGTATTTGGCTCATAGTGCCCCCACACCTTTATGCCATCACTTCATACTCACAGCTGTGAGAGTTGATTTTCCATTAATAAAGATCATTGCAAACTGGCTTACACTAACATTTGGTTGCGTTTACACTGTTGTCCATTTTGCCTCAATGTCATAGTATACCACGTGAAAGAATTCTGCTGATTTCTATTCTAAAGAAAGTATTGCTAATGTTTGTGTGAGGATCTGGGAGTACTATATGATATGGTGTGGGGCTTTATCATAGAATACACTCACAGGTACCATCTTGGGTCTAGTCAGTATCGTTTACTTAACCTTAGGTCAGCCGTGGGTAGCTGTGCTGTGAGCAGTAAGTCTTGGCAAAGGAACTGAGTGTGAAGCATTTAACAGCACCAAACAAAGAAATTCACACAAGAAGAAAGAGACACAACAATAATTTATAAAAATAGAGTATATTTTTATGAATTTTTAGAGTCCTTGATCATCAAAATCAACCGGAGATACACATTTTCAAAGCAATAAATACTTTTAAATGCAACCCCTAACAAGCATTGGTCGGCAAAAACTTTGCAAACTTTTAAAAAGTTTGAAACAGTTAGTTCGGCGACTCCGACCCAGGTTAGGTGACCAATTCCGACAAGGCATAGGCCTAGGATTCTAGTATGGATACTTTGGACAGTTACCTGGCCACCAGAGCATTTTTGAAGCACGTTCTCAACTTTACAGGATGACCGCCAATGATGTGGTCCTGATGGTAAGGGATGCAGGCAAAGGATACTCAAAGGATGCTCCTGATGCTGTGCGGTCGATGCAGGTAAAGCGCGGTTGATCCCTTGGACCATGTGTGGGTTGAGATGACTCTGGCCATGCCACATGGAGTCCCAAGGTGTCCTCTTTGTGACTGTAGGCAAGCTGTGGCTGGGCACTCGGTCTTGTGACACAGCAGTCATAGCGAACATCCTTGGTTGGGGCTACAGTCCTTTGGGTGCAAGAAATCCAGTCACAGATAGCACTATGAGGTCCGGCAAACATGGGTGCAACTTTTGGCTATCTTGGATTTGCATCTCAGTGTATCCAGCGCCTAGCAGTGGTATGGCAACTGTGGTGGGTACCACTTTGCCGATTTGGGCACTTTTGGCTCTTCTGTCCCTCAAGCTGGTTCTAGGGGATCAGTCGACTGATCCTTGAAGTCACTGCAGTTGGTGAAGGCGGGAAATCAATGTTTCCCTGTGTCAGGAGCCAATGGCACAGTCCCAATCTCGCGATCCAAAAGTGCAGCAGTCCTCTCGATGGTGCATCCTCTCTTTGTGCGAACTAAAGGCAGCAGGGCAGTCCTTCTTCGGTCCTTTCTTCTTCTCCAGAGTGAACTGAGGGGCAGGGTGCTAGAGGTGCTTTACTTATACCAGGACAGTGCCCAGAGGGGACCATGTAGTCACTAGCCAATGGGCTCCTGGGTCCCCTCCTTTCTCGTGACAAATTTCCTGTGATGTCTGGTACCTGGCTTTCCCAGAGTGTGCCCCATTCTTGCCCCTTCAAAATGGCACAACCCTTCCTCAGGAGCAGTGTAGCCCAGCCAGAGGTGTGTTTCCCTCTCCTTGGCTCTGTATCCTAAGTGTCTACAGGAATAAAAGGCATCCTGCTCAGGAATGTTGTCACAAGCGGCCCTTCAAAGGTGGCTTCACCTCTGAAGCCTGCCTTTTGGGCTAACACCCTGAGTGGTCATCCTGAGGGAGGAGGTGACACCTCTCTCCCTGGCACCTGCCTTTGTTCCCAGGCTGGGAGTCATTCACACATCTCCCCCCGGTGGTCAGAAACTCATCTATATTTCAGTGCCTTTGTGAGGTCACTGACCTAGCTGGAGTGTAGAGTGGCAACTTTCTAAAAGTTACTTAACTTTAAATCTGGCCTGGGCATCAAGTAGGATATAATGTCACAGTTAAGTTGATACCTTACTTGACTTGGTTAGGTACTCCCATTCAGAAATGAGCCGGGCTGAGGTGCCAACCGGTACCCCTGTGTTAGCCAATGGGGCACCTAACCCTTCCACAGCAAAACAATATTTTCGAAGTCACATAGAAAACCATATGTCTTACTTAATAATATATAGCTCCCTGCCATAGGACTCCACAGGCCTTCCTTAGGGGAGACATACATATATCCTTAAGGGAAGTGGTGGCTTTGACATTAGGTGTAATGGCAAAGTCGAACTAGCAGTGTCACACACTGCCCTTTCAGTCTGCAGTGGCAAGCTGGGGTCCATTGTCTCTTTCACATGCAAGGTGGCACCAAACAATGCTGTATCCCTGAGTGAGCACTCTGCTGTAAATGCTCTTGGTACCTTGGGTACCATATACTAGGGACTTATAAGGAAGTTAGTCCTTGCCAATTGGGTGCATCCAATTAAACATACCTTTTGTGATGGGTCAGAACACTCGCACTGAGGTCTGGACAGCAGGCCTCTGTGTACTTTCAAAGTCGTAAAACCAGCAGCTAATAGACCAAATGGGGCAAAAGTGGGGGGAAACCTGCAAAAGGCCTGTTTCCTTACAGGACCCCCCGCCCCCCAGCTAATGCATCTGCTAGACCTCAACCACACTCTTGGTGAGTCCCCCTGATCATTCAGAAAAGAAGTGTGTAGGAAACTTGCTGTCCCATTGCTGGGCTTACTCTGCTTACATCCTTCTGTCAGGGTCATTCCCACTGGGGAATTAATCTACCTCACCTTTGACAGGACCCATCCTAAACGGGACTTTAGTTAACTCTCTGTCTCTCTCATCCTGATACTTTACCTTGGGCAGGGAGGTACCTACCTCCTTTAAACCCACCTTAACTAGGGCAACAAATAGCTTACCCACAGAGGTTACCCAAAACTGGAGTAACCCCACCATGATCAATAGGGTCAGGGAGCCTGCTTGGCTTCCTGTCATGGGGTCTGCCCACCATGCTAGGGACAGTGCTGTCATAAAGGCCAACACCCAGCAGAGGCTGCTGACATCTGTCAGTGCCCAGAACCACACCCTTAGCTCTCCACTGACAGGTGGATGTGCTACCTTGTGTGTAACTTTGGGTTCTTGGTGCTCATCTGCTTTTTCAGAGTGGGGGGTAGACACCCTCCTTCCACCCCTCCTTCTTTAAGATCAGGGGTAACCAGTAAGCCTCTGTTGCTAAACAGTTGCCTGGCACTTCAGGACATCCTGGGGAACAGGTAAGGCCTTGCCAGTGCGAACTTTGGGGTTCTCCCTTACTGGCGTAGAATTCCCTTGGCTCACTTTCTAGGAGTCGCCTCCCCTCCTTACATTTCTTTTTCTTGCCTTTTCTCTGGGGCCTACTTTTCCTAACCTTAGGGACAGGACCTCCAGAATACTGGGGTCAGGCAGTGCCCTGGGACCAACCTCTGGGAGGTCATTGCCAAGGAGACAATCTAGGGGGAGGTCTGGACTGACAACCACCCTGTGGTATCCAAGAGAACCACCTATCTCTAGAGTTACCAAGGCTACAAGTCTGTTAGTGGCCTCCCCTGGGATAGCCCTTACTCTTCTTACCTCTCCTGGTAAATATTGGTCTGAGGACACTAACCTGTCCACCACTATGGTGTGACGCGCACCTGTGTCTCTTAGTGCAGTGATTGGGATCCCATTTACTCTGAGGTTGTGGAAGTGTTTACCCCATACTCTGGAATCTGGAAACTCACCATCTGGGCCCTTTCCCCAGTTAAAATCAACTAGGATAGCCTCATCAGAGGACTCCTCCTTAAATGTTACACTAGCTAAACTAGTGGGTACATTTTTCCTGGGACAAGCTGTGTCCCCTCTGTAGTGCCCTATTTGCTGACAGTCAAAGCAAGGCCTACTGCCTAAGAATGTATTTAGCCCTAGGTCCCCACTACTCTGCTTGCTAGAGGTAGGATGGGTTTTAATCTCCTCTCTTTTAGGGTTCTGGGTCTCTGAGGGAATCTCTATGGTGGGTTTACCACCTCCCTTCTTTCTCTTCTCTGGACCTAACCCCCTTGCTTGGGATCACCCACCTGGGTTTTCTTGGGAACTCTAGTTCTAACCCCCTCATCAGCTTTCTTGCTTAACTCTCTAGGAGTAGAAAGCTTTGTATCTACCAGATGCTGGTGTAACTTCTCTGGGGTACAATTTGTAAGAATGTGCTCTTTACCCTCCTTTTGTTATCAGCCTTGTTTCCCTGAATCCAGCCTTCCAGTGACTTCACAGAGGCATCCACAAAGTCCACTCATGTCAGTGTTGACCCCTTTGGTGTGTTTCTAAACTTTTGTCTATACTCTTCAGGGGTATGACCAAATAGCTCAATGAGTGCCTCCCTCTTGTGGGTGTAAGATTCTGCCACCCCATCCTCGAGTGTAAGCAATATATCTCGCCCTACTGTAACTCCCACAATAGAGCCCCCCAATGTTGTGCACTCACCATCCTCATCCTAAGAGCTCTCTCATAGAATGCTAGCCACTTGTCTATGTCATCCCCCTTAGTGTATTTGGGAACAATACCCTTGGGCAACCTGGGCTCATGGGCACCACCTGTGATTAGCTCTGGTTCTTTGTTTCTGCCACCATTTTCTTGGGGAGTTAACCCCCGCTTGACCCTCTCCTTGGCTAGGGCCAATTTTCTTGCTTGGAGTGCCAACGTTTTCTCCTCAATCTCTAGGAGGGCAAGCTGGTCATGCAATTCCTTGGATCTCCCTGTAGAAATGAAGCTCCTTTCACTCCTAGATACAGAGCCATTTATTGATCTGATCCTGGGGACTATACTTTGGGGGTCCCACTCACTTTCAAAAGGAGTAGAGTCATTGTCCCCTTCACCACTTTCAGTAGTGCTTCTCCTGCCAGCTGAGCCTGGGCCCTCCTGGCCTCTTCCCATTCTTTGAGGGCATGTTCCAATTCCTCCTTTTTGGCAGTCATGCCTAATCCAATGTTCCTTCTCCTGCACACCACTCTTATATTGTTGGTTTTTAGTGTGGGCAGGTTAACCAAGTCAGTTGCGATCTTATCCATCTTAAAGCCTTTGCAAAACTTTTTTTGTCACTTTGTGAAAAAGTGGTTGCTGACTTCATTGGCTCTTGCAAAAACAGTGCCTTTTGCTAACAGAACTTTGGCAAAACTTTTAAAACTGTTAACTCTACTCTACTACATACAGTATGTTCTTTCTGTGGTTACCAGCTTATTAATTGTCTGGTACAGCTCCACAAGTTCTGGATCCATACAATAGGCACCAATGTAAGGATCTGGGGGTACTCTATGATATGGCTGTGGTGCCTTGTCGTGGAGTACACGCACACATACCATCTTAGGTCCAGTCACTATTGTTTACTTAACCGTAGCTCAACCCTGGGTAGCTTTGGAAGCGAGCAGTAAGGTTGGCAAAGGAACTTAGTGTGAAGCATTTAATAGCACCAAACAATGAAATAAGAAAGTCACGCAACAAAAAAGAGACACAGCTATAATGTATACAAATAGAGCATATGTTGATGAATTTTTAGAGTCCTTGATCATCAAAATCGACCGGAGGGTTCCAGAGATACAGATGTATAAAGCAGTAAATACTTGTAAATGTAACCACAAACAAGCATTGACCAAAAAAAACTTTTGAAAAGTTTGAAACAGTTAATTCGGCGAATCCGACTCAGGTTGAATGGCCAATTTCGACAGGGTGGAGGTCTAGGAGTCTCGTATGGTTACTTTGGACAGTTACCTGACCTCCAGAGCATTTTTGAAGCAAGTTCTCAGCTTTACAGGATGACCACCATAGACTTCAATAGACTGGTCCTGATGCTGAGGGATGCAGGCAAAGGATGCTTAAAGGATGCTCCTGATGCTGTGCGGTCGATGGGGGTGAAGTGCGGTTGATCCCTCAGTCCATGGGTGTGTTGTGGTGACTTTGACCACTGCACTTGGGGTCCCACGGCGTCCTCTTTGCAACAGTAGAAAGCCAGCTATGACTGGGCACTGGGTCTTGTGACACAGTGGTCACAGCGAATATCCTTGGTGGGGGCCAGTGTCCCTTGGGTGTGATGAATCCAGTCATAGATAGCACTCCCAGGTCCAGCAGACATGTGTGTAACTTTTGGCTATCTCAGATTTGGATCTCTGTGTGTCCAGCGACTGGCAGTGGTACGGCAATTGCAGTGGCTACCACTTTGTCAATTTGGACACTTTTGTCTCTTTTGTCCCTGGAGCTGGTTCCAGGAGATCAGTCGACTGATCCTTGAAGTCACTGTAGTTGGTGAAGGCGGGAAATAAACCTTTTAAGAGGTCAGGAGCCACAGGCACAGTCCCAATCTTGCTAGCTCAAAAGTGTAGCAGGTGCAGTCCTCTTGACAGTACAGCCTCTCTTTGTGTGAACTAAAGGCAGCAGTACAGTCCTTCTTCAGAAAGAGAGAACTGAGGGGCAGGGTGCCAGGGGTGTCTTTCTCATCTCAGGAAAGTGCCCGGAGGGGATCACGCAGTCAAAAGCCAATGGGCTACTGGGTCTCCTCCTCTCTTGTGATGAAGTTCATGTGATGTGTGGCACCTGGCTATTCCAGAGTGCCCCATTCTTTCCCCCTTCAAGATGGCACGACCCTTCCTTAGTCGTCAGGCGCAGGGTAGCCCACCCTAGAGGTGTAGCTGCCAGTGGGCTACACGCCCACAGGAAAACCGGTTTGGGCACTGGTTTACCTCTCCTTGGCTCTGTCTCCAAAGTTTCTGCAGGAACAAAAGGCATCCTGCTCAGGGATGTTGTCACAAGTGGCCCTTCAAAGGCGGCTTCACCTTTGAAGCCTGCGTTTTTGGGCTAACACCCTGAGTAGCCATTTTGAGGGAGGAGGTGACACCTCTCTCCCTGGCAACTGCCTTTTTACCCAAGCTGGGAGTTGTTCACACATCTCCCCAGGTGATCAGAAACCGGTCTATGTGCCAGTGCCTTTGTGAGGTCCCTAGACTAGCTGGAGTGCAGAGTGGCAACTTTCTAAAAGCTGCTTAACTTCAATAGTAACTTTAAATCTGGCCTGGGCATAAGGTCAGATTTAATGTCACAATTAATTTGATACCTTATTTTATTTGGTTAGGTGCTCCCATTCAGAAGTGAGCCGGGCTGGGGTGCCCACCAGTTGCCCTGTGTTGGCCAATAGGGCACCTAACCATTTCTCAGCAAAACGACAATTTAGAAGTGTTGCTGCTAAGACATATAGAAAATCACATGTCTTACTTAATAATAAATAGCTCACTGCTATAGTGCTCCACAGGCCTTCCTTAAGGGAGACATACATATATCCTTAAGGGAAGTGGTGGCTTTGCCATTAAGTATAATGTCAAAGCCGAACTAGCAGTGTCACACACTGCCCTTTCAGTCTGAAGTACCAGGCTGGGGTCCATTTTTTTGTTTCACATGCAGGGTGCCACAAACAGTGCTGCAGCCCTGAGTAAAAACTCTACCTTTCAAGCCCTTGGTACCCTGGGTAACATATATTAGGGACTTATAAATAAGTCAGTCCTTGCCAATTGGATGTATGCAATTAAATATACCTTTCGCAATGGGCAGAACTATGGCACTGAGGTCTGTACAGCAAGCCTCAGTGCACTCTCAAAGTTGAAAAACCAGCAGCTAATAGTCCAAATGAGATAAAAAGTGGGGGCAAACCTGTAAAAAGCCTGTTTCCTTACAGTTTGCATGACTAGGCAGAGAGTGTTCCCAAAGATTTTCCTTACCATACTGTATCAAAGACGTATCTGATTGTCTTCGGCTCTTGTCCAAGCAATGTTATCTGTTCACTTTTTCAACTGCAAGCTGTGAGATAAACTGAATCTCAATGTATTCCTAACCTGAGAACATTCTCGAATGTATTTTGTAGTAAAATGTTTTATCTAGTCTGTTTCCTATTGGTACAAAAATCCTGAGAAGCATGTATTTCTACAGAATGTATGTAAGTCTTTGTCTAAAGCCCTATAAAAGGACGTGGATTTCTGTAACCGAGAGAGACCCTTTTCCTGATCTTAGAAGGCGAATCTATGTCAGATTTCACCTAGAACTGTAAAGAGTTCTTTGTACTTATAATTGTATGTTTTGCTGCTAACTTTACTGATGGCATGTTCATTGTACTTTGCCTATTGATTCTGTAAATAAAGCCTTTAAATGCCATATTTTGTCTGTCATTCTTAAGAGAATGTTTCAGCGTACCTATGTAAACTCTAAATGTAGCACCAAAGTCCGTATCGGGACTACACTGCTCCTGATCCAAGTCGTTGGCAGGCCCCGTGAGTTAGAAGTTGGGGATTTATTTTTGCGCTTACACAGCTTTGGTTATGTCCAACTACCTGCTCCTCAAAGTACAAAAATCTCCACATGTTTTGAATATTCCTGACCCCATAGCATCCAGTTGCCTATAAACAAGCCCTCTGGACCGTAACATCAGCTCCAGAGGCAACTAAGACATCATCCTTCTGAGGACAGCAACATTTCTGCAGTTGCATCCACAATGGCTACACAGTACCATTAAGCCCCTACTCTTCTTCAGCCATTACCTATTCCAACATCTCTGCCTCTGACTTTGCTTCTATATACCTGTGAAAATCTCTCACATTACAGCCTCCCTTATGACTCACGTTTCCAATACAACCCCTGTTGTACACCTCCTACCTTTCCTTTGCTTGGCCCACTCTATTTGCATTATCTTCCCACACATATCTTTTTAACTAATTCCAATACTGAAGTCTGCAAACATATCATGTGACCCTCTGATCCTTTCAGCTCTCAAACTAACAAACCTTTAGTCCTCATCTACTCATTTCTAACATCACTGTTTAATAAAACTCACAACTTTGGAGCCTACACAGAGACAAAGATCTATTACAAATTTGTCCTTCCAATTCACAGTGGCATCTTTGATAATGGTTCTGTCACCTGGCGCATACATTACACAACACATTAACAACAGCTTTTCTCGTTGTCTTGGTTTTAGTCCATTTATGGTGCATGCACACAATAAACAAGGATCTTTATCTGAAAACTCCTGCCCTGAGAAAGCTTACATGCTTTAATAGCCTAGTGAAAAGTAGGAAAATGGAGCTTTCTTGATAAGAAAGAAGGCCAAATCTTGCGTAAATTATGTAATTTTAATACATTTGTCTCAACTCCAGCTATTCTATTAGAATTTGGTCTGATAAGCTCATTTGTCCAAGGATTAGCTAGAGTGATTTGGTGGAGCTATCAGCTGAAGAACAGCAAATCAAAAACAATAAAGGGTTTCTTGAATCAGGAAATTTTTGGTGCAAAAGCAGATAAATATTTCTTCTCCCGTGATTTTACTCTTGCGTTGAACTATTCTGACGCACAGGAGGAGCTTGTTACTTCTCTTTCGCTCTCAGAATTTAAAAAACTTTTAAAAAGTACTAGTGGTATCATTAGTTTCCAGAGAGATCTAAAGTACTGTAGGATGAAGAAAAGATTGGAGATAATTTCCACATCGAGTAACCTAAGAGTTGCTCATAAGTATTTAGCCTGGAATTTGGATATTGGTATCCGCTGCTTGTTGATTTTATTTCGTATGAATTTACTTCTGTTAAATGATCTAACGAAAAATTGGTCTACCCTTGCAAGAACATGGAAATACTGTAATATATGTATATGTAATTTGGGCATTCAGAACCTTAACCATGTTCTGTTTGTTTGCCTAGCCCTGTTACCACATTGTTTTCGGCAGCTTCGGCAAATGTTTATACAGAATAAAATTAAAACCATAGCGGCAGCATAGAGTTTCTCTTTAACCTAAATAATGAAATAATATGGAATCTCTGTTAACCACTTAGCATATTGCTATCCGATAGGAGGAGACTAAGGGACTATTTTGTAGTGGTATAAACCATCTATTTTGTGTACTGCCAAGAAAGGAGTAACTCGTAGTGGGAGGTATGGGGGATTATAACTGAATTCCTGTTCACATTGTCGGCCCACAGTAACTACTATTCCCAAAAATATAAATATTGGGTCAATTTGCTGACTTATGCTATGGCTGCCAGTGCTTTTATCTTCTTTAGAATAATTTTGCACATAACTTTTGCTGCCAGGGGAGTCGATTTTTTTTAATATAAAATGTGTTGTTTTAAGAATTGGTTTTACTAACGAAATTACGCATGAATGCCCATTTACTACCATGGCCTAAAGTATCAGTTTTAGCAATATTGTAAATTTTGATGCTAAAGGAAGATTTTGCCACAACTGTTATTGATTCTACTTTCCTTGGAATAATTTGCACATAAACGTTTGCTGCTATGTGATTTGGTCCATTAGCACAAAATTGTAACTTTTTATGAATTGTCCATATATGGAAGTTTTATAATAAATTACGTGTGTATTTAACTCGATTTATCTGATGGCGGTAAAGGATTTAAATATATAATTGCAATATAATTATTTTATTATAATTGTGACCAACATTTTGTATATCCTGCTTTAGTTTACTGTGGACCTCTTTAAAGATACAAATCTTAATAAAAAGAATTGAATTGAATTGCCTAGCAAAACGTGCCAGCGATAAGCTTTTTGTAGATTGTAATTGTATTATTTCATATTTTAATTTAAGTGACCATTGATCAAAACATACATTGATAAACATAGATTGGAGTACAAGTGTAGAGCACAGAATAGATCAATGAAAATGATAAACTGATGAATGAATATGGCAAAGGAATAATAGATGTCTATGTGCACTAAAAAATGTTACTCAAAATGCTAATGAGTGATATATTCCTTCTCTTATTTTTTGATTGTCAAATTTTAAGCAAGAGGGTTGAGCGCTACCTTTGCCATTTTCACAAGTGACCTAAGAAGTACAGACCGGTTTGTCTGCCAGCATTCTAGAAATAATTATTTTCCCCAATGACATCTCATAATAATACCTCAAATGTATCCCACTACAACAACTCAAAACTTTGCTAGGATAACACCTCAAATATATCCAGAACTACATAACAAATAAGTCCTACGCAGACACCTCCAGTAAATGCCACTCCAAAACCTCCAGCATATCACTAGGACATCACTCAAATATTTCTCACTGGAACACTTCTGATAGATTCAGCTTGAAAAACATGAATATGTCCCACGCCAACACCATGAACATATTCCACACTAGCACTCTGAACATCTTACAAACTAGCTGCTAAGGGGCAGACAGCAGCGCACAAAAACATTAAAATATATTCCAAAGGGACAGCTTTAGTTATTTCTATGCTGACACTTAAAATGTATCCCACACTTACACTTCAGATATAAATTGCAAAAGCACTTCAAATATATCTTACAGGGACACCTCCGCTATATGCAGCAAGAATCCTCTAATATATCCCACACTGGCACGTTAACTATATTGTACTTCACACCTGAATTATATCCTACACCAGTACCTGTTGGATATCTTACATAACCCCTTGAATTTGCCACACTACAAGGCATCAAATATATCCCACACAAGACCTCAAATACATCCCAAAACCCTAACCACAGAATACCTATAACATATCACTCACAAAGTTCTCAAATATACTACAAGAATACAAGCCTCACTGAAAACTCAAATATATTCCACAAGAAAACCAAGGATACAACCCACAATAACACCTTGAATATATCCCACACCAACACAATGAATGAGTCCCACACTGAACTTTGATTACTTCCTACCCTGACATACATAGGATATTACACAGCAACATCTTCAATACATCATAAACCTACAACTCAAAGAAAACCTACCCAGAATTAAGCAATGTACATGCTACCTCTAATATACTGCATTCCAGCAGGTCAAGTACATCTCACTGAATGCCCACGCAGAAAAAGCTGAATAGAATGGTGCATGTGTGTATTTGTGTGCGTCTGTGTGTTTTTGTGTATTCATGCATGCCTATGGTTGTGCGTGATTGTATGTATTTGTGTGTGTACGGCTGAAGCACTTGCTTGCATTGAGTTGAAGGAGGCAGTTGCTGAGAGGAACAGCTGAGGTGAAAGAAGCCCCACAAGAGCAGACAAAAGTCAGAAACCCCAAATACTCTCTAAATTAATAAAATGGCCTAAGTACCCTCTTTCAATAGCTTGGAGTGGAACCCAGGCACTTTTTCCCCAGCTGGAGATGTGCCCCTCTCCGTGGAAGCGAGCCAGACTGGGGATCATCAGTGGTCCTGGTGGGCTCCAGGATTCCCTTAAGTTCTGGAGAAACAGAAGGGACTGGTCAAAACTATCACAGGTAGGTTTATGGGGAGAACCAGGGAGTGAACGGTGGATGAGTCAGTCACTAGCCAACATAGGCAAATGCTGGGATGTTTCAATACACACAGGGAGTTAATATTGTTCACAATGTGACGCTGGGCATTGAGTGGCATTTGAGTTACTAATGAACTAGAGGAGTCATAGGGCAAGCCAGTACAACTTATACAGCCCAATGGCAAAAATGTGACTTTATTCTAGATTGCGCAGCAGTTAGAGTGGATTATTGTATTACTTTTTCCCAGGTCAGCGGCTTGCATTCACTTAGCCCCATAGATCGGCGCTGCTTTTTGTATCAGAGAGGTATTGAGAATAGAACCAAACCCAAATGTCACTATCATTTCATATAAGGTAATGGGGTACCAAAGTGAATTCCCCAGTTACAGTTCTTACTAATGCAAAATGGGACCCAAGAGTCTGCATGAGGTATGGATGATGCACTTCTTTTAAGATGTCTTTGTTTGTCATGCATGTACAACAACAATAGGGAACCTATAAAACCAGTATGTACAACCTATGTCCAAAGGAGAGACAAATGCTTAAAATATGTGTAGGACTAAATGACACCTGTTGTGACCTTTACTGCTCTCGTGTGACTACCACACATGTCAAGGTTGCCTGGGAAAGAGGAATAGTGAAGTAATATATGAAGCTACTCCTGTGCCTGGCACCTAAATGGTCTGAATAGGAAGTGTGGAGGTGCTGTCATGTAGATACACCTTGGGCATGTTTCTGAAGGAACAATGGCTCACTTTACCTGCCCTGGCAGTAGAGTGCCAAACCCCCAATTTATAAACTAACAACATCAACCTCTTGCAGGCAAGTGGGTCAGGAGACATATGAAACAAATCTCACATTCAAACCTAATTTATGTCCTGCACAAACCCACAAACCTTTTCGATGAGTAAACACTGACACCACAAAATTATGCCACAGCAAGTAGAACTTCAATCCATCTAACACGGACATCTTAAATAAACGCCACACTGACACCACAACTGTACCCAGCAAAAAGGCGATTGCTTTGCTGGTTAAATCTGACCATGAGCAGCAGCCGCACTGGATAGAGAAGCAACAGATAACCGCAGGGGGAAACAGAACATGCTGCATGTTAGGGATGTGCAACTGGAGGTTGGGTCCACATTAGAAGGAAGCCTCACGTAACACATGTGGAGGACTCATTGTGGCTGGAATCTGTTACCACAGAGTAACAGTGTTTGAGGTTCCTCCAGAGACAGTAGCTATTTGCTGAAGAAATATTTTTATTTTATTTTTTGTATTTTGTTATATTTTTCTCACTCTGTGCTTCTATTTGTCCATCTGGTATGAAGGTGCCCAAAACTTGTTTGCCACACTCATCTCCGCTTTGGAGCATTTGTGGCTCCGAAGTGTGCATAACCACAGATGCGGCTGAGTGTGGGAACTTGCAAGTTGTTTCACAAAGATTAATCATGGACATTGATTTGCCAAAGTGCTAGAAATTTTGGAAGTGACATCACATGCCCTTTGACTTCCAACTGTATTGCATTGCAGTATTGTTGCATTTGCATTTGCATAGTGCCTCGTACCCTCAATGAGATGCCAAGTGCATTTGTGGATAGATAGCATGATCCTTTGTGGGAGTTTGCGTGGTTGGAAGAGGGTGTGTCTGTTGAGTCACCCACATGGGCAGTGCTTTTTGTACAATCAGCCATGACATTGTCTATACAGACCTCTGCACTTTAAATGTGATTTTAATTACTGTGGTTTGGAAACTGGTTGACAGGTAGTCCTACCCTTAGCCGCCACCAGCCTCCCATTTGCATCTAAGAGGCTAGGCAAAGGTCAGGTAGTGGTACGACAAAGTAAATAGCCATTTGTAGGTCTTGCCTAAGACTGTGCATGAGCTGTTTGTTGTAAGACATATTGGTATTTTACAAATGGCTTAGAGCAGACCCATTGCTTCCCACTGGTTGGATTCATTGTCACACTCATTTGTTTGCTTCTTATTTGTTAGCTGTGTGGACTTTCCTTCCTCTTCTTGTGTTTGTCCCTCTCCTGGAGCATGGATGCTTTACTATGTCCTTCCACTGTTTGCTTTTTCAGGCACACTTTTTTCCTTTTGTTTAAGCACTCTGTGAGAGTGGATATGTAATCCTGGTGTCTACCAAATGTGCTTCTCTCCCCTACTCCACTGTGCTCTGTGTTTCTCTTACCCATATGCTTCTCCACATGCCCCGCGTTCCCTACTCTATCCATGGTCTGTCTTCCGCCCCGCTCCACGTTGCTGTCCTTTAGCGGTTTGGTCCCCCACTAGCACTCTTGGCTTGCTATTGCCCTGACCCATGCACCTGTTTTGCTTCTGCCCCTGTGCTGCTTCTGCCCCTTGTCCCCTGTGCTGCTTTGGTTCCTCATGTTGTTTTGCCCAACTACTTTAAACCCCCCCCCACCTTTGCTCCAGTGTTGCTTCCGTGCCTCATTCTCCTGTGTTGCTTCCGCCCCCACACTCCCATGTTTCTTCCACCTCTCATTGCTTCCTCCACCCGCTTTAAAAAAAAAAATAGAATGCTTTCTGTGATCACATAATTTTGCTGTCGCGCACATTTGTGGTTCGCTGCCTACAAAATGATGTGGCTGGCCATGTCAAAAGCTTCTTTTTTTTAAAGTTCCTTAGCCATCATAGATGCTGTGCCGCATGGCTAAAACCATTGACATAGTCAATAGGTTCCAAAGGCTAGACATACTGGCTTCTCCATTGTTTGTTACTTTCCGTTGCCTTTATCTCCCTATCTCCTGAGTCCTGGGTTAGCAAGTGTAGTGCCAGAACACGAAAGGGAAGGCCAGTGGCAGTAGCTGCTTCCTCTTTACCCCTTGGTTAACATCCATCGGCAATTGCAATTAAGCTTGACTGTAATTTATTTGTTCTGTTTTGAAATACCCAATATTTTCTCTTTGGTTCTTTTTCATTCTTGTCTGAAACATGTGAATCAATGGATTACTGAAGAGCCTGAAACGTGAGTTAAATTTCAGCCAGTTAAAAAAAAGTGTAATGATCCTATTTGTTAATGTGTGTAAAGAAGCAGAATTTATTAAACAGTCTTTACATGTCTTATTTCGCTCACACTCATCCCTGTTCTGCATGTCCCGAGCAGTCTAACCTACTTGTAAGTCTCCTGGCGATCCATCTACTACCTGGGTCTTCCTGCAGGCTACAGAGTCTGGGATATCCCGCATCGACCCCTCAGATACATGCTATACCAACTTCACAAACATATCTCAAATGCCATTAAATGTAGCCAACATGAACAAACTGAATGTATCCCAAAACAACACCGCATAAGCACTTCAAATGTATCCCATAGTACCTCTTCAAAAATAGGTGAAATATATCCTACAATGAAACTAAAACTATTTCCTCAAGCAGAAGCTAAAATATAAGTTACACTATGATAAATTGAATAGATAAAGCCTACTTTGACACCTCAAGCTTATCTCAATTCCCACTTTGAATATACTTAGATAACTTAAGGAATTCTCAGCCAGACATTTGAAATATATCTTACAGACACTCATTGAATAAACCCCAAACATTTTGCTCACTGAAACATCGAATATATCCCAAGTGGTACCCATGAATATATCTCATACTGACACATGAACTCTATACTCCCCACTGAAAATTCACACATAAACCACACTCAATACTTGAATATACCTCACAAGGGCGCATATAATAAATTCACACTGACACACATAGCATACATAATACCGAAACCTCAAAATTAACCAACACCGATTGCTTAAATATATCATACATCAACACCCTGTGTATATTCACCTATGACATCACAAATATCCCTCACAGAAACTTGAAATATATCCCAAACTGACACTTCAAAATATCTTAAAGGGTACATTTGAATATATTGCACAACATCTACAATATGTCCCGGAGGGACTACCTGTAAAATATAACCAACACTGACAACTCAAATACATCTCTTTCTGTAACCTTGAATGTATATATCCACAACTGACACCTTAAGTATTTTCCACCTTGAAACTTTATTTCATACATGTAGCCGAGGTATATCCCATAAAAAAATCTCATAAATAAAACCACACTGATCCTTCCAATACATTTCAATATGTAATCAGTGACTGAGTGGAAGTATTATTAGTATACATGTTCCAAATGAATACGTGTTAGTGGGACATATTTAATTGTATTGATGTGGGTTATATAGTCTATATGCAGCTGTGAAGAGTGTAATATGGTATCTATTACCATTATTTAGTGAGGGGAGGGGCCATGAATCATGAGAGAGGAAACCTCGAGTGGGTCATGGTGCCCTTGCTCTCCTTCATCAAGGGTGATAAATAGCCTATTACATTCTGCACATCTGTGCACATGATTTATGCCATGGCATTTTTTCATGGGTCTTTGGAAAACAGGTATTTAACTAAAGGGTTACATCCATGCAGTAAGGTAAAATCCTACTAACGATGCCAAGTGACTAGGAGGAGAGTTGTTTCGCTGTGAGAAGTCATTGTGACACGCAATCTGTAAAGCTATAATCAGTGTATTTCTAACACCAATTTCTCAGTACTGTGGTATTAACATGGAATTTCACCGTTTATTTATTTGCATTGCTGAGCATGGGGAGGAGCCACAACTCACGAGAGGCAAAGCGCTAAGTGGGTCATCATGCCCCTCGCACGATATTGTAATAAGTAGCATACATTACGCTTCTGCATATATTGATTATGCTGTGGCATTTTTTGATGCATATTTATTTTAACAAAAGTTATTTAACCAAAACCAAGATTCAAGAGGTTACGTTTGTGCAGTTGGGTAAAATCACATTTAAGTGGTCTCCTGACTATTAGGAGTCATTTCCTGTGAAAAGTATTTGGTATGTGCTGTCTGTGAGGCAGTAAACAGTGTTTTACACTGCCATGGCATACATATATATATTTGATATACATATTTGATGAACCTGCATGCAA
The DNA here is from genome assembly GCA_963921515.1 of Calotriton arnoldi. Lineage (NCBI taxonomy): Eukaryota > Metazoa > Chordata > Amphibia > Caudata > Salamandridae > Calotriton > Calotriton arnoldi. The sequence continues at coordinate 28,245 of CAWUFW010019331.1, forward strand.
CTCTCCAATTAAAAAGTTCATCTAATTTGGGTTTGGCGTGGCTAGTTTCATGTACAACAGTCAACCGGGGGCCAGAAAATAGGGAAGGGGGTTAAAAAAAGAGACATTTCACATTTTAGCTTCCACAGAATGATTTGCTTTCTGATACAGAAAAAAATGGCTGAACGGAATTGAACCAAACTTGGCATGAACCCAGAACTTTACTCAATGAAGTGTCTTTTCTTGGTTTGATGTAAGTCCATCCAGTAGTTTTCAGGAAACTAGTGTAAAATATTTTTGGATAGGCATTGAGCGGCTAACATGTGCTAATAATGTTTGCACCGCTTGACAACTTGGCACAAACTTTAAAAAAAAAGGTTTATGCGGTTTGTGTTCATTCAGATTTGTCAAGGGGGCTAAAAAGGGGCTCAATAAAGCAGGGTTTCACATTTTAACTCCCAAGGGGAATGTTTGCTCTCCACTACAGCGAAACAAACAGTGAACGGAAATCCGCCAAACTTGGCATAACAGTAGACGATTACGCAGACAAGTGCCTTTGTTTGATTTAGTGTAAATCCATTCAGTAGTGTTTGAGAAATGAAGGTTACAAATATGTGTCGGAGGAAAAGAAAGGGTTGAAGTAAGGGATAACTAGACAGTTGAAAAGATACTTCTTTTTATTGGGCTGTAATTTGACCATCATTCGACGAATTTGCATGAAATCTGGCAGATGCTTAACATCTTACTCGGGATTTTTAAAAATGTGTACAGCATCATCAAGGGGGAATAGTTAAAAAGGGGTAAAAAAAAAAAATCATTTCCTAATAACTGTGCCATCATTTAACAAATCCACATGAAAATTGGCATTCAGAATGTTTAGTTTTCTTTGTGAGGATATGGCAGGCTTTGTGCGGATCCTTCAAGTGGGTGCAAAGTTAAAAGGGGCGGGTGGAAAACATTTTGATATGCTAATAACTTTGGTGCTGTTTAATGAATGTTGGCCGTCATTTACCAGATTTAGCTTACTCAAAATACTTTGAGTTTCATGCAAGTCCTTCAAGGGGTGGCCCTTTTGAGAGGGGAGTCAAATAAATAGTGCCTTTGATTTTTACTCCCGTAGGAATCTTTGCACTTTGCTACAGAAACAAGCATTGGTAAAGCCAATATGTTGGCCTGTAATGTGCCAACAAATGTAAACACACATTCACAAATGCTGTGTGCACGTATCCTATGCACAAATATTGCTTATCACATTAAAGCCTGCCCTACTAGCTTTGCCAATGCTGGGAAAAGTGGCAAACAATATTGCTTTCTGTGTAGAATGGTTAGAAAAGAAAAGGTTCTGATGTTGACAAGCAGTGTAGTTGAGTTTATTTTTTAGATTTGGAATAATCTCTCGTGCATTCTAATTGAGGCACTTTTTGGAAGGCGGAATGTTAAATCATCAGCTGATAGCATGAGGTGAGGGAGTAATACTCCTCAGGGTAGAGACAAGCACAACCCCACTCCATACATATTTTAAAGAATTGCTTAAAATATGTCACCCATACAGCTGTGCTGTCAAGCCAGGCTAAGGGGAAGATTACTGTACCTAGAAAAGCCATTTTTATTAAACATTTAGAAGAGTCATACACTAATATTTGCTGTATTTTGTCATTCACTGACATACTATTTTGAGGTCATTTTGAAAACGAGGGAAGCTGTTTTCACGGCATTTAACACTATGTTTGCATTAAGAGAAAAATACTGCATTTCTTGCAGTAAGCGGGCACAAGCTAACAGCTGGTACTAATTTTATAACAGAAGTTGTGGAAAAAGAGATAGAAACGGTAATGTCATGATAACTGGTTGTGGCATTATTATTGCTGTGGCAAAACATCTGACATTCTGTAAATGACTCCATTAGTAGGGCAGCGCTCATTTTTCCCTAATGGCAATGCAGCACAGCTCCACTGTACATAACCAGTGGCTGAAAGGGCTTCTACTGATTTCTTAAAAATTGCTCTAACTCTTTTAAGAAGTAATCTTTTCTGTGTTGCTTGACACCACATAACAGCGTCCCTGATATCACCCAGTAACTCCTCCCTGGAGTTCCCCATACCAGGGGCATTTAAAACTACGGAAAGGGAGATAGATGGTGATAGAACTACCAGGGATCAAAATTTGGGACTCTGAGGGTCCCCTTAGAAATGAGGAATTACTAGAGGAATCAGTCATTTGATTTCCAATTCTTCGCAGTATTTCACCCTTAGGCTCCCCCTGATTTCAGCAGGCAGAGTCCCTGAGTGAGCATTAATGTGGTAGTAAGGAGTTTATAGGGTTTAGAAAGGGGCAACATTGAAGGTAAGTAAGGGGCTTTTAGTATTCAGGGAAGGGTAGAGTTAAGAGGTAGTAAGGAGTTTTTAGGGTTCAGGGAAGGGTGGCTTTAAAGGGCGATAAGAGCTTTTTTGAATTCAGGAAAGTGTAGAGTTTAAGGGGTGGTAAGGGTTTATAGAGTTCAGGGATGAATAGCATTAAGGTATTGTAAGGGGTTTGTAGGGTTCAGGGAAGGGTATCATTAAGGGGTAGCAAGGACCTTTTAGGGTTCAGGGAAAAGTAGCAGTAGGCAGTAGCAATGCATTTCTTAGGGCTCAGGGAAGGGTATCGTTAAGGGGTGATAAAGGGTTTTAAGGTTCAAGGAAGGAAAGTGATAAAGGGTATTATGGAATTTTTACGGTTCACGGAACAGTGGCATTAAGGGGATACTAAGAGCTTTTTGGGTTCCGGGATGGGTACCATTAAGTAGTAGTAGGGGAATTTAGGTTTCAAGGAAAGGTTGTGTTAAGGGGTAGTTAGGGGTTTTTAAGGTTGAGGAATAGGTAGCATTAAGGGGTAGTAACGGGTTTATAGGTTTCGGGGAAGGTTAGTGTTAAAGGGATTCTTAGCTTTAGAGAAGGGGAGCGTCAAAGGGTAATAAGGTGTGTCTAGGGTTCAGGGAAGGTTGTTAGTGGGTAGTAAGGATTTTTTAGGGTTAAGGGTTACTAAAGGTTTTTAGGGCTTACAGAAAGCTAGCATTAAGGGGTAGTTATGTTTTTCAGGGATAGGTAGAATAGGGGGATATTAGAGGGTTTGTAGGGTTTGTGGAAAGATAGCATTGAGGAGTTTGTGGGATTCAGGGAAGGTTAGTGTTAAGAGGTTATGAGAGATTTAGGGTTCAGGGAAGTTTGGCATTAAGGGGGATTACTGAGCTTGTAGGGTCAAGGAAAGCTAGAGTTAAGTGGTAGTAGGAGTTTTTAGGGTTCAGAGAAGGGTAGCATTAAGTGCTAGTAAGGAGATTTAACGGTTTACAGAAGAGTAGCATTAAGGGGTAGTATGTGTTTTTATGGTTTAGGGAAGGGTGGCCTTAAGGGGTAGCAAGGGTTTTTGGGGGTTCAGTATTGGGTAGCATTAAGGGGTGTTAATAGGTTTTAGAGTTCAGGGAAGAGATAATAAGGAGCTTTTAGGATCAGTGAAGGGTAACGTTAATGGGCAGTAAGAAGTTTTTAGGGTTCAGGGCAAGGTAGCATTAAGGAGTAGGAAGAGGTTTTAGGGTTCAGGGAAGGGTAGCTTAAGCAGTAGTAAAGGTTTTTTGAGTTCAAGGAAGGGTAGCGTTAAGGGGTACCAAGGACTTTGTAGGGCTCAAGGAATGGTAATGTTAAGAGGCAGTAAAGAGTTTTTAGGACTGAAGGAAGGGAAATTATTTAAAATTACAGTATATTAAATAAGTAAATCAAATAAATATCTAAAAATATTAAATGTAAGGTAAATTAAATATAATATTAGAAATGGAATCCTTAAAAATTAGATAATACATTAACATTAATAATTAAATTAACTTTTGGGGGGTAAGGAGTTTAAAAAATCTCTCCAGCCCATAAATCTTAAAACTAGGAATGAGGGAGAAAAACACCACCCTCTCAAGGAGTTCCATGTTAACGTATCACTGAAGTTGATAATGCAATGGGAATGGGAGAGGAGGCTGGCGCTGCAATAGAGCAACACATTCTTCCTGACTGGCCTCCCCTCATCTGTGCTGCTGCCAGAGAAGTACAACCAGCATAATTATTCAATTATCTAGGAAACATATAGCATTGCAGCAGCATGTGTTTGACCTAAATGTCAAGCTCCATTGAACATAACAGCTAACCTTGATTAAGAGCTCAAATGATTACAGTTATTGGAGGGCAAGCTCTTTTTCTCTGGAAGCACACGTGTGCCTAATCAAAACATGAACTCTTGTCCAACAACATGTGGGTGGAGCCAAATACCCTCTCTGTAGTAGTCCTGAATAACGTAATTACACCATACTTGGCATAAAACAGAACGTTACTCAGGGAAGTGCTTTTGCATGGTTTGGTGTCAAGTGGGCTTAAAAGGGTTAAACGTTAGCGCTATCCAGACCTTTAGTCAAAAGGCAATCCTCGAACTCAGGCTTGCAGACCAACTTTGGTTCTAAATTTAAACAAAATAAGTCCCCCACTGAACGAGGGAGCTTTTTGTTCCGATCGTCCATTTGACGTCCACACGCCTAAAGTTGGATTTTCTCACTCGAAGATTCCCAATGAACTGGCTGCAACAGAAAATGTTCTGTTGCAGTAGCCATTAGAAGATGCAGTCTCGGTCCTCACGTCCTGTAAAAAAAACTAAGAAGAGCTAAAAGCGGACAGGGAGAGCACCCCTAACATAGGGTTTGTGGAACTTGGGACGATTTGCAAACCTCTGAGTGAAACTCTGAGGTCTGCAAACACTTTGTGCTTCGTTAAAGGCCCAAGGAGAAGCTTCTTGGACCTCTATTGGTCTTTTCTCTCGGGCTGGTGGGTCTGGGTTCAGGTTTGCAAACACTGTAGGATGCAGAAGGACCGACAAGAGCCCATGAATCCTTACTGTTCTGCAAACTCAGATTAGGGTTTTAAACCCAAAAATGGAAAACAGTAAAATAAATAAATAAATGATAACAGTAGATACTAATAACATAGCCAGGCCCTGGAGCCATCCCCCTAACAGCCAAACCCCAGGCTTCTCTTGTTGGGTTTGCTTCTTGCAGAAAGTTGGCCGCATGGCCTAGCCATAGGCTAGTCTCCGTGTCTAACCTCAGCTACACATATCAGCATTCTGTGTGCAGTGGGGTTAGCTGCCTTCAGTGGGATAGCAGCAGTGGCTGGTTGACTGCCAGGCCCTGTCGCTAACCATGCTGCTCACAGCGAAATACCATGTACAGAAGGGATGGGAGTACTTTCATGGAAGCAGGATGTAGTACGTCATCAAAATCCCAGAAATGCACTGAAAAGTACAGTTAAAGTAAAGTTACAGTTAATATTGTTTGTAGCACCGTATTGTATGTTTAAAAATCTATAACATTCACTAAAAACACAGTCAAAATGAAGTTACAGTTAGAACACATTAAACGTATTATAACTTACATTAAAAAAAACTCAGACATTCTATGAAAATAACACAATTAAAGTGATGTTATGGTCCTAAAACATTGAAATTCACCAGTTATGGTTAGGTAAGCTAAGCAATACATGCCCCCTCATCATGCACTACTTATAACCTCAGTGATGACATGTTAAATGATATTCATAACCTATCCTGAAAGGAACGCCTTGGTTCACAATGTTCAATGCGTTTTATCCACACTTGGACATCATCAGGGCTCCAAATTATGTATTGATAATCTGCTCCGAATTTCCTGTTCCATCCATCCCATTAATGAGGAAGTTTTCTGACTAGTAGCGTGTTCAAATCCAGCGCGCCTTCTCTCCCGGCTGGTTCGATAAATCCCGCAATGAAATTCGGAGCAGATTATCAATACATAATTTGGAGCCCTGATGATGTCCAAGTGTTGACGAAACGCATTGAACATTGTGAACCGAGGCGCTCCTTTCAGGATAGGTTATGAATTCTTGTTGATTAGTGGCCCAGTGGTGGTGGGACCATTGAAAGTTGAGCGTGGATGAACTACCTAATCGACTAACCGGTATTACACACCAGTGCGCACACCTCCTAGCCCTCACCGCCTATCGAGTTGGATGAAGGTTAAATGATATAATTGGTGACATCACTGATGACATCCAGTATACCTCTATAGGCATTAGTTTTCATTTTGGTAACAATGTGGATAATAATTTTGTTATTGATATCATCTTGAACAAGAGTAAAACCTTTTTTGTAATGGCATGCTTTGGATCTAGTGTTTTGTTACACTTATTAAAGTACTGAATGGACCTTTACTGGTTATATTTGAAAATGTGCAAAGTAATGATGGTTTTCTTGTTCTGTAGTAATAGCTGAATGTCTTATATATCGGTTTTATAGGTATATGCCGCACCGAGTGTCATGATATGTTGAGGTGGGTGTATGGGTTTGTGATGCTACTGCTGTATGTGTGTGGCAGTGTGTGTGTTACTGTATGTTACAGGGTGCCAAGGTGTGAAGTTCATGCTTGTTGCAGTTTGACTAAGTGCACGTTATTTCCTTTGTGGTTGCATTTCATAGCGAATATGTGGTCAAACGTGGTCAGGTGACTTAGATGCTACAGTTATGTTACATGGTTCTGTTTCTTTTATTAAATGTAATTATTAAATTGAAAATACCTTAGCATAATTCATTTGATTTCATGAATTTCACTTTACCCTAGGCACGGGAATTTCCCAGGATTATGCCATTATGAACCATCATGTATTTGTGTCGGTGTTTGCTGCAAAATTATAGCGCGGGAACAACACGAGCAACCCGGGCGGCCATTGTTTCTGACAACTGTGTTTTTCTGTGCTATTTTTTGTGCAAAATGCATCGTTGTGTCAAAAACGGATGCATTTTGCTCAAAATATAGCGCTAAATGATAGATTTGCATTTCACATAATTGTGCGTTATTTCATATAATTTTCCTGAAATTTCACGATTATGTAAAATCAAAGTGCACAACTTTTGCACAGCCCTAGTTTCTATATGATGACACGCATGTTTAGTAGGATATTAAATGTTAAACATTTTACAAAAATTGTGTGGTATATTAGGGTGGTTGTTTCATGTTGAGATGGTAGTTGTCTGGCAGTGAGGTAGATGGGGTCATTGACTATGTTGTTTCTTGTATAGTGGTTTATAACTCCTGCTCTGTGAGTGAATATATTGAGTGTATTTCAAGACAAAGTTGTTTTTATGATTGTAGGTGTGTTGAAGTATAAAAAACAGTTATGTTTCTGTAGTAGTGGTTATGCTATGATTACGTGGTGTATGCACATGCTACTTACATGGATTAATAGATCTACAATACGCATATCATTAGCTAGAACACTATTTTAGGTAAAACAGTTGGTAAATATTAATCTACTTAAAATAATGTTCTACATTGAAAGTAAACAGAGTAGTGGTACAATTGGGGTGTTCTGCTAGTCTAGGACCTCTTTACTTCAAATGCTCACATTCTTATTAACATCCGTAAAGGTAAAAATCTATTTCTAAAGCTGTTTTTAGCACCACACCTATGTAATGCACATACAGTCTATCGTGAAAACAAGCACTGGCAAAGCCAAAGGCACCTCTGCTTATGTCACAGTGCCTAGGGCCTTTCGATGGACATCCATTCCAGGCCCACACCTCTCACTGCTTCTTGGTACAATCCTGACCCCACTTCAACTCCAGGGTATGGTGAAGTTGGCAGGTGAGTGCCTCATCCAGATACTACGTTGGCAGTACTAGTGTTATAATCTGAGTGGCTCACTGGCCCGCTACCTAGATGACATCAAGAGCAGGATGCAAACAAATCACTGGTTCCAGCCAGGCAGTGTAAGATTTATGCACTTTCTAGCATTCTATCCTTTATACATAGGGGGCGGGAAAAGATGGTTTCCCATCTGTTCAGGCATTTTCACCTAAAATGTGTAGCTGATGCTTCTGTTCCGTGCTATCTAGCTGATGTTTATTGTTGCTCTTTTGTAGTTGCCAAGTACTTAGCTTCTGCTTGGCAGACTTGTTTAAAGTTAATTAAGCTGTAGGGCCGCTGTGTCTGTTTACATGAGTTTATTGTATATATGGGATCAAACGTTTTGTTATACTGAGAATTTATTATATCTTCTACATCCTTTATGTAGTTGTAAACTTGCTCTTGATGCTGCTTTATATTTTTGTGCTGTTGCCATGTTTAATGGATTTTTAATCTGAATAAAGTTAGTTTTGATTGTAATACTTGCTATCCTGTTTGTAATGGGGGATTAAATGAATAATCTCTAGCAGATGGGGACGATGCCACCTAGCACTGAACAATCAATCAATCAATCAATCAGGGGGTTTCTAAAGCGCGCTACTCACCCGTGAGGGTTTCAAGGCGCATGGGGGGGGGTGCAGCTCCGGTTCAGTCGAAGAGCCAGGTCTTGAGGTCCTTCCTGAAAGTGTGCAGGGTAGGGGAGCGTCTGATGTTAACCGGGAGCTCGTTCCAGGCCTTGGCTGCGACGTAGGAAAAGGCTCTTCCGCCTGCTCTGTTTCTGCGGATGCGGGGGGTTTCTGCTAGGGCGAGGTCAGCGGAGCGGAGGTTCCTTTTGGGTACGTGGAAGGAGACTCTCTCGTTGAGGTATTTGGGTCCAATGTTGTGTAGGGATTTGTAGGCGGGGTGAGTAGTTTGAAGGTTACTCTCTTCTCGACGGGTAGCCAATGGAGGTCTCGTAGGTGTTGGGTCATGTGTTCGTGCCGTGGGGTTCCGAGGATGAGTCTGGCTGCAGCGTTCCGGATGGTTTGGAGTTTGTGTAGGAGAGTTCTGTTGATTCCGGCGTAGAGGGCGTTGCCGTAGTCCAGTCTGCTTGTTATGAGTGCGTGGGTGACTGTCTTTCTGCATTCAGGGGGAATCCATTTGAAGGTCTTGCGGAGTATGCGGAGGCAGTTGAAACTGGTGGAGGCGACGGCGTTGACCTGGCGGGTCATGGTGAGGGAGGAGTCGAGGATGATGCCGAGGTTTCGCGCGTGGTCTGCCGGGGTGGGTGGGCTCCCAAGGGCGGAGAGCCACCAAGTGTTGTCCCATGCGGAGGTGGAGCGACCGAAGACAAGGACCTCTGTCTTCTCTGAGTTGAGCTTGAGGCAGCTGTTGTTCATCCAGGCTGCGACGTCCTTCAGTCCTTCCTGGAAGCATAGTCTGGTGTTTTCGGGGTTCTTCGTGAGGGAGAGGATGAGCTGGGTGTCGTCTGCGTAGGATACTATGCTGAGCCCATGTTGTCTGACGATGGCGGCGAGGGGGGCCATATAAATGTTGTTGAGCGTGGGGCTGAGCGAGGATCCTTGAGGTACTCCGCAGGTGATCTCGGCGGTTTCGGAGAGGAAGGGTGGGAGTCTGACTCTCTGGGTTCTGCCGGAGAGAAAGGATCGGATCCAGTTGAGGGCGGTTCCTCGTATCCCAGCGTCGTGGAGTCTGGCTGCGAGGGTGTGATGTGAGACGGTGTCGAAAGCTGCGGAAAGGTCTAGAAGGATGAGGGAAGCGGTGTGGTCCTGGTCGAGTAGCATGCGGATGTCATCGGTGGCGGCGAGGAGGGCGGTCTCGTGATGTGGTTGCTGCGGAATCCAGATTGGGAGGGGTCTAGGATGGCGTTCTCTTCGATGAAGGTGGTCAGCTGGGCGTTTACGAGTCTCTCCGTGACTTTGGCAGCGAAGGGGAGAAGAGAGAAGGGCCGGTAGTTTTTCAGATCCGTTGGGTCGGCCGAGGGCTTCTTGAGGAGGGGTTTGACCATTGCCCGCTTCCAGTCGTCGGGAAAGATGCTGGATTGGAAGGAGGCGTTGATGGTTCAGCTTAGCTCGGGTGCTATGGTGGTGGTGGCTCGGTGGTAGATGTGCGGTGGGCAGGGGTCTGTGGGAGCTCCTAAGTGGGTGTTCTTCATGGTCGTGGTGGTGTCCTCAGTGGTGGCAGGGTTCCAGGTGGTGATGGACGGCTGGTTGTCGGTGGTGGGGAGGGGGGTGGTGTCCGGGGTCTGTTCGCTGAAGTTGTCGTAGAGGGCCTTGATTTTATGGTGGAAGTAGTGGCTGACCTTGTTGCAGAGGTCCTGGGAAGGTGTGATGTCCGTGGCTTCGCTGGGGGGTTTGGTGAGCTGCTGTATGACGTTGAAGAGTTCTTTGGCATTGGTAGTGTTGGTGTGGATTTTGTTTTTGATGAAGGATCGCTTTGTGGATCTTATGAGCTGGTGGTATTCCTTCAGGATGTTCCTATAGTTGTTCTGGTCTTCAGTGGTTTTCCTGTTTCGCCAGATTTTCTCAAGGCGCCTGCAGGAGCGCCTGGCTTCTTGGAGGTCGGTGGTGAACCAGGCGGCCTTCAGGGGTGTTGTTTACCGGGGTGGTGGAGGGGTGCGATCTTGTCTGCGCAGTTGCAGATCCAGTGGTGGAGTCCTTTGGCTGCGGAGTTGGCGTCGGTCGTGGCTGGGGGGGTCGTGGAGGAGGGTGGAGTTGAGGTGTTCCTCTGTGATCTTGCTCCAGTTCCTTCGTGGTGGTCGTGTGGTGGGTTGGGATGCGGTGGTGGTGTTGAAGGTGAAGTGTACGCAGTGGTGGCCTGTCCAGAGGGGCTGCGTGGTGTGGCTGAAGTGGATGTTAGTCCCTCCTGCGAAGATGGGGTCGAGGATGTCTCCGGCTCTGTGGGTGGGGGAGGGGACGAGCTGGTTCAGTCCGAGGATTGCGAGGTTGTCGAGGTGGGCGGTGGAGTCGGGGTCGCTGCGGTTGTCGAGGTGGAAATTCAGGTCCCCGATGAGGATGTAGTCCGTTGAGGTGATGGCGTGGGGGGCTAAGAGGTCGGCGATGGTGGTTGCAGAGGGGGTGCGCGGTCCAGGTGGTCTATAGGCGAGGGTGCCGCGCAGGGTGGTCTTGGGGCTGGTCTGGATCTGGAAGTGGAGGTGTTCTGTGTTGGAGAGTGGGTTGCTCGTGCTGGAGGTGGAGAGTCGGAGGGAGCTCTTGTGTGCGATGGCGAGTCCTCCTCCTGGGCGGTGGGGGCGGTCCTTTCTCTGGATCTTGTATCCGTCGGGGATGGCGGTGGCGATGTCGGGGGCGGAGGTGGCGTTGGTCCATGTTTCAGTGAAGTAAGCGAGGTCGGGCGAGAGTGTGTCGAGCAGGTCCCAGATCTCTACGGCGTGTCTGTGTAGGGAGCGCACGTTGAGGAGGATGCATCTCAGTGCTTCGGGAGTGCGGGCGTCCGGCGAGGCTGCGGCGGCGGTGGGAGCACCATTGGTGGTGAAGGATTGTCTGCAGTGTAGGCAGGAGAACTGGCCATGGGTGGAGGTCGGAGTAGATCTTTGGCAGTCAACGTTTCTTCCGGTGTTGAGTGCTTGGAGTGCGGCGGAGCTGTAGCGGTGGAGGCTCCTAGATCCAAGGTTCGTGGCGCTGGCCGCGGGCGGGTCGCGGACGGGCGCAGACGGGCTTGCCTTAGGCGCGCCTTTGGCGCGCCAGTGGCGCGACCGCACAGCGGCCGCCATTAAGTAGGGGAGGGGCGTGCAGGTGGGAGGCGGGAGCGGGGACGGTCAGGGGGAGGGGTCACGGGGACAGAGGCAGCGGCGGGAACGGCAACAAACAGTGAAAAAAAACAACTAAACAATTAAAACAATAGGGGTAGGTGACAGCCAACAGGGGCACAATGCAGTACGGAAGGCACTGGTGGGGGCAAAGAAGAGGGAAGAAAAACGAAGCGGAGAGAGGATAACGCAGAATTAACCACAGGCTTGGCACGAGGCACAATGGGCACAAGTAGACACGGGTGACAACAAGAGGGGGCAATGCAAGAAAAACGATAGCAGGAGTGAGGATACAGTTACAATTACAGATGGCAGCAACAGTACACAATTACCAACAGGCTGGGCACAGCTCGGAGCGGACTCGAACCCTGCTCGAGGGGGAGGAGATGTTCTGCGGTGGAGCAGAGCATGGCGGAGCTGCTGGGGAGGGTGCAGGCCTTGGACTGAACAATAGATTACTCCACCTGCGAAGATGAAAAATCATGGACATTTCCTTGAAGTACACCTACGCCAGGTCAATTACGCCCCTAAAAATATTTTTTTCCATTACTCTCACCTGAGAATGATCCACCTTCTTCCTCCCTCTTCATCGCTGCCACTAGTAGCTGGTGCTCTGGTTAACTCCAGACTGGACTTCTACAATTCAATTAACCTTTCAATGCCTAAATGACTAATTTATGAACTTTACATTGTTAAAAATGCAATGTTGGACTAAAATTGAGGCTACAAAGGCGAGAACATGTTTCATCGTCCATGGGCGAGCTGCATTAGGTTTATGTGTTGAACCAGATCATCTTAAGCTGCCTGTGTTTAGTACTTAAGTGCACTTGTAACATGTCTCAGTGGGGGCCATTTGGTATTCGCCTTGTAGTTCTATGAATGGAAGCACCTCGCCTTGTCTCCACAAGTCACCCACTCTAGACAGGCCAATGAGCTCCCATTTATCAAAGCCCCACTGCAAAGGCAAAGGTGCCCAACCGTGTGGCATCCCATAGAGGTGTAGTGCGTGTGATCCTGTCAGGTCAACCAAAAGCGCTCAGTGCGATGTGCCAGAGAGTAAGAGTCATCGCTGTGGGGCTGGGAAAGGGTGTAGTGCATGTTCCCCCATAGATGGCTCTGAGATAAACCCTGGGTTGCATATTTCTCGTATCCATCCTGTAGGCCGGCTCGTACGTGGGAGATGAGCCCAATGATTGAAAACTATGAGTTTTGATGCCCAGTAATATTTTTGGAGATCGGGTAGTACGATTCACCTGTCATACCAACTCCTGGTCAGTTTCTGAAGTGCTATGTGAGGGGGCCTCCTTTCCAAAGGAGTGTGCGGGGTGCACTATCTATTGCCTGGAAATAGGACTGAGGGACTGGATAGGGTGTGTTTTGGAGGACATACAAGAAACGGGGGAGAGCCATCATTTTAAATAGAGCAGCTTTCCCCAGTAGGGAGAGGGGCAAGGCCTTCCAGTGCTGAATGTCCTTACGCAAGCGTAAAAGCAGTGGCTCGAGGTTGTGTGCATAAAAAGTGTCTGGGTCCCTGGTTATGTATATCCCCAGATAGCGGAAACCCTCCATGACCACTGGAACTGCACAGCCGTTGGTAGGCGTAGCATGCATCCATGAAGGACATAGATCAAAGGCTTGTTCCAAATAATAGTATAGCCCGTGTAGCAACTGAAAAGTGTGAATATATGAATTACTCTATCAAGAGTGGCGGATGGATCGGTGATATAAAGCAGGATGTCGTCTGCATAAAGGAGATTTGGTCCGCCCAGTCTGCCGTGAGAAGTGCTTTCTTGTTGTAAGAGACAGTGAGTGAAGAATACAGAGAAACATTCAGTGCTTAATTTGAGCTGGTGGTTTCCAGTGCTTGGCACCAGCACTTAATTTTCAACACCGGCGCTTATGACAGTCTGCCACATGGTGGCACTGTTTGTCTAATTTAGAGATGAGCACAACAACAGTTGATTATTAAGCAATATACACAGGGCCACTGAAATTATGCGATTGCACAGCTGCTGTGATTTTTGCATAATTATAGATTTGCCGCATTTTCCACGTAATCCATTATCTGCTGCATAATCTGCAGATTTTAACAAAAAAATTGTTTCTAACTTAAACGGTTCAAAAATTAATAAGAACACAGTGACACGTGTTGCTGTGCAGTGGAAGGCTCTTCGCAAAGGATGACTGGTCACCTTTCTTTAGCTTACTGTTATATTTTGGTGTTAAACTGGTACTTATGAGGTGCAACTGATGCTCAGACAGTGTTAACAAGCTAAAAACGATAAAAGAATGAAGTAATACTATCACAAAATATGCTGCATAATGCTGCATAATTTACTTAACCTTGCCAGATAATTTGGCCCTTGCATGCTGCATTATTCCAGTGGCCCTAAATATACATTACAAATTATTAATACCTGCCTGCCACCCAAAAGCCATTCTTATGGTTTTGGGGGGCTAGAATAGTTTGAATTGTTACACTTGTAGAAGTGTGATGGTTAGTAGCTGTGTTGGTGCTGTCATTGCTGTGTCGGCTCCTCCGCAATGGCGGAGGAGCATCGCCCCACTGCCTGGCGCAGAGCCAGCAAACGAAAAATAAAACGATGCTCTAGCATGCTTGTGCATGGAGGGGCGGGCATGGGAGGGTGGAGGAGGAGTGCTTGTGCACTCCCTAAGTGCACATGTGTGGTTGGCCGGCATTCTCAGGCCGACCAAAACACACATGCACACTTAGGTTTCTCAAGCCGGCTGCTCAATGCAGCCGGGCTGGAGAAACCCCCACAGACTCCCTGGTCTGACCAGGGCGTCTTTTCAGCCCGTTCAGACCAATCCCTGCGCTGCTCTGCAGCACAGGGATTGGCTGGGAGTCTTCCCCAGGGGCTTCTGGGACCCAGGAAGAGGCCAGCTGGAGCAATGCGACGTGGGAGGGGGCCGGAGGCATCAGGTAATTTTTTTAATTATTAACCCATCTTACCCACCGCGCTCGCTCTCCTCCCCCCGAGCTACCCCACCCGCCCCACCACCCTTTGTTAGTGGCAGCCGCCACTGTGTCAATGGCAGCGCTAACAGGGGCACTGGGGGGTGCAAGCTGCAGTGGCCTCCTCACCAGGGCCCTGGCACTTCTTTTTTTTTTTTTTACAAATTAAGCACTGGGCAACATTACCTTTGGGGGTTCATGGAGAGAGAGGAAGGGTCCATTTTGGACAAGTTCATATCACAGTCTTTGCATTGGTCAGGTGGAGGCAGGAGTTTAAGTGGAGCCTCATGCTGTGGAAGTTGTGCAAAAGAAACATTCATTTGTGCATTTTTCATTCTCTATTCTGCATACCTTCAGAGCATGCTACACATGCTCAGAGAGTCCGAGCTCCTTCAGTCTTCCTGTTGGCGCGGCTGAGTGCACCTTCACAGATCCCAGGGCCTGAGCAGGAAGTGTTCCCGATCACACACGTATTCAGTCCTGCCTATACTCTCTTCTCCAAAGTCTGTTAATCGCAATTAGGCGGGGACGTCCTCTCCTAATTTCGATTCATAATGATTCTCTCAAGAATTTTAGTATATGGCCCAACAGCCCCTCATAACTGCGATTCATAATGATTCTCTCAAGAATTTTAGTATATGGCCCAACAGCCCCTCATAACTGCGATTTATAAGGATTCTCTCAAGAATTTTAGTATATGGCCCAACAGCCCCTCATAACTGCGATTTATAAGGATTCTCTTAAGAGTTGCGAACCCTGTCATTTTGTGAATTGCAGAGTTCACAATCAGAAAATGGTTTTGTACATTGAGCCCCTTCGAGAAATTTCCTCTCCGAAAATCAACAATCTAGACCCAGACTCGCCCGATAGTGACCTGAGTCGATGCAGCTAATCAGACAAGTGAGCGTAGGGGTTGGAGGACTTCAGGCCTGCAGGGAGAGCGTCACCTCCCAGAGCGTAGGCACCGTGTGGTGAATCACGCCTAATCTGTGTATTGTGACTGCTTGAAGCCGCCTTTATTTTGACATTTCTGCATGCTTACAGTGTGTCCTAGAGCTCTGAAGCAGACATTAGGAAGCGTTTAGTGCTATATAAGACATCAAATCAAACAGCACACAGGAGCTGAGTGAAAATGGAATCGGTAGCCAGGGGTACCACAAAACTCAATGTGCAGTAACACACAGAGGTGGGCGAGTAAACAAATTAACAGGGAGAGACAAGCCAGAGCAGAGTCAAGGGTCTGACAGGAGGACTCTAAGGGCCTAATTACCAGTCTGGTGGTCCAAGGAACGCCAGACTCACAGGGGTGTGGCGGTGGCAGCCCAGCCACCGCCACACCGCCGGTCCGACTGCCATATCACAACTTTAGTGGTCGGAACCCCGTTGCACCGCTGCATCCAGGGAACCGCCGTTCCCTGGTGGTGGCGCGCCGTCAGGGCCTCAGTCATATGCTGCTGGTGCCGCTGTGGCACCGCCATGCTTATTACGAGTTTCAGGACCGCCAGCGGTGTCATGGAGGTCTTTACTCCATGAAAATGCTGGTGGTCCTGAAACAAAGCGGGCCCTACAGGGCCTCCGGTGCCCATTTGCATGGGGATGCATGCAGGGGGGCACAACATGTGCCACCATGTGTGCATGCACCCCAGTTCCTGCATGGCATGGACTTTACAGTCCATGCAGTGCAGGAACTTTTTTGGGCGTTCCCATTGTGGTGCCCGTTTTCAAAGGCACCGCCGTGGGACAGCCAGAAAAAGCCCGCCAGACATAAGGAAACTCATAATCTGGTGGGTGGTAGGCACACGCGTTTGGCGGTGCAGGAGTGGGCCGCCGGGGTAGCGGTCTGCTCCCACACCGCCAAACTCCTAATCAGGCCCTAAGAGTCCAAGACTGAGTTGAGCCCTGAAAATAGTTGCCATCTAATCAAGCAACAAGCATCATGTCATGTGATAGTCTGTTTAAAAAAAAATGGTATTTCTTGAGCATGCAGAATCGTTTCACCTTAATACATCAGATTATCTTTGTTCAGCACACACCCTGAATTCATGTATTGGACGGTATTGTCATATGCGATAGCGAAGAAAAAGGAGGCTCTGAAAATAAAATATTTGCCTGGGATCACACAATTTATTTATAGCGAAGAAGCACGGTTTGGTCCGAGGTTTTCTGGTTTCACAGTATGCGATAAACCGACTAGAATGCTACCTCTTTTTCTCCTTTTTAACACCAGAGGTTTATGCTTTGATTTGTAAAATTTTTGGTGCATGATGTTAGAGCATGGATGGCAGGCCGAAGCCACATTAAAGCTCGCCTCGTATTGCGCTTTAAGGTCCAAGAGGACCTCAAGCTGAGCTAGAGCCAGGTCTCTGGCTCGAGCCTGGCTCGAGCTTTAAGTAGCTCGGCCACCTCTAAAAACACAGGCATAGCAACCCACCCTGCTATATTGACTCAGACATCCTCAAAAAAACAAAAAACAAAGCATGTATTTTGTTGGAGGAAAATATTGTTTGAACGTCACCAAACAGCTTATCTTGTCAGTGAAGTCTCCACATAAAAATGGAAACAGCGACAAAACAGAAAACTTAAGACAAAGGGCCTGATTACGACTTTGATGGTGCTGCGCCGGCTTTGCGCAGGCACAGCACCGCCAAAGCCGTGCATGGCCCGCCCACAAGATACGAGTTCAACTCGTGTCTGGCGGGCTTTTCTTGTGCCCTGGAAATAGGCACTGCAATGGTAATGCAAAAGCAGTTCCAGCACAGCATTGACTGAAGTCCATGCCATGCTGGAACTTGGGGTGCATGCAAACATGGGTTGTGCCCCCCTGAATGCATCCCCATGGCGACGGTGGCATGGGGGCCCTGTACGGCTCTCTTTGTTTCCCCACCACCAGCCTTTTCATGGCAGGCTCACCGCCATGAAATGGCTGGCGGTGGGGAAAATCATAATATGCTCGAAGGACCGCAGCGGTTCCGCCTTGCATATTGTATACCCCTGTCCGCAGGGCCAGACTGGCCGTAGCAAGCATCGGGCATTTTCCCTTGAGGCTGGATGGGTGGGGGCCGATTTTGCAGTGCTGGGGCCTGTTTTTGTACGGGTGCTTGCTTTGCAGCGGTCCTGTTATATCGGCTCCCAGTAACAAAAGCAGCAGGGGGCCTAGCCCGTCAACACTGCCAGAGCTGTTTTGGGTTCTCAGTCCGGCCCTGCCTGTCCGCTTCTCCACCGCCAGGCAACGGTGGTTCCCTGGCACAGCCGGCGCAGTGGTCCAAATGGCCGCCTCATTATACGGTGGGCGCAGGACTGCCACTGCTGCGCCACCGCGAGTCTGGCAGTCAAAGACCGCCAGACTCGTTATCAGGCCCAAAGTCTTAAAAAGGAGGAGCAGCTGCACATGAAGGCGGAGGTCCCTCTGTCACCAAGCGGTTATGGGTCGTGGGATATTGGGGGAGACCTTGTATCCTTCTACCCCAACACTTGGTCATTTGACGAATGGTTCCAAGTGGACCATAAGTATCTACTTGCTTTTAAAAACTTGGGCTTAATGTTGTGTAAAACACTGTATTCTTACAGATTTCGAAACACAACATATGAGAGAGAGAGAGAGAGAGAGAGAGAGAATGTGTGTGCATACAGTGAGGGAATGCTTTGGGGACAAGTCATAAACTTGAATAGTGAGGCTGAAATTGTCAGGAAAACACACAGCAGTGAACTTACACAATACAGGCCATAAACTCCCATTCTGAGGCCCACATTTACTAAAGTTTGATTGGGAACTTATGCAATGCAAGGCAATTTAGTGTTACACACATGTTTGCCTATAAAACTGTAAATAAATTGATCCTCATTTTTGAATAACGTTGCGTCATGCCATCAACGACTCAAAACGTCATTAAACGTGCTACTCAGCGCATCTATGGAGTACTTCTTGTGAATGCGCAGACTAGGGTGAACCTAGTGAGTGCATTCTTTAAACATACACACCAAGATTGCACCCCTTAAGAATTTGCTGCAAACTTAACTGAGCCTGTGATATAGGAACTTATTTTTTTATTTTTTATTATTTTTAAATGATCATTTATTTAGTAAGCATACAAATCCCCACGAGGGTGACCTAGCCCCATAACCCTTACAGTTCTGGGATAACCTCACTGGCATTTGTAATAATAATAATAATAATAATAAATCATTATTATCATTATTATTATTATTAATACGGATGCATTTTATGATTATTAGCACAATTACTGCAATTATTAATAATAATTGTAGTAATTGTGCTAATAATCATAAAATGTTTCCGTATTAATAATAATAAAAATAATAAAAAATAAGTATCATTATTATTATTACTATTCATTTTTATTAGCCCCATAACCCTTACAGTTCTGGTATAACCTCACTGCCATTTGTAATAATAACAATAATAATAATAATAAGAAGAAGAAGAACCGTATTAATTGTGCTAATAATCATTTCTAAAAAATTATGATTATTAATATTGTTATTATTATTATTCATTTTTATTATTATTCTCATGTTTATTATGATTATATATGCTGTTAGCCTACACACTAAAGTGTCTCATCTCATCCATAACTCTCCGTAAACGTACAGATATAGGGCTCGGTTCACAAAGGTATTTACGTGCAGTAAAGTTACGACTGCGGAGTCTCTGCACTCGTAGCGGAATCTCCGCTCTGAGAACTGCAGTGCAAAGATTCCGCCACGAGTGCAGAGACTCCGCAGTCGTAACTTTACTGCACGTAAATACCTTTGTGAATTGGGCCCTTAGAGTATTACAGTCAAGTAGGGGCTCTAAACTTAGATTTTGAGACTGTACTTGTCAGGTAGACTACACCTGTTAGGTCATGATATTTGTAACAGTCCATGAAACTCTGCCAGGCGGGGCACGCCTGGTTGTACATGCTAGGAAACTGCTGGAAGCGTACAAACTTAACATGCCAGAATTCCAGCAACAAAGTCCGCTCTAAGACTGTACATCAGCACGCTGCTACGCGCTGCGTCCCATAACACGATAACGGTACCTCGGTGGTCATCACGCACAACATGGAAACACTTCCCACGTAGGTTTAAAACAAAGACAACACTCTTCCAACCACACACCCTGCATGGTGTACTGTGCTACTCGTGTAGGCAAGCACTTCAGCGCCCCACATAGGGGCAGTCAGCGCTATATAAATACTGCAATCCAATCCAATACAATACACGTTGATGGCATTCAGGAAGCCTACAAACTGAGGGTGTTCTTTTTGAGAACAGGCTGTAAATGTACAAACTGAGGCTGCCCTTGTAAATAACACGCCATTGAACACTGAGGGGGCTGATTTAGAAACGCAATGCTGAATACAAGAAGTAGTATTTCAGGAGTACTCTTTTTACATACTCTTACATACCTTGGCGAATCAGCCCCGAAACATCCAACTCCCTATTTAGTAAAAGTGCAAAGAGGTGACACGTTATACTAATTGTTTATGAATATATCTCCAACATTCCCAGTTTATTGCCATTTCATATTTTCTAAGGAATTCACAAAGGCATGTAAGAGTGCATAAAAACATACTACAAGAGTACTAGTTTACATACTCCAAAATGCCATTGTGAATAGGCCCCTCAGACTGTGATGGCGGATACTAAGCTTGTACCTACTCGTCGTAAATGTAGACAAGTGGGCCCAAATCAAAGAGGATTTGCTGTAACTTACTCCTGTAGTACTCCTGGCTTGGCCCTGAATTCCAGGAGTAAGCGAGGTGTACTTCTGGCTTACTCCTGAAATTCATGAGTAAACCAGGAGTACTCCAAGAGTAAGTATGTGAATCGAACCCCATTGCTGTGACTGACGAATATATACCCTAAACTTACACCCTGAGTCTGTACTAGTCAATATATCAGTAAACATAGACTCAGAACCTGCACCTAGCAATAACATGCCACAGACTTACACATCAAGACTGTACTGGTTGCAAACGTACTGTAAACCCACACAGTGAGACTGCACATATAAAGAAAATGTCCAGTTCGTTCACATCGAGACTATACTCCTCGGGAAGAGAACATGCTATAAACTTACTATCTGAGCTTGTACCTAGCAAGAAGATAAAATATACGTAATAATAATAATGACATGTTTTATATAGCACCCCATACCACACTTCTGCCGTTTATAAGAGCTTTAAATAACAGATGTTACTATTACTTAAATGATGATGCTCAATTTACCCTGGGAGGATAGAAGGATGAGTCTTCCCTACTGGGATCACTTACATGTCAAAAAAAGACTTGAGAACATACTGTAAATGGACACATTGCGCATATGCCTGTCAATAGGTGGCCATGAGACTGCCTGCGAACAGCGAGCCCTAAAGCTACACACACTATGAACTTGTCAATACCAGCTATAAACTTACAGAATGAGACAGTCAACCTGTATCCTGAGAGCGAGCCTGTCTAAAAGAGGTAGTGAACTTACAGATTGTGAAAAAGACTGCATCTGCCATGAACATGGACAGATACCTTTTGTTTATAATAATCGCTCTCAATGCTGTCCCTATTGAAAGTCTGCCCTGAGCGTACACAGCATACGCCTCTGAGGCAGTGCTTAATTTGGGCCAGTGGTTTCCGGTGCTCAGCACCTGCACTAAATTGTCAACACCGGCGCTTGTGACAGTCTGTCACAAGGTGGCACTGTCGGGCTAATTTAGAGATGACCACAACAACACTTAATAATTAATTCAATGTACACTACAAATGACTAATACCTGCCACCCAAGCCATTTTTATAGCTTGGGGACTGAAATAGTCTGAATTGTCACACCTGCAGGAGTGTGATGGTTAGTAGTTGTGTTGTTACTATCATTGGCACCTCTAGCAGGGGCAATGTGTGGTGCAAGCTGCAGTGGCCTCCTGATGAGAGCCCTGGCACTTATATTTTTACAAATTAAGCACTGCTCTGAGGGCAGCTTGTAAACTTTCAGTGGTGGTAGCAAGGGCGACATGGGCTTTGGTGCCAGCTAGGAAAATGCCCCTCCCATTCCCTGGTTTAATATTCCACAAATGGCTATATCCGGGCTGACGCGTGCCCCTCAGGCCTACAGCACCGGTGTCACTGCACCTGCTACACCATGATACCGCTATTAAACGTTAGACACTGCACGCCTAAACTGTCCATCAAGCACATGCCATTTAATGTAGATTTTTTTTTAGAGAGCTTTATGTCACATTAAAGTAGCCTCGAGGCACTGAAGGGGTGCAGTGGAGCTGAAAAATAAGGAGCAGGCGAGATTTAAGGTGGGGAGAGTTGGGTGGGTGATGAAGGAGCTTTGTGGAGGGGGGTCTCCAAATGGTAGTGTATGTGACGGGCTGCAGCTGGCAACCACAGCACTTCGGCGCCTCCTCTCTGGTAAAGAGGTGCTTTCTTAAAAGACTCAGACAGAGATGCAAGGGCAACCCGCCTCTGGAGCAGGAAAAACATCCGCTGTGAGACGATAAGATAAGCACTCCAAGAAGGAGATTACATGTGAGCACGGCGAGCACCTGCTGCAAGTGGGCATAGTGTAAATAGTACCTATTACGAGCGGGGGCACGTAGGTGGGCAGCTTGGAGGGGCCAAAGGACCCTCAAATCACACTTCTTGGTGGTTTCTTCTCCATAGCACTACTTCCAGCATAGCACCCCCTTTCATCAGAGCACCTCCTTTCACCAGAGCACCTTCTTTCACCAGAGCATCCCTCTTCTCAGAGGAACCATTCTTCACCAGAGCACCTCTCTTCACACTGCAGCCTTCCTTCACCATAGCTCCTCCTTTAACCAAAGTACCTCCTTTCACCAAAGTCCCTCTTTTCACCAGAGCACCTCTCCTTACCAGAGCATCCCTCTTCTCTGAGGAACCATTCTTCACCAGAGCACCTCTCTTCACACTGCAGCCTTCCTTCACCATACCTCCTCCTTTCACCAAAGTACCTCCTTTCACCAAAGCCCCTCTTTTTACCAGGGCACCTTCTTTCACCAGAGCACCTCTCCTTACCAGAGAATCCCTCTTCTCCGAGGAACCATTCTTTACCAGAGCACCTCTCTTCACACCGCAGCCTTCTTTCACCATAGCTCCTCCCTTTACTATCGCATCCCTCCTCAAATAGGCACACCCCTTCACCAGCTCACCACACCTTCATTTACCAGCGCACCTCTCTTCATCGGGTCACCTGTCTTCACCCAGGAGTCTCCTTCTACCTGACCACCTCTCCCAACTAGGGGCTCTCACATTACCAAATCACCTCTGTTAACAATAGGCCTGCACACCACCATGGAGTACCCGATAGTGCATCTCTCCTCCACAGAACACCTCTATTCACCAGAGCACTTGTGTACGCCGGAGCACAAATTTTCACATGGGTATCTTGTTTGCCCAATTTACCATTTTTAATAATGGTCTCCATCTATGCAGGATCACTGTCTTCACGGAGCCCTTCTTTTCCCCAAAGCGTCACCTATCACCGGAACACCACCCGTCACCATATCCCCTCCCCTGACAATACCACCTCCTTTACTAAAATATCCCTCTTTGCCAAGGAAATCTCTCCTCGTCACAGCATCTCCATGTTTCAAAACACACCTCTTCACCAAGACATCTATGACTACAGTCTGTCTTCACTTCCTTTATTCATCAAATCACCACTTCTGGGCGGGGCCTCCCCATCTCCAGTACAAAGAACTTCCCAATAGCATGTCCCTTTATAATGCAACCTCCCTTCACCAGAACCTCTCACTTCTCAAGAGCT
Organism: Calotriton arnoldi; assembly: GCA_963921515.1. Taxonomy (NCBI): domain Eukaryota; kingdom Metazoa; phylum Chordata; class Amphibia; order Caudata; family Salamandridae; genus Calotriton; species Calotriton arnoldi. The sequence goes on from CAWUFW010019331.1 coordinate 51,479, forward strand.
TGAGCCCTCCCTTCACCAAAGCCCATCTCTTCACTAGAACCTCCTCTTTCTCTAGAAACCCTCCCTTCAATAGAACACTTCCCTTCACAAAGTCACTATCACTTCATAAGAGCACCACCTTCACAAAAGCTCAGCCTCTTCGCCAGAGTCCTTCTCTTTAATATAACCCCTGTCTGTGAGCCCCTCCATTAACACAAGCAACTTTTCTTCATAACAACACCTCTTTTCACAAGAGGCTCTTACCAGGTCACTACAGACTACTTTCGTGAGAACCACTCCCTTAACATAAGCAAGTCCAATTACCAGTGCATCCCTTCACCAGAGCACCTGCTTCATAAGATCTCCTCATCTCACAAGATTTCCCTTTCACAAAAGCACCCTCCATTCACCACAGCACCTATTTTCACTGGGACCCCTCACATGACCACTGACCCTTTCTTCCTCACCAGATATCATGTCTTCACAAAAGCACCATCACTTCACCAGAGCTCAAAAGAGCTCTCCAACTCACAAGAGGCCCTTTCTTTGTTAGAACCACTCCCTTCACTAGAACTACTCCCTTCACGAAAACACCACCTCTTCACAAGAGCACATTTCTTCATATGATGTCCTCACTCAGCCCTTTCCTTCACTATAGTTTAGTTTTACCACACCTCCTCCCTACACAGAAGCACCCTCCCTTACCAAGAGCAACACTCTTAACAGGAGTCCATCGCCACACCTGAACCCTTTGCTACAGAGATTCCCTCTTTGGGCTGACGCACCTACCCAGAGAAACTCAGCCAACCTTTACCACAACACCTCTCTTCACAGAAGATCCTCACCCCCTCCTTTCACCAAAGACTGCCTCCCTTGGAAAAAAAAAAAAAATCCTGTCCCTTCACCAGAGCATCTCTCTTCATGAGCGCACTGCGCCTCGCCAGAGCCCCTCCCATCTCTAGGTATGCTCTCTTCACTAGTGCGCTCCATTTACAAAAGTTGCCCCCACCTCACCAGACCACATCTCTTCATGAGAACCGCGAGGTTCACTAGAGTTCCTACCATCACAGGAACAGGTAACTTTATTGGAGCATCTCCCTTCACCAGGACATTTGTCTTCCCGAGAGCCTCTTTCATTAAAGATTCTCCAGAGCTGCTGACTTTGGAACTGGGTAACCAGGTTCGAGTCTTGCCGTCGGCTCGACATCTTGTGATTCTGGGAACATCCCTTAATCTCCCAGTGCCTACAAAAAATGAATGCGTCCTTGTGTAATGTAACTGGTGCTCATATAAAGCACTCCAATACCTTCGGTCGAGTTCGCGCTATATAAAAATGCAAAAAAAAACAAGCATCTACAATGCAATAGGTCCCGCATTGAGCTATTGGCATTTGCCTTTTATTTATGTTAAAACATAAATAAAAGGCATTGTCATTTACAATGCCAATAGCTTAAACTCTCGCAAATGCGAGACCTATTGCATTCCAAATGCTTGAAGGCATCACTGAGTTGCCCCCTTCTGTCTCCCATGGCCCCTGAAAAGCTTCCCGTTTACTACGAGTTAAATAAACATTCTGGTTGTCACAACTGCACATGAGAGACCCTCCTGCCCTCCTGCAGTAAGAGAAACTCATTAAAGAAAATAGTGCTTACAGACTAAAGAAGACGTACTGTGTAACAACCAAAGTAAAAGGGCCAGTCCTCATGGGAGGCTACAAATGAAGACAAGGCGGTACTAAGGAGGGACTAACAAGCCTCATAACGAATCAGAAGCCAGCATTTAGGAAGGATAATGACACAAGCCAATGACAAATATGGGCAGAGAGTGGGTGGGGCTTCAAGTACATACTCCAATACAGCATGGCTGGCAGAGCAGCGCATGTACTGCCCAGGCTCGACCTAAAAAAGCAGTGCACCAGAGCACATCCATTAGCCAGTGACCAAGCTTTCATATGGGCACCGCACGTGTCCACTGCCTCTCCACCATATCACCCCCTAACACTGTTTCAACATAGCGCCTCTATCTCTCATTAAGCAGCGCATCCTATCAGCAGTGTATATTCCTGCTCTTGGGCGTATCCCTTCACAAGAGCACCATCCCCAGGGCCGGACTGGGAACCCAAAGCAGCCCTGGCAATTTTGTTGGACAGGCCCCCACCCTGGGGGAGGGATGCAAGTGTTAAGCACTGCTGCTTAACCAAACCAGTCCCCAGCACTGCTGCTTTTGTTACTGGGGACCGATATTGCTGCATCGCTGCAAAACCAGCCCCCAGTAACGAAACCGACCCCCACTGCTCCAAAATCAGTCCCCAGTCTCCCGGGCAAATGCCCGATGCCCGCTACGGCCAGTCCGGCCCAGACCATCCCTCGCAACAGCACCGCTCTTCAGTAGGTAGCAAGGAGGCCATGGACCATGGTGCAAACAGAGAAAATGGCCTCTTTGGCTGTTGTGGGGGGGTTGTAAAATCCAGCACTGTCAGGGTTCAAAATGCCCTCAGGGATCTGAGCCCCGGTAACACTGCGCCTGCTGCACGATTCTAGCTACACCCCTGCCCCTCTTCGCAAGAGCCCCTCTCTAATTTTCCTCAACATAGAAACCCCTTTTACCATATCACCTCCGCTGTAAAGCACCTTTCTTCACTGCAGATATGAGTTCAATGACTCTGCCATACCACCTACCTTGCCTTATAGAGCACGTGCCTTCTTCTGGGGACCTCTTTATCAGAGCACCCCTATCAACAGAGCTCCTCCCTTAACGAGTGCACCTCTCCTTAACATGGCAGGCAGAGAGAGAGGGGCAACCTCTGACCTCTCCCTAGTAACCTGACATCTGACGGCCATGTTACTTGGAGCCTGGTGCTAATCTTCGATGTCACTCAGGAACCTGACGTCAAACTGTGAAGCCCTGCGGGAAATGTAGTTGGTTGGGAATTACGTCAGGCCATGAACATATTTTATTCAGCCTGTTGCAACAATCTATTAAACTAAGGCCGGCCAATGACATAACTCCAATATCTGGCCGTTAGGTTATGACATCACCTCAGGGAAAAGATGTCCGATTGTGACATCGCCCCAGATACTAGACTGAGACTTTTTTTTTTTTTTGCAGTTTTATATAGCGCGAACTCGACCAGAAGGTATCAGAGCGCTTTACATGAGCACCGGTCGCATTACAGTCGGACACATTAATTTTAGGCAGATTAAGGGGAGATAAAATGATTTGCCCAGAATCACAGGATGCTTGAGCCTCTCGCTAGACTCGAACCTGGTTCCCCGGCATCAAAGTCGGCCGCTCTAGCTGTTAGGCCACATCCTCCAGGAGTTTGATTGCAATTGAAAAATCACTCTTGGAACCAGCCATGATAGATTAGGACAGGGTTGGACAGGACATAATACACACAGCGGCATCCCCTGTTCACTGTGGATTGGCTGGCTACTTTCAGAGGTGGCCTCATCAGGTCGCTCGTCCAGCAATGACCCCTGAAGGAACACACCCATTTTTTCCCTCAATTCTCCTCACGATAATGACTCGGTACAACATGACACTTTATCCAAGGCTGCTTTTTGCTCATAGTCCACTGCAGGACTTCATCACAGAAATTCTGACAGGCTGTGGCGTCACTTTATATAGAGATGACGCAGCAAACTATGACATCACCAAATATATCAAACATCAGTCTGCGACACAACTGCTAAATTAATAAAACCAACGTGGCCTAATCGCGACTTCGGAATATGGTTAAATATGGACATTTTTATATGTTCTCACAGTGCACTTTTTTTTTACCTCAGCTTGCCTTCGTACTGTTGCGGTACCGTGATAATCTCTCACACACGCCTTCACCGAACACTTCCCTCTCTCAGACATGACACCTACCCAAGCTTCCCTTCAGAAACCCCTCCTAACTGACCCTTAGTCACCGAGTCACACCGGCTCTGTTTGCTATTGCAAATGAACTTCCCTTCTGACACCTCCGAGCGCATCCGGGCCAGAGGAGGTCAAAACGGGTTTAAGCGAGCCTGCCCCGGTGGTTCCAACACGAGAGACCTGTTAGGCCTCGACGTTTCGTATACTAACAATCGCTGCAAAGTTACTGCAAACCACAACCTTAAAAACTCAACCCTCTGCTCCGAGGAAACAAAAATTCAAGAAGCGGGAACGTAAGAATGAGGGGGAAAACACTAGGCCAACAGCATGTGGCCTGGTCTTCACCTAGTGAGGGGTATTTCCGTCCTACGAATTTGGCAGGACTGGTTTCCTTGTCGCATATTCGAACATGTTATGGCCACGCGCCTGTTGAATCCTCGTTGTGCATTAAATTGATACTCAGTTATACAGCCCTACACCAAAAATGTGAATCAATAAATGAAATATTTTTAGAGGCAGGAGAGTGGCTGGGGGATAGGGGAAGTTGACATAAATCAGAGCATTGTTGCATTCGTTATTTGAAGTAGTAGCATGCTAATCTCAAATTTAAAATAATATATACTTTTTATTAAAAAAATGAGAATTTGGAGGACGTACCTGGGATTCGGTCTGTTGCCAGAGCAGGAGGATCTGCAGCCACCTGTGTGAGGAAGAGGAGGAGAGGCGGCATTAATAGTGGTAGCAACAAGGACACCGGTGGAAGGAGATTTTGGCAGCGAGCAGTAGAAAAGACCTTACACGTGGAAGCCGCATAGCCCACGACAGGCCATGGCGAAGACGATCCAACAGCGGAAAGGGATAAATCCAACAAACTCACAGAAATTAGCAAATTTAGCTCTTTCAACGCACAAAGGGGATCCAAGTGTCCGGCGATTAGGGAACCGGTGATTGAGGGAACCACGTCCTAGTGGTGGTTTTAGGGGAGGTGGTGGTTCAATGGAGAGACTGAGAAAATTGGAAAGGTAGAAGTGAATGAATCAATGATATAAAACATACGAAGCGGAGCACGACAAATTGAGTTGTCTTGAAGACTTTTCGAAGGTTGCCTTGGATCATGGGGATCCCACGCTGTGCTTCACGGTGGAGGAGTCCCGGACCAGTGTGAGAAGGGCTACTGGTGGCTTGTTGAAGTGGTCAAGTCCACATGAGCCCTAAAAGCACTCAATGCCCATCTGAGCAGCCGCGGGTCCACCCTAGCCACCAAAGGAAGGGTCTCATGAGGCGGGCCTTCTAGGGTCTGTCCTTGCGTGCGCAACCCAACTTCAGGATGGTGGGCAGCGGAGGCGTGCATCAAGTTTTCAGTCCACTTATTCAGGCAGGCCCCCCTACATTGGGCACCTCACTAAGACTGAAGGCTGCCCACAGCAACCCAAGCTAGACTCCAACTGTGTCAGGCCACTTTCCAGAGCACCACGAGACCACGTCCAACAAAACCTTTGTGCCACTTTGAACACAAGAAGCACCAGCTTCAGCACCAGCACAGGCAGCACCTCCAGCAGCCCCAAATCCAGCGCCTCGAGTACCACCTGGTCCAGGCACCACTCCAAGTCCCAGCAGCACCTCCACAGCGCCCACCTCCGGCAGCAGCAGCACCCTCTGGCCGCGGGCTGGCAGCTCACGTTCCCTGGCTGGCAGGACTGCTGCCCAGTCTGCCCGTGGAAGTCCTGCAGCAGCTGGGAGAGCCGGGAGGAGGAGACGGGCGGGGGCAGTGGAGAGAGACAGGGGTGTGAGAGTCAGGGGAGGGAGGGGGTCTGTGTGTGGGCAACTGAACTGACCCCGCGGCTGTAGGCCCATTATGGGGGGCGGGATTCACCCCGGCCCATTACCAGCCCTGGCTACTGGGAGGGGAGGGGGCTAATGACCCCCCACTCACATCTGCCCAGAGATTAATCAGTGCACACCTAGCAGAAGCGGTGGGGGCCGGGGGTGGGGGAGGCGGTGGCTTTTTTAATTTCCCAGCCTTGATGGAGGTCTGAGAGTGTCGGTGTGGGAGGGAGGGGGCACTGCAGTCCGATGGGCTTTCCACACTTAATTAAAAGGGGAAATCAGACAAACTGGAGGCTTTATGGGCTCCGGGCCTTCCTCGGGCACAGCTTAGGAGAAGAAAAGAGAGGGCGGGGGAGCGGAAGCAGAGGAGACGGGGCGGGTGACAGCCCCCGTCACCACCACGGACGGACCATGACACAAGTCAGACCGCTCCGGACACCTGAGCGCGCGGGTCCCGCAGTCGAAAAACCAGCCCTGAATAAATGCACGAAAAAGTGGGCCGCTGGGATTCCGGGGCCTGCAGCGAGCTGCTCCGGACAGGGAACGTCGATGACTCCTCCTGGGTGGCACGTACCCCATCGACTGGACCCCTATTTACGAACACCTTACCTCCAACCCCCAAATTCACTGTGCTTTCTCCAGACTCGCCCTTTCCCATGCTCTTTCCCCATCAGATTTCTCAGCTTCCCCTTATCCAGGGATATTATGCCCACGTCATACTCCACCCACTGCCCCCCACAAGCCCCCTCGTTCCCCAACCCCAATATACCCTTCCACAAGCCCACTGTGCAAATTCAGTAACCCTAACCCTCAAAGCCACCCCAGAGGTTTCTATCAACTAAGTATCTTAGCCACCCCTTCCCTATCAATAGCACCCCCAAGCCATGCCCCATTCACTAGACTCCCCAAGAATCGTCAACCTCTCCAAAGCCACCGAGCCACGCGGATCTCATCCTCCAGTCATGCCCATCCACTACCACCCCCCCCCCGCCCATGCCCCAATCCAAAAGCTCCTAAACCCAAAAGACACCCAATGGAAAGGCGTGCTTCCACAAACCCCCAATCTCCCTCAAAGGACCCGATCTGCCCATGCTCCATCACCAGAAGACCTGCCCTTGCCAGAAATCTGGTCCCAGATTTTAGAAACAGACACTAGAATGTGGTATGACTGTGCCCACAATGAATACGTGGCTGGGTGGGTGGAGGTATTCACTGCGACTACCACCCCCAGGTGAGGTGACCATAGTCAAGCGCAGACTCCCTCCACCACAAAAATGGCTTGTAATTCATATATAAGCGGAATTATCCCCTCATTCCAGGTCATTAAGAAAACTGTTTCAAATCTTGGACTTTTGTGTGATAAAGTAATGCATTCTGGGCACTGTAGTCTTTTTGTGCTACCATTGAATTTATAAGACAAACGCACCTGAAAGCAATGATTAGTAGGTGAAGTGTTCAGGCCTGGAGACAGTGCCCTTAATAACCTAGAGTGAGGCGGTAATCTGGTTAGAGATTAACAGCCAGACCCATCTATTCTGTACATCCCTTGGCTCCCAGCCTAGTTTTCTGCATTTTCTTTATGCCCCACCATGGCTGTATTCTGGTCTTCTTTCTGGCCTTCTTTAGGGGTAAAGAGGCCATACACCCAAGCCCCACACCATACAACAGTGGAGAACCACTCTTTTGGTAGATTAGGGCGGGAGCGGTAGGTAGGCCTGGAGAAGAGCAGACATAGCCCCACTTCATGCAAGCTGAGGCAGAGAGCAGTCTGGTAGCTTGCCCTCGGCCTGGAAACATAAAGTCACGAAAAAAGGAAAGATTATTTAAACATATTGAAATCAGTGGCCAACTAAATTATCATCAGAGGTGGCCTATTTCGGGTTTTTGGTGCCAAGCGGATCACAGTTTATATCTGTTGCTGCGTGTTTAGCGGCTCCTTTCAAGGAACAGCAATGGACGTGGCCTGCGTGCCTTTGACGTGGGTTCACGCAGAAGACGCAGAGACTACAAAGCCCCTAGCAGCGTTCCAAGGCACTCAACTGGCCAAGTGACAAGGGGGGACGTGTGCTGATGAAAGAGGGTCACTCTGTGAGAGGGGATGAGCAGCGGAGCGTCGCAGGGATGCCTCCGAGGCCCCAGCCCATTCAGTGCCTGTCTGGAAAACAAAAAGGCGCAGAGGACGCTTGTCAAATAGCCCAGCGAGTCAATGCGCCTGTTGGCGAGATTTGTGTGCAACATGCAACAACTCACAGGTTTTACACAGGCTGCTCTCAGCTTTTCATCCGTAAACCTTAGATAAAAATTGGTAGGGAAATAAGACATATTTGCAGCTCTGTGGGTTGTAGCAGGAGTTACATTAATTATTGCCAGAAATGTGGTGGCCCCACTCCTGCTGGATGGAGAAGGGAGTTTGCACGAGTAGGAACAAGGCGAGTCACAGTCAATAGCAAATTGCCAAGTCATTTTGGTGTAAATATGGACGTTTTGAGGGACAGGCCCAAAATGCCATGGAACTGCAGGCCACAACACCGATAAAATGCCGCTATTGCGCCATACACCGAGTGTTCATCGAAAACTAGTATACGTTACGCTGATATATTTATAAAGGGAGATATACTGTTCAACTCAAATGGTTACGTTTCTGAAATGAAGATACGTTTGGGGGTTAAAAGAAGCACATTTCGAGGGCCGGCCAACTAGGAGATAGCTGAGCTCGAAAAAGGAACTTTGTAAGTTTTCAGTGGGGTGTGTTGCTACTCTCAGAGGCGCCTTTTGTGGGTCTCAAAAACGGGCATATTGTTCTAGAATGAAATATGTGCACGTTCTCAACTTAAAATGGAGCACAGATGGCTCTCTGATGGGCCCGTTTTAGGTTTAAAACGAGGCACATTTCGAACTTAAGATGAGACAGGTTTTGGGCTGCAATTGTTTTGACGTCAAACGTGATGCATTTTAGGCGTCAATTAGGACACTTTTGAAAGTTTCAAGTGAGGCTCATTTTTAGCCTCAAGTGAGGCATACGTAGGACCTCACACGCCTTGGATTTTGACGCCAAATGAAACTCATTTAAGACTTTGAATAGAGCCCATTTGGGTCTCGAGTGAGGTACATTTCTGCTTCACGTGAGACACACTGAGGGTTTCAAATGACTGAAAAGGTCTGTTAGACTGGATTTTTTTTAGAGGGACAAAGCAGAAAAAAAGAAACAAAAAATGTTGGCTCGCCGAAGCCTTCCCACCCCCCCTCGGAGGAAGAGTTGGGCGGTCTGGGCTGCCTTTTGAAGTTAAAGCCCACAGGGAGGAGGTATTTGTAGCTATTGAAAAGAGTGATTTGTGCTGGTGCGGGATTAGGCCTCACCTGCCCGCCTCTCACCTTTCCATTCAGCCCTCGTTAGGAGCAGGAAGCCGCAAACCACAGACCAGCACTTCCAATAAACACGGCTGTTTATTCTGTCTCCCAGCCCCCTTCAGGGAGGACTTGTCACTCGGTGACAATCATTACATTTACATTAAGTGATAACGTCTCGCGGAGAGAGTTCTCTACCCGGCGACCATCCTGCCTTCCACTTCTCGCCGTCACTGCAGTTTACTTTTCCTTCTCCTCGCTCCTCCACACGTTTTCTCCTTTACCATTTAATTACCAAGTTTTCCCTCCTTCCCCCAATTCTCCCTTCAGTCATTCCTTTCATCCTTTCTGTCTGCCCACGTCTCTTTCACCGTCTGAACATTTTTCTTATTTTCTCAGTCTTCCGTTTCGGATTCCGCCCCTTCTCTCCATCTTTACTCATATACCTATTCTAGTCCCCCTCTCTTTCAGTCCCCAACTCCATTTCCACTCATTTCATCCTTTCTATTATTACACAGTCTCTCTTTGCTCCTGCCCCTCTTCTCCATCTCTCTGTGTTTACTCGTTTTTCCTCTCTCGTGTCAACATAGTCTTTTCCCTTTCCTGTCATCACTTCCATTTCTCTAACTTTACCATATTTCAGGTACCCTCTCGCACCCCAGTCTCTCCTTCCTTCCCTTCTTCTCCCGCCTTACGCCCAACTTTACTCCTTTTCTCATCTTCTCAATAATTACGGTCTAACATTCCTTCTCCAACCACTCCTCCTTTTCGTTGCCATCATGCCAGCTTCTCCTAGTCTTCATTCTCTCTATTCCTACCTATTCCATTCGATTTTCTGAGCCATCACCTTAGTCTGCCCTCCCTCTGACCTTTCCATCTTCATCTTTCCTTTATCCCTTTTATTCTTACAGTCCCCACCTCCTCAGCACTGCTAGCCACTGTTCCCTTTCTTTCTCCTCTGTCCCATTCTTGTTCCCTATCCATTCTATTCTAACATTTTCCTGTTGTACATCTTTCTTCTTTCACACCTTTCACTTTCTTTTTCTTTTTCTATGCCTTTCTACCACCTTTCTCCAGGAAAGGTTATGTTCTATCTTGTCCTCTTACCGGCCCCCAATCTCATTCACTTGCCTGGTTCCTCAAGCCATCCCTTTGTGTTTCTCTCCTCTTCCCTCCTCTCTGTCCTTTGTTTTTTCTGCTCCTTATCGCTCCCTCATCTATCTCCATCTTCTGGACCTTGGACCCAACCCCCTTATCCATTCACTGTTTTGTCCCTGCAGTCTTTCTTCTATTTCCTTCTTCTTTTTCTTTCACCAATGGCCTGAAGAAAATGAGTCATTGTTGTCTAAGAATGGGAAGATAGCTTGTAGTGAGGAGGAATCTAGGACCCCGCAGTATAGAATCCTCCCTTGTGCACAACCAGGGTACTCAGCAATACCCAGGAAGTGTGCGGGTAGCAGGGCTTTCCATGATAGGGTACACCAGGGAGAGCATGGGTGGAACCAGGGTCCTCTAGCAGTACAGAACAATGTAGAAGAGTGAGGGTATATTATAAAGGGTAGCATCGTTCATGTACCGTTCTATCGTGCCCTTTGACTAGCCTATGCTAGCAACACAACTGGTGACAAAGGTAGAGATAAATCCACGTGTGGTTGGGTACATGGTTGCATTTTGTGCCTGACAACCGCTGGTGGTAAACCCCCACATTGCCATGCGATGAGGTGAGCGAGGGAGTCTAATGGGGTGACAGAATAATGCATCTTCCAGAAACAGGTAGGGCCCTAGCCTGGTACGCGTGAGGGAGACACGAAGGTCAACCATGGCCTCTGCTCTTGTTGTGGGAGGGACTAACGATATGTAAAGTGCACTGAGAACAAACCTCATCACTTTGTTGTGGTCCGCTCTGAACTTTCTCCTGATCCAAATTGCGTTGAGAGTACCACTGCTTCCCTCCCAGAGTGAACCCAAGCACCAGAGCCTGAGTCTGCGGTCGGCCGCTTGCATCATACGCTTCATTGCCCATGCGGGAGACCCGATAGCATGTGGAGGGGAGCGGACTGTCCAATAAGAAGTAGTGTGAGAGGACTGGATAACATGACATGGCCATCCGGGAGGCAAGCATGCATGTGCCCCGCTCAGACAGAATAACAATGGCCTCTGAAGAAAAAGACAAAATCTTGTGAGATCAAAGGCGATCTTACCAGTATTGTGATGCTATCCTGGTGTCAGGACATACCACTGGAAAATAATAAGACCGTGCGTGGCAGCCATTTTACGATAAAGCACCAACATGAGTAATAAGCTGAATGACAAACATAAGCAGACTCTGTAAAATATCAATGGTTGCAAGTGAAGACCTAAGTACTCATCAAATTAGAACATTAGTGACAGCATGCAAGTAACCCTAACAAATATATATATATAAATTTATATTTACACACACACACACATACATATATATATATATATCAAAACTTCCTCACGCTGCAAGAACGCAAGAATAGTCGCATTCTTGCGCTCTTGCAGCGTGAGGAAGTTTTGATACTACAGCGGGTCCAGCGCCCGCCTGTCGGCACCAAACCCGCTTGGTGGATGTGATCGGAAGCAAGGCTGGACAGTTTTTCCATATATATATATATATATATATATATACACACACACATAAATATACAGAGAAGTTGGATGCCGTCTTGGAATGGGCCAACGTGTAGCAAAAAGTAGTGTGGCGGCTAACTTATAATGGGCCAATTCCCTATGGAAACAAGGTGAAGATTTCTTAGCCAGACTAGTAAGGGCCAAATGAATATTAATTGAAAACACAGAGAAAGAGGCAGAACAAAATGAGACCTAAAAGAACCTAAGAAGTATGGGAAAAGGCTCTCTGCAGTCTGGGAGAACGGAAATGGAGTGGGTCCGGCAGCATAGAAGACGGCCAACTACAAATAGTACATAGTGAGGGAGGTGGGAGGCTGGAAGAGCAAAGCCGTCATTGTGTGGGTCAAAGCCGGCAAATATTGCACATCCACAGAAGTCACCAGGGGTGGGGTGGCAAGCCTGGAGGCGGCGGTGGGTGGGTCAAGGGCCAATCAGCCTTTCTCACCTGAACCACTACGTACGGCTTCTGCCCCCGGACTTGCCCTCGCTCGCCTCGTTGAATCACCAGTGTTCATCACTTCTTTGTTTCCCACCTACCCTTACCCTTGATTTTGTTCAGTTTACAGTTGTTGATTTGTTGATGCGTGTGGTAACATTTTGTATTGCAGTCGTTTAGGCCTGCTTGTTTTATTTGTCATATTTGGGTATGGAATGGCTCATGGTTGGCAGTGATGCTGCTGGCCATCTTGACATTTAATTGACCATTCATTTCTGGATCCAGAGGGGTTTTGGAGCATGCAATTCCTGATTGTGGGTTATGGAGTTTGAGGCTGATGAGCCTCCCCTAGTTCTCTTGGAAGCTTGGTGGTCCATCTCTGTGGCTCTTGGGTGCGAAAGATGCAGGCTGTGCCAGGCGACCATGGGGCATATTTACATGAAAATGGCGCAGTGTGGTGCCGCAAGCAATTTTGCTGCGCTAAGCTGCGTAATTTCCAAAATGCAGAGATGCACCTTATTAACAAGAATACAGTGCTTCCCTGTGCTCACCCCTGCCCTGGGGCTAAAAAAAGCTGCCTAGCGCCACTGCAGGCACCCGTGCACCATGGTGCAAGGGTGCCTGCGTTGCAGGGATGATTGTGTTTGTGCAGGAAGGGACACCTTTCTGCACATAAAACAATCATTAATGGCATTTTGCTCCTATGTGTGTTTCGCTGAATGCAGCACACATAGACAGAGCCAAAAACAAGGAGAAATAAAAGTATTTCTCCTCGTTGCGCTACATTAACACCTCAGTTTGAAAGGCGTTAGTTTTTGGCTCTTCCTCAGATTTACAGATTCATGTAAATCATGAGCAATGTCATAAAGCCAAACTAAATGCTTGGAATGCCCACAGCAACATCCATTGCAGGCCCCTTTGCTGCAGAAAACTGCGTTGCAGAGTGCCATTTTTAAAAGGCTGTGTTAAGCCACGCAAAGGGGCTTAGCGCGTCCTTGAAAATATGGGCTAGCATAGAGTGCCACAGAGCGTCAAAAAAGTGACGCTTCAGTGGCGCTAGGGGCTTGTAAATATGCCCCCAAGTTTGACCTGTTTTCCAAATCACAATTCTCCAAAGAGTGGCAGGGTGACATGCAGGGAATGCCTTTGTCACAGTCCCAGGCTCACATCCGGCCATGCTCCTAAGTTTTAAGGAGCTTATTAAATTCAAGACTCAGGAAGTTGGGCACCCATTAGCATTTTGGTTCTGAAGATTCATGTAGGCTTGGGAAGGAGTATGGTCATGAGCTCTCAAGCTGGGATGGAGGATGGCCAGAAAGTCTATGTCTATCTGACTTTGTATGGTAACTAAAAACTCTTTTGATCTCCTGTAACGTTGTATTTTTATGGTTTTATCATTAAAATGTGTTTTTAATTGGATCCTCCCTAAATTCTTTTTGAATAACTACGGTTTGAGAAGTTTTTTCTCAAACCACCTAGAATGGTCTTCTCGGGCTGGTTTCTCATTGTTATTTGCCCTTGGGTACCTCTGGTGCTCAAATGTTGTCCCTCCTAATGATCTTCAAAGCAAGTAACAAATAAACCACAAATAACATTAATATCACCTTTACTCACTGGCTTTATGTTCGAGCCATGATGCACTCACAGAACATAAAGCACATTGGGTGAGCAGACAGCCTCATTGGTAAGAATCACTGACAGATACCCTCTCATCGGAACAAAATTCAAACACTTGTAAAATGGAAAGTGTGACTAACGAAAAGGTTCAAGTAAATAGAGGCTCAGACGCTAAGGGAGGCAATCACTAGCTGCTGATAAGTGCAGCAGTCTTCCAATCGCAAGTCTGAATCACAACAGCCCCGACTCAGACATCCATCTTTTCTGGGTCAGTAAATTGAGTACCACTGAGTTGAGTGATGGTGGTGCCTGTTTCTGCATAATTTAGAGACAGCAACATGGTGTAAAGCACCACACCTCTGTAGGCATCCATAGACATAAGAGCATATTTCTTGACACAACATACTAGAGAAGTTGATCAAGAAACTCTCTAACTCATAGAAAAGCGAGAAAATGATAATTTCACAAAGAAAGGCACTGCCGTGTATCGCTACCAGTACCCGTGGCAATCAACATGGGAGTGAAGCATAGACAGTGTCAAACAAGTAAAAATCACAAGTGAAAAAAAGTGTGAAAGGGAAAGTTGTTGCTAGTGAAAACATACATCAATTGACAAAATCATTGTTGACTCGCCAAATATCAGAGGACCATGCACCTCACCATCATGCTGGAAGAGAAAGGATCACAAAAGTCAACTTCGTACCTCAAGGTTCCACCCCCAGTAATAGAAGCCAACACGTTGACTTTGAGGCCTGGGTGAAATAGGAAGCTAAAGTTGCAAAATTACTTTTTCGAAGAAGCATGAGACTCGTGAGATGAAAAAAAACCTGCAGCTTTAAAAAAAAAAAACTAAAAAAATCTTTTTATTAAACATTCCTCAGTTGCAGAATATATTACCACAACAACAGGCTTTGTGGTAGTAAGCACAGTACATTGCGATTCAACGCTTATATTTAACTTAACCAACATCAGGCCAGAGGGATATCGTACGAGTTGACAGTAACACACATATAATACCATCGGTTCACCGGAGAGGGTTCTCCCTGTTCCCTCTCGGCCCCCAGAACTTTCAGAGTCCCCTCTACTCAACCCAGTGACCCCACACCTTTCCCCACTTCTGCGGGCAGCCTCTACTCTCAGAAATCACTCTTTCTGTGGCACAGCACCATTGCCCTACCCTTAACGGCAGCTTTTTTTGATTGATTTAGAAGAACAGGACTGTCAGGACCTAGAAGAACAGGACTGTCAGGGCCTAATCCGAATGCTCATTACAAGAAAGAATGAAAAGCACAAAAAGGAAAGAAGCAATGTGTATACACTTTAACCCTAAGAGAAATGTGGACCAAGAATGCCTCATCTTCAGCTTGGCATGCATGGAACCTAAAAATCTAGCGTAGCGATAGTTTTTATTGAAAGGATAAATATATTGTTGGTGGTATTGGCTTCCTGGCTGTGGACCATGGAGGATTCCCTACCACAGGGTTCAAGTGTTCTCCTAAAAACAAGACATCTCCACTATTCATAGAGAAAAAAATATCTATAACATTACAGCCCCCTTTTCTCTTCTTTACCTTTCTCTCTCCTCGTTAAGACCCCCTTCTTAATTTGGTCTCTTTCTCTCTGGCTCTCCCTCTACCCATTAATTATCTATCAGTTGCCTTTCCTTTTCCATTTCTCCTTCTTATTCTTTCTCTTTTATTTCAGTTTCTTTCCCACCATTTCTATTTTCCCTCGCTATCCACTTAGGCCCATATTTATCATTTTTTCAGGCAACGCAAAACACAAATAGCCACCTTGCTGCGTTGCACTGTGTGAAAGTGAAAGGGCAGGAATGCACCATATTTGACATTATACAGTGCATTCCTGTCCTTTCCTAGTGCTGGCCCACTTTTGGCTGCCTAGCACCAATGCAGGCACCCTTGCGTCATGGTGCAAAGGTGCCTGTGTTGTGGGCAGGATTATTTCTGTGCAGGAAGGGACACCATCCTGCACAAAAACAATCCTTGGAGGCATTTTCCTTTAGAAAGAGGAAAAATCGAGGAGAAATAAAGATATTTTTCCTAATTATGCCTCACCTGGGGAGGCGTAGCATATTGATGCATTCCCAGGTCTACCACTCATGGTAAATCTGGGAATGTGCCAAAATCCATGGGTGGATGCGTGAGAACGCCCATGCTTTACTCATGGAACAGCTTTCTGGGGCGGAGTGACGCAAGGCATTAATTTGCGCTACCGTGCGTTACTCCAGATTGATCAAGCCATGCAGGGCCACACAAAGTGGCCTTGTGTGGCTTGATAAATCTCACTCAGGTTTTGCGTCGCCCTTGAGCCCCCTTGCGCTGTGCACATGCAACGCAAAATCTTGATAAATCTTACCTTAAGTGCTCTCCACTCTCCTATTTTTCAACCTCCCCCTCACATCACCATCCCTTTTTTGCAGCCATCTCCCTTTCATACAGGGCCGGACTGGGAACAGCAACCAGCACTGGCAGATTGCTGCTTGACCGGCCCTGGGATCGGGGGGGGGGGGGTGTGTGGGTGCTGCTGCAAAACCTACCCCCAGTGACGAAACCGGCCCCCTTGGGCATAAAACTGGCCCCCACCCCTCCGGCCCACCGGGAGATTGCACCCCAATGAAGGGATGCTTTAAACAAAATGATATTTAGGACACATTATTTGTGTCAGACAATATTTCTGATGTGACATTCTGACATACAGCTCTCTGTCACTTCTCCTCTATACCCTTTCTTCCATCACCTAATCCTGTCTGCTCATTTCCTCGCTCTTTGTTTCTTGATCTCTCACTTGCTAACTCCCCCTCTCTCTCTCTCCTCTAGCTGTCTCTATCTCATTCTCCTACCACTTCTCCTAACTTGGTGTTCTCTGTTTCCTTTTTCTATCTCTGTCTCTCCCTTTATCAACCAGGGCACCTTTCTATCTCTTTCTCTCTCCACCCTTTCTCTCTGTTACCTTCTCCCCCACTCTCTATCGGTCTTTATCTCTACCTCTTCCCTTCACCCCTTTATCATTCTCTCTATTGGTCTCTTCCTCTGTCTTCATCTTCCTCTCACTGTCGCTCACACATCTCTCTATCTCTTTGCATTTTCCCCAGTATGTTCCTCCTCAGTCTCTCGTTCACTCTCAGTATTTCTGCCTCTCTTTCCCATTCCAGTCGCCCTCTCTCTGTCTGCCTTTCTGTTGTCCTCCTCTGCCACTCTATTCTTTCTCTCTCCCCCCTTACCCCGCCCACCTGTACTCTCGTTCTTTCCATCCTTCAATGCCCCCATCTTCCATCTCTATCACTCTCTCGCACCCTCTGTCTCCCTCTCCTCCCATCCTTGCCTTGTTGTTTACAGGCCTCACTTTCTATTCATCCTTCCCATTCCATCCCTGTACTGCATCCATTACTCCATCACCATCTCTCTTATACAGGCCTCTCTCTTCCCTATGTTTCTCTCTCCCCATCACTCTTTCGCTGTCCCTCTCCATGTCTCAATCCTTATTCTTAAGTTCTCTCTTTCAGTCTATCACTCTTTTTCTCTTCCTCTCTTTCTCTTGCTCCCCTCCCTCCCTCCCTCCCTCTTTTCCCTCTATTGTCTTCCCCACTGTCTCCTTCTTTCCTTGCTCTGTCTTTCCAGCTCCACCTCTTTCAATCCATCCCTTCCTCCCCTCTCACCCATCTGTATCATCTTCCCCCCTCTTTCACCCACTTTGCTCACACCCCTTCACATCTTTTCTATCATTTCTCATTAATTCTTCCCTTTACCATCTACAGCTCTTCTTCCCTCCAGGGCACACTGGTGGCAAGTGAGGTGCCCAGTGCTAGCAAAGTGATAGCATCAGGAGCAAGTAAAAACTCGACCACTGGTGAAATTTTCTGTGCAGCGCATTCTGTGCGCACTTTCTGTGGGCGCACAAGCCATGTGCTCCTCTTTACTTTCCCTCTCTCTGTTTACCTCCTTCACTTCCCTTCCTCTACCTTTCCCCACCTCACTCTATAATTTCTTACCTTTTCTCCCTATCTCCCTTCACTCTTTCTAGCTCTCCTTTTTACTGCTCTACCTTATCCCTTCGATACCCCAAGCTGTCCCTTGTTGCCCCAGTTTAAATGTAAATAATTCGTACAGCTTTAACCTTGATATGCTGTGGCCCTCTGTGGGGTTCCAGAGGTCTATGCTTTGCCACCCTCGTGCACATCAACAAAGGTTTTGTAGCAAGGGGTGTCATGGGCAAGCGAGGGAGATGGGCTCCTCTTTCCCCAGGCAAGTAATGAATGAGAGCCACCATTGGGGTGAAGAAGGCTCCTCATGCCAGAAGGCCCCTCACACCAATGGACTCGGGTGCCATTGCACCTGCTGCACTATTGATAGCTACGGCCCTGGTCAACAGTAACCTTATTTTGTCTTCTTATGTTTTGTTCCTAAAAAAACCCATATAACAACGCAGTCTCCAGCTGCACCAGTCCAGGGGTTTCCCAAGAGACTGAGGAGTAGACCTTGAGCACAGTCAGTATCCCTTGATTGCTTGACATAAGCTGTTCACTTGATGAAGGAATGGACAAAGAATTAATAAATTAGTTCTTACAACTGCATTCATGAACAAAAAACTCTAGGCAGTGCCTGATTCCACCTGCTTGTCTTTTTTAAAAAAGTATTTGTTTATTAGGTTTTATAGATTACAGACACAGGAAAAAAGAGATGACATCTCATGTAAACATAGTGTACAAACGCCTTTATAGATCTAATGAATCTCACAAGTTAAACTGTAACAATAAACCCGCAAATTATAGGAACAGAATACCTTACAAGCATGCATATTCATATCTCTACATTGAGATAATGCTTTTATATTGCCTCCTGCACCAGAGAGACTTGGAGAGTAATTTACACCAAGCAACATCCCCATCTGGTGCACCTAGTTATACTCCAGTATGACTAAAATCAGCCATAAATGATTTACAATTGGCCAAACAATCCCATAGTCCGGGGGACCCGCATAACACCCCCCTATTCCAGCACATATTTCTCCCCTCCTCCCCTAAAGGGGACAACTAAACAGTAAAAACTCCCATACCCCCTGGCACGGAAACTAAGGGCATCATTACGATGGCGGTAGGACAGTGCGGTCGGACTGATCGTGCGACCGCCGCCATCATGAGCCCTTTCTGACCGCCAAGGCCGGGAAGCGTCCTCCCGCCGTTTTATGATACAACCGCTGCTATTGCGGCTGTTGCAACTACAGTGGAACCCACATCCCCAAATATGTCACTGCAAATGCATACAAAACTCACAGGAAACATGTGAATTGTACACATATGCATGACATATGTGGGGATATGCCTTGTGCACCATGTACTCCATTGCTGGAGTGTGGTGGAATGTGCACAGTCCAGTCAATGGGGATACATACCGCATGAGCAACTTACCTGGATTCCGGTGCCCACATGATCGCAGTCATCGGGGTTCACCTGCCCAGGCATAGGGAAGACCTGGAGGAAGGGATCCACGGCGGAGGCTTTGGGTCAGTATGCACCCAAATCCTTCGTTTCTGATGACTCGAGGCAGGCGGTTGGACCGCCACAGTCCGGTCGTCGGAAAACCTCATCATAATCCGGATGGCGGTCGGAGGTCCCTGTACTGCCCTATGGATGCTGTTTTCCTCTGACTGCCATCTCGGTGGTTGGAGAAAAGCTGTTGAAGTCATCAGTCTTTGAGCGGTCGGTTGGTGCACAGGACGCATGCATCGTAATCTGGCAGTCGGACCGACCGCTTCCGATGAGACCATGGTGATCCGACCACCTCCAACAGGACCGCGGAAGCCGGTCGGACCACCCTTGTAATGAGGCCCTATGTTCAGGGTGGCCTGCCATCCGACTTGGCTTCCCATGCCTGCGTCGTCACTTGACACTCCCACACCATGTAATGAAAATGCACCTCTTGTGTACCGCATCTGGGACACCGGGAAGTCACCCCCACAAACATACACCCAATTCGCTTCAGACTAAGCTAAGCCTGGTGCAAGTAATTAAAATGTAAATTTCAGTCTAGGGTTCCAAGACACCTTCTTAGTGAATTCCTCCACTGCAATCCATTGTTTTTGTGACAAATCTAGGTTTGTGCAATTAGTCCATTTATTCTGGATATCGACACGGTTACACGCCCATTTCGATTGTAGGGCAATGTATAGCCTTGTTACAGCCTTTCTCCCATTCCCATGTGTCAGTAGGCACTGTAGTGCTGCTCCACTAATGGGCTTCTTTGGGCCAAGAGCGTGCGCACCTTGTGAATCAGTACATTATACACCAACAATTGACCTTGCCCGAACCAGTATTTCTCAACCATTCCCTGAAAGGTATTAAGTTTACCCTGTTCATACAGATCTCCCAGGCTGAGCACACTTGCCTCAGTCCATGATCTCCTGTCATTAGTGGAGGCCACTTTCTTGAATTCCAGCCACACCCAACATGGCAGCTGTGCAGCATAAGGATGCGGCCTACCTTTGGCAGCACATACCTGCCCCTGCAAATAATAGCCACCCTAAACAGTCTTTTCAACTCAGGTAGCATCCGGACTGGTGCACAGAACCATTCACATATTGACTATTGATCCAGAACACTTATCAGTTCTGCCTTTTCCAGGTTACACCCATCCCCCAATACCACACAAACGAGGGCCAAAGGAGATTTATAGACCAGCAGGGGAGGACTCCCCTTTTCCGTAATCAAGAACCACAAAAAAGGCCCCTGGGTCTAAGTGATGTGGAGGAGCTCTGGTGTGTTCCTTCACCCACACGAAAGTGGCATGCTTCATCATAGGGTAACTTCCTCGCATTGTGAATCTAGTCGCAATGCGGGCTACAACCCGGTCTCTGAGAGGGAGGAGCTCAGGGATGTTTTTAGTGTTAGAAAGAGGTATCATAAAACCTGTAGAAGAGCAGGGTGTGGTGAGGAGTGAAAAGAAAGGCAAGTGTGTGTGAGATAAAACTAACTCCAAGGTATGTCTATATCTTTATTAGGGCGTCCTTAGATCAGGATTAAAAGCAAGCTACGACAGGAGGGTATTCAACCTGTCATAGAACAGTGAAGGTCGACATGTTTCAGCCTTATACCCTCCGTAGAGGTGTGGAGGCTTTCTTCAGGACCAAAGTGAAAATTGTGTAGTATGGCTCATATCGAAAATATACTAAACCATAAAAAAGTTGATGGTATACAAAACCAGTGGTTGGAGTGGAATGCCACTCAGCCAGAGATCCACTGGTAGATGTATTACGCGCAATGTCAGGTAATCAGCATTACCTTAACCTCGGTGCAAACTCTAGGAGGCATCTAAGTCCAATATACAGAGATGCAACCGGCGCAGGATCGCGCCTCAGAAGGATCCTTTCCAGGAATGATCCTGCACCGGTTTCATTTCTGTATATAGGACACTGATTACCTGACATTGTGGGTGATACATCTACCAGTGGATCTCTGGCTGATTGGCGTTCCACTCCAACCCCTGGTTTTGTATACCATCACATTTTTTATGGTTTACTTTTATCTCACCACACCCTGCTGTTCTACAGGTTTTAGGATACCTCTTTCTAACACTGAAAACATCCCAGATCGCCTCCATCTCAGAGAGGGGCTTGTAGCCTGCATTGTGACTAGGTTCACAATGCAAGGAGGATACCTTATCATGAAGCATGCCACATTCGAATGGGTGAGGTAAACCGTCCTTTAAAAGGGACACACCATCACTCCTCCACATCACTTAGACCCAGGGGCCTTTTTTGTGGTTCTTTACTCCCATCCCCCAGCCATCCCGGCGGCCTCTATAACTGAATGGCCACATAGTACCACTAATAAGAAACAGAAGTTTTGTACTGTACAGTCAACCCTCTTTCTTCCCGTACTTCAAATGTGGCCTGATAGCATGGCATGTAGCTCTGTCAAAAAGGATTTTGTAAGAACCAAAGACAAAGCAGAGAACATATACAACAGTCTCAGCAGCACTAGTATCTTGGCTATGGCCACTTGGCCCATTGGAGACAATGGGAGGGCATCCATCAAGATGCAGATTGATGTGATGCATACAGAACTCTACCCAAATTTCCTTGTACTAAGTCTTCCTCAGCATGATACATATTCACCCTAAAATATTTGAAAATGGCTTCTTTCCATTCCAGTCTAGTAGGTGGCAAACCGTCTGCTCCACTGTCGTACTCCTTTGACGCGGAAACAAGCACAACTTGGACCAATTTATCTGGAGACCAGACACCTATTCAAATTTTTCCAACTAGTTATAAGCACCAGCAGAGACTCTTGGGCATTACAGAGGTATATCAAGGCATCATCTGCATACAATGAAATTATATGCCAGTGGGCATTAGCACTTATGCCCCACTCATGGCCTCTCTAATGTAGTGCACATGCCAGAGGCTTCAGTGCCATGGCAAAGATAGTGGAGGAGATGGGACAGCCATGCCGTGTGCCTCTGCCAACATCAAAAAAGTTAAGAGATAACCTGCCCAGTTGTTCCCTGGCTAAAGGTCCTGAGTATAACAACTTTACCCATCCAAGGAACTCTGGATTTAGGCCCATCGTCCTTAAGACCTCCATAAGATAAGGCCAACCCAAGGTGTCGAACGGCTCTTTCTAAGTCAAAAGACACTGGTACTGATAATTACTCATCCTGCATTCACCCACCATCCATGTACTCATCTAATGTTCACGAAAGCATTACGCAATGGGATGAACCTATTTTGGTCCAAGTAAATGAATGCAGGCAAGACTGGGAGGAGTGTGTTGGAAAGCATGCAACTCAGAATCTTATAGTCCTGGTTCAAGAGAGAGTGTGGTCTATAGGAGCAAATGTCCAGGGGGTCACGTTCTTGTTAAGGCAACACCCCTATCAGCGCCACCCTTACTGATATCAGCAGTTCCCCCAGAATGTGCCTGACCGCCTGGTACATCAACAGTAATTAATTAAGGATTGTTGCCCTGAATGAGGCATAGAACTCTGCGGGTAGACCATCCCTACCCAGGATCGTTTTCATAGCCATTTGATCTATGGCTACCCTAACTTCATCTATCTGCAAGTGTTCCTCTAGATCTTGAAACTGCAGTGGCATGATCCTAGGGAATGGAATTCCCCAACATAGCTCTGTAGCATTTGTGGGTCCACTCCCAACCCGGTGCATACAATGCCATATAGTAATTAAAGAATACATCATTAATGGACACTTGTATATTCAGTTTATCATTGTTGGGGGCTCTAATGGCACCTATTGGAGCCCTGGATACATCTGATTGCAAGAGCCAAGTGAGCATCCTATCTGCTCTGTCCCCCTCAGCGTGTTGTCACCCCACAAACTCCTTGTAATCCATTCTACCCAATCTATCTAACAAATGGAAGCACTTCTTCTTCAATCCCCCAAGGCACTCCACCACGTTCGGGCGTGTAAGCACCTGTTTTTCAGCCAGTGTAATATCCTGCTCAATGGCAAGTATCTCTTTCTTCAGTATGTGCTTAATGCCCCAATATGGTCTTTAAACAATGCCCACACATAACCAACTTAAATGTATCCCATTTGACTATGGCGTCAGTGGCGGACCCCTCATTATCTGTAAAGTACTAAGTAATGTGCGTTCCACCCCGATCTCGTAATGGACCATCTAGAAAAGCCTCAGCTGTCAGCCTCCAAGTGGTAACACATGCCCCACCCATCCCCCATGCTATAACCATTTTCAGCAGGCCATAATCTGACAGAGTGCGCCCTAAATACTCTGTATCTAACAACACCAACCACATCACCCGATTACACAGCTAGAAATCAATCTTAGTGTGGAGCTGGTGAATAGGTGAAAAGAACAAGTATTCCCTGACATTCAGGTGCATAAGTCTCCAAACTTCATGCAGTTGCATACTATCCAGTTAGGCTTTGAAGTGTTGCATTATTTTGATCACCTGCGTGGCTTTAGGAAGAATATTATACCTCCATTCCACAAAGCAAGACTTCAGACATTGCTCGACATTCACCACCTTCTTACCCTAACTGGCTGTTTTTTTTCAAAGTCCTGTTGGCTTTTAACTATTTCTGCTCTATGGTGGTCCATGATTCTTGGAACTGAATATTTGGTGGTTAGACAAGAGTACAAAATGTAATGGACCCTCCAGCAGCAGCTGTGGTTGAGCAATCAAGGCCTTAGTCACGGGAGATGGGGTGAAGTTTTTATCAAAATAGAACCTAAAACAAATTATCACAATCAGTCAAGATAAAGGTCTAGTCACTGGTATTACTTTAATCATTATATGTGATGATTAAACTTTGATTATGGACAGAGTTACAAATACTAATATATAGCGAAAACAAAAGAACTTTAACCTGTGTAGTTCACAATTATGACCCAGAGAGATTTACTATATAGACAAAGATATTTGCAAAGAGTGCCCAAAGGGCACCAAAGAATGGTGTTAAAGCACTATTCAAATGCACATAACATAACATAATTTCTATCCTATTAAATAAATGGGGGGGGGGTCATATCAAAATAAGGGCTGGTTTATCTAAATCTGCAGCTGAAGACCTTCACAAAAAATTGATTGCTATTTCTAATATTGAAGGGTGAAGAGCAGAGATTAAATCAGAGTACTAACCAGGCACAAGCAGGCATTGGCTCGAGTAGCAGATGTGAAATTATTAAAGCAATGAAGATTTCAGTGAGCTGCAGGCATTGCAGTTGAGGTTTCCTGGTGCCTTGATGTACCAGGACTTGGTACCTCAGGGTCAGACTAGAGGCACCGGAAGTAGGAAAGGTCCTCTATTTGCATGATTACCCCCCAAGTATTGGACTGATGCTCCGGGATTTTTGATGCTATAGTGAACTAAGTCTTGCTGCTGAGGCCCCAGCATGTGCTCTGACCCTCAAACTGCTTGCACAATTGGCTAATACCAAATTGGCTTATTTAACTTACTTATAAGTCCTGAGTATTTGGTAGAAGATGTAACCCAGGCTAGAAAATCAAATATCACTAGTGGACTGCAGCACTTAATTGTGCCACCACTACAGTGACAAAGATGAGAGCGTTACTCTAGGCCTGCCACTGCAGCATAGTCGAGTAACGTTAAAACTGCCACCTCAACATGGCAAAATAAACCCTTTTGCCAGGCCACAACCTTCCTTTTTAATATTAATAAACCACCCCTAGGGAAGGCCAGGGTAGCCCACTAGGCAGGGTGTTAAATATTTTTTTAAAAGGCATGTTCTTTTTGTGTTTAACGTGCACTGACAGTGAAACCACAAAATAGCTCTTTTCATTGTATTAAGGCTGATGGTCCCTTTGACTAACATGGAGTTTCATTAGCCATAGCGCTAAATGCTAACGTCCAGTTGGGATCACCAAAGGTATTACTCCAAGGTATCAAATTAATCATTACATTAACCCAACTAACTGTTGAGATCAGATTTAAAGAAACTTTTAATAGAAAGGTGACTTTAAAAAGTCACCACTTTGTTTCACAAACCTCCGGTAGCCTTTCCTGTCTAACTGCAGCACTTGTATGCTGCCCCCCTGCTATGAATTGTGAAGCACTTCCAGGAACAGGGAACAAAAAGAATATTTGGTGGGAAGAGGTGTGACCTCCTCCAGCAAGATGACTACTGGGAGGTGGTCGCAGATGGCCCAGCTTCAAAGAGGCTATCGCCTCAGTGAAGCAAATGGGGATCACACCTTTGCATGCCTGCTCCTTTGTATAAGCAAAGTAGCTGTCATCTCCTCCAGAGGGGGAAAACCCATGGCAGAACCAGTTTGCCAGGACGAGCAGCTCATAATGCTGGGTACACCCCAGGGGTGTGCCCAAGGATCTTTATAGGGAAAGAAGGCTTGCACCATCTTGAATTTGGGTAGAGAAGGGTATTGTGGTATTGTTTTGTGGCCAGACACCCCGGATGGGATTTAAAGTGGAAAGTGTTGCCTTGTGGGAACTATTGCACCATTGGTCAGTGAGCCACCCCCTCCCACAAATGAGTAGATGGCATAAAAGAGGCATCCCAGACACACAGGGGCATATTTACAATAAAGTGGCGAAGCGTGTTGTTAAGCCAAGAAGGCTAACAACACGCTTCGTCACTTTAGAAAAGAAGAGCTGCACCATATTTACTAGAATATGGTGCAGCCCTGCGTTTTCCCCCTGCGCTGGCGCTAACATTAGCTGCCTAGCGCCAACACAGGCACCCTTGCACCATAGTGCAAGGATGCCTGTGTTGAGGGGAAGATTGTTTATGTGCAGGAAGGTCTCCCTTCCTGCACATGAATAATCTTTAAATGCTGTTCTGTAACTTCTATGTGTGCTGCTTAATGAAGCACACATAGAAGTTGCAAAACAGCATTTTTTTTAAATGATCGTTTATGTGCAGGAAGGGGGACCTTCCTGCACATAAACAAACATAGGCAATTTGCTGTTTCTATGTGTGCTGCACAAGGCATCACACATGGAAACAGCAAAAAGCGAGGAGAAACAAAGCATTTCTCCTCGTTTCACCTGCCTAAGACCAGGTTTTCCCTGGTCTTAATTTTGGCGCTGCCTCCTATTTAGGCTGCCCTTGTAAAAAGGGGGCAGCGTCAAAATCAATGGGTGTTGCGGTGGAACAGCCACCTCAACACTCATTACCCTCCCCTTTCACGCTAAATACAGCATGAAAGGGTGCCTTATTTACAAGGCAGCGTTAAGCCACGTTAAGTGGCTTAACACTGCCTTGTAAATAAGGCGAGGCCCCTATCGCCATCACAACGTCACTGAAAGTGACGTTGTGGTGGCGATAGGGGCTTGCAACTATGCCCCACAGTTCTCAGATCACTTCTGGACTGGAAAGAAGACAGAAGAAGGACTACCCTGCTGCTTGCTGGACCCAGAAAAGAGAGGTACACCAAAGACTGGACTGCACGTGCTACACTTCAGGGACCCACAAAGAGGACTGTGCCTGCTGTGCACACTCATGGAAAAGAGCTCCACTTGTGGCAGGACAGAAGCAGTGACCTCAAAGGCTAGTTTCTAGCCTCCTGATAAGCTTCAGGATCTCCAAAAGTTAAGGAACCATGCCCCCCTAAAGAGCCCAGCTGCCCAGGAACTCCTGACCATTGCTGGACGTCGAAGTGCCTGCAGAGAGGTGTCCCCAAGTCTGCGGGTCCTGTAGCTGAGGTCGAAGTGGAATCTGGTCCCCAAAAAGTAAAGATTTGCTTACCTGTAAGCAACCACTGAGACTGCTGGAACCAGGAGACCTGTTTACCAGTGGCAACTGAACCTGCACTTGACTCCCCTGCTGCAACATGGGAGCATGAGTCCTTAGGCCAGAGACGACCCCTGATGCTTATAGATATCAGGGTGGCCCCAGTAAAACTCACCACATCTCTTCAGAATCCTCAGTATCTTCAGTATCATCAGCATCCTGCATGCCCAGCGTCAGACTGGCCCACAACCACGATAAAGGAGAAAAGTGCCCCGAGTACTCTAAGAGTGCTGGACCCAACAGGTAACTGTCTCCCTGGACCTAAGTGGTCCCTGTGATTGGTACCTGACCTTTGCAGCCCATCCAAGTGAAGAGTAGATGCTCTAGCTAGTTGGCTACAAACTGCTAAACCATTTACATCGATTCATTGCATTCTCTTTTAAGAATTTACTTACCTTTGAAAAATCATATCTCCAGTTTTCCTCCAAAGAGTTTTGATGTCCATTTTAAGATAAAAAATAAAATATACTCTAATTTTATAAATCAGTGTCGGTTTTTTAATGTGTTGTTTTTCTCACTTATTAACTGTTTTGATGCTTCTAATTGCTTTAATGCTGTTCCTTTAATTAAGTCTGGCTGCTCTGAGCCAAAGCTACCCACGACTTAGCCAAGGGTCTTTATTAAAGCAATTTAGCTGGACCTGATAAAGATTGTGGCCTTGTTACATGCTGAGGTCTTATAACTATACACATAATAATCCACTTTCCTACACCGGGCATCTAACACTGGTTCACATTGTAGCACTTAGAGGGTCCTAGTAAGAATTTTCCTTTATTCCATGGGTGCCTCATGTGTCTTGCCCCACACACAGAAGTTTGCTGAGCAGGGGGTGCCCCAAATGGCCTTTATCTTGAAAATTACTACTCGCGGCACAGTAAATATGGCCTGTTTTAGGCACTTGGGGCTTTGACCCTCGCTGCGAGGGCAACAGTGGTTTAGGGGCAGCATCTCATCAGGTTTTTGTTGTGCAAAGTATTCTTCCTGCTGCTGCAGCTTTGCAGCCTGGTCATTGCGCTGCAAGGTGGCTATATATACACAATACAGGGCACCCGCTGTTCGTAAAGTGATGCCATTTTCTAGATCCAGATTTTGTAGAACCCACCTAACACGACTTAAGGTGAGGCTGATTGTGTTGTCCGCTGTTCACGATTCTGGGTGCTGGGTCTAAGAAGACAATATGGGCCTCCAAAGCCTATGTGACCCTTGAAATGGTTGACTAGTCA
Organism: Calotriton arnoldi; assembly: GCA_963921515.1. Taxonomy (NCBI): domain Eukaryota; kingdom Metazoa; phylum Chordata; class Amphibia; order Caudata; family Salamandridae; genus Calotriton; species Calotriton arnoldi. The sequence continues at coordinate 79,695 of CAWUFW010019331.1, forward strand.
AGGTCTAGCTCACGGAATTTGAAGTGTGTAACACAATTATTGCATTCATAATAAATATGAATGTCCCATCAGGGCTATTATTTAAAGTGTAATGATACTTTAATAAAACCCTTAAAATACCTTATGTACAGTAAAAAAAAAAACTACAATAATGATTGTTTTCAAGTCTCAAAACCTAACCATTGCAACCATTCCAAAACTATTACAAAATGTAACAATTAAGGTTGGGCAGCGGCCGAAGTGCATTAAAAAAAGTATGAGAAATTTGATGCTGGGTGCAATGGGGGCAGGGTCAGTGAGCATGGGGGCAGGGTGAAAGGTATGGCTAAAATATTTTGTAACTTTTTTGGTCTTTCACCTTCTGGTAACTACATATAAAAGAAAGCACAGCATACATTAAAAATAAATACAAGTTAAGCAAATCAGTGGGAAATGCGCTATTGTACATTATGAAGCCTCTATTAGAGGTCTGTGTCTGTAACCAGAGAGCCACAGAATTGAATCCCAGTTGGTGCAGCGGAGAATAGTAAGTTGTGTAATTTTAGTGCTATGAGGTCCCAGCCTGTGACAGAAAGCACTGTGAATATGTCATCATTTTAAACTTGCATTACGCACAGTATAAGATAGGCTGCTACAAAATGCACAAAAAGGTTTAAGATAAAAAAGTGCTTCCAAAATATAGACTTTAGTAATATCATACTGTACATAGTGCAATTTTTTTAAATAACTGTCCATTAAAAGCACCCACTTAACCGCTCAGCTGGTAATGCCTTTGCAATGCCACTTCAAAAGATGAAATCGATGTCATCACAAAGCATCATGTGATTCCATCAATTAAAGCCAATACCGGCTTCCAATCACCCTTTACATTTGCAGATTAAACATTTGTGCACATTTACATTTATTCAGGCAAGCAGCCACCTCGGCAAGAAGGCTTGTTTAGCTGTCTGTCGCCCCCTCGGCTTCACAGCATAGGAGACTCCCTGCCTTACACTTTACCTGACATATTTCAGTGCTCGGACTGCTAACTTTTCACAAAAAATAGGGGAACTGTTCTTCTTAAATTAAAAAAGTATGCTCCTTATTTAGAGTCCTGCAGCTGGGAAATATGGTTCAATGCTATTCGATGAGAGTTCAGAAAAATGGATAGCTCTGGAGCTGTCCAGAGTGCTCAAAATATTTTAACTTTCAAGTCTATGGAGATGCCTGGGTTTCATGTACAGTAGCAAGAAAGAGCTATCCATGGGAGACTTACTAATGAGCCTCTCTGCAAAGCCACAAACTCTTAACTCCTCAAATTCAGAATTAGGACAACTCAAATTTGGATAAAAGTCCAGTTATTCCATATCCTACTGGTTGCATCTATGATGTTATGAAGCCCTTGGGTATTACAGTATCCAGCAGCTTCGTTGTTTAGGTCAGATGTTACTGTAGCGGGCCCTCATTCTTGTGATCTACTGGTTGGTGTAGTACCAAAATATTGTTGAAACAATTATTTTGCTACAAAAATATTGTAGTAAAAATTTGGGCTACCAAAATATTGTCACGGTATAATTATATTGGTAAGAGGAGATCCCAAATGATGAAGCATGCCACTTCGGTGGGTGATGGGAATCCGTCCTCTTAATTGAGTTTCCCCTATCAGTTATTATTTTATGTAGTTTTGGCTGGTCAAAAACTCTCTATCTATATACACTTTAGACCCGCGGATTTTGTGTTGTTTAGTTACTATAATTAACTCCACGCATATGTAACTTGACGATATATGTATATCATCAGGATATGTTGTTGTGGAGTTAATAATAGTACATTTATGCTCACCTGTATATACTTTCCTTGATTGTATTTTGGTAGTCAATATATTTTTTTGCTATGATATTTTGTTGCATGATTTTTATATTCACAATATTCTAGCATTCATCTCTACCGCTGGTGATAGAAAATGTAACCGGTTTTGTGAACCATTCCTGCCTCCCATCTAGGGATAGGCGACCCCAAAACGTAATCTACATCTTTCGAACTGCCGGTTATAGTGAAAAAATTCCAACGGAGAAGGTCTGAATGTGGGTTTGGCTATCTACCTAGACTTTAGGAACAATATATTTCAGCCCCATTAGTGCTAGCCGCACAGGGTCAACCGCACTAGACTCATATTGTTGATTACAGTGGCCATTTAGTCAGTGGCGGCTTGCATAGGGCGTGCTGCGGGGCGTTGGGGAGGGGCAGGGTGGGGGGGGTAGCAAACTCGGACATACGACGGAACGGAGGAAAGTAATTATTACTTTCCTCCGTTCCGTCGTATGTCCGAGTTTGCTTCCCCTCCCCGGCCCCTCCCCGCCCCTCCGCCCCGCAGCACACCCTATGCGAGCCGCCACTGCATTTAGTTTGTCTCCATCTGCGAATAACACATTGATAATCCCAGCCTGGAAGGACAAAGCTCCCCAATGAAACCTCGAAATCCGTAGTTACAAGTTGAGGATCTGGGATCCTGAGGCCAAGCAGTTCCTGGGTCTCTGCACTGCCTGGGTGGGGCAGCAGACCCCTAGTGTGCTTCGACCATACTCTTCCAGGACCCATGTGCAAGCCTAGGTGATCCATGTTCATGTCTTGGCATCCAGCAGACACTAGGGGGCGCTGGGATGGTGCAGGTGATTCTAAATAATCAAAAAGTTCACCTGTGTTGCAGAAGAATGTGTTTGCTAGGCAGAATCACCGCTTCGGCTGGCTGAGGTGGAGTCACCAACAGCCATGTAGTTCCAGCACAAAGTTGCACTTTTGCTAGGGTGAAACTCCACTTTGATTTGATAACAGATTCAAAATGTTTGTGCTATCCAATCATGCTTTAGGGTGGGGAGTTGTGTATTCCATATTCAGCCAAGACATCCAGAGCTGGGGTATTAGGCTATTAGTCAGAACAAAGTGTGCCCTGCTCTAATCAGGCTGTACCTATTGTCACATATACTTGCTGAAGGGAAGGAAGGGATGAGACCGGATGTAATGCCTGAAGTCACAGACCCATCATTCTAATACACACACAACCCTGCTCCACAGGTGAAAACACACACTACTGTATTCCCAAACACTGGAGGTGAGGTTGAAAAGTGTGCCTTTTACAGGGACTGGTGAACTTTATGTGCGGGGAACAGACTCACAGTAAGGAAGTTAGGTGTATGGCTCCCTCGAGAACACAACACAAGGGAACACCTTCAGAGCCGCCTTGTTCAAAGAAGCAGCTGTGGAGTGCTGGCATCTGTGTGTGGGTTTTCTCTAGAATTAAGGCTCACCTGGACGTGCCAAAAAGGGGAAAGGTCAGAGGAATAGAAGGAAATGGCAAGATGGGGCAAATGAAAAGGACATCTACAGATGTTTGTCCTTTAAACACACATCTGGGTAGGGTACAGCGGTACGTTTGTGGCTACACATACTGATGCAGCACACTTGCTGGGATGAAGGATCACACGCTCTGGGTGTATGCAGCACTGAATGTCGATGTTTGTTGCATGCGTGGGTGATGCCAGATGAATATGCCATCTCCTACAGCCCTCTACATCTGGGCTTTGGTTCTTTCCAGCAATTGTAGTTGTCTTTGTAAATCTAGTCGGTTCTCCATCTTGGATTACCGCTCTATTTCAGGGGACAGCTCCAGGAGAATATACAACTGTACTCCAATTTGACCCCCAACAGGCTGCATAGAGCTTTACGTTCAGGAAGCATTCTTCCGGTAATCAGGGTTAGCCTTAAAAGCATTGGCTGCCCGAGACCAGCACTTACTGAGTTCCAAAAGTTGGGAAAGGATAAGACTCAAAGTTTAAAAAGAGCTTTTTTTAAAGTCTAAGGGGGTGGTTTAAATTATCTATACACTCTCAATAACTTCTGTATGAGAAGCATAGTGAAGGAAAGGAGCCAAGTGTGTGTGATCCAGCTAGAAATCAAATGCTGTTTAGGTTTTTTCTTAGCATAAGAACGCAGACATTTCCTATTTTTGTACTTTATACTTACTTGCAATTTATGGGGGAAATGTATGAAACCCATGGAAGATCCCAAAAAATCTTATTTCAGCCAGCCGTCTTTAGTAAAGATTGCCCAAGCATTTCCCAAACAAAATAATCACAACTATAAATGTGGAAAAAGAGATATGTGTGATAAGGGCTTCACCTTTAACTTTTTGCACGGAAGGCGCTAAAACAGTTTGCTAAAATAATATACCATTACATCCATTAGACTCTTCAAGTCGCAGGCATCTATAGCTGTAGTTTGTTCTAAAGTCCACAACAGAAAACACCAGCAATCGAGCCATGGTTTACAATTTTCGTCACTATGTACTAACCAAGCATCACCTCGTAATGAAAAATGCAATGAATAGAAATTGGAGCTGAATGAAGAGAATCTGGATTTAGGGATGGGATCATTTGAACCACTCAGTATTTTGTATTACCCATAGTGTCAGGTAATTATGATGAAGTTTATTGAGAAAAATGGGTTTTGTTTTCACTAACTTATAATAGGAAGCTAAAAATATACAGAAATTCTAAGACAATAGCAAATGTCCTACCTTGCTGTGCTCCCACGCGTCTCCTAAATACAGCTGTATCCCACAAGAGTTGAAGACAGAAACAGGCCCTGGGGCAAGAAAACTCCAAGAATGCTATTGTGAAAGCACAAGTAAGAGCCTTGGTTTTGGGTTGATTTATGGGATGAGGAGAGCTGCGGTGTTTGGGCTTGAGGTCAGCCAGCTCCTAAGGTAATCACCCAGCACCAGACATTTCTGAAAACGAAACATCCGGTCTGGTCTTCGGTGGTGTGGCTTGTATGCCCATCACTTTTCTTACCCAAAATGCCCTTCAAATCACAGACTTTGGTTAAAAAAATAACTCCTATTTCTGTGGCAGAAGGTTCCAGAAACAGAGGGGAACAGGAAAAGTATCATCACTCAGTGTTCCCATACTCTACTGATAAAAAAAGCATACTTCATATGTGTGAGTAGCTCTATCGTAATGGACAGGAACAAGTCTAAGGTGGATATTCTCAAGAACGTGCGATAATCCTCGCCAAAAAAGGCTAACGCGCATTTTCATATCGCCGTCTATCACGGGAAAATAACTCTGTGTTAACGTCGTATTCTCAACACGGCGGTAACATGCGATAGTCTCCCGATAACGCGTCAAATGGCCGCGATAACATCACCAGGACGGCGATAAAAATCCAAACCCGAACGCGGAAAAAGTCGCAATGGGCCCAACCGCGATACCAAACCATCGCTAAGCTGCGCCAGCCTGCAAATCCCACAAGTCAGGCGGCCAAAATCACTATAAAAGCGGCAACCAAAAACACAAACAAGACCCAAACAACTGCGAAGCACCATGGAGGTAGCCGGAACAAGAACAGAGGACAACCAGAACCCCACAAGCCCCACGGAGGACAAGCCTGGGACCATCATTGGGGAGAAGGTGGCAGGAGTCGGGGGACCGGACACTGCACAACATGACCTGACCCAACAGCAACAGGGTGAGTAACGACCAGGGACTGGGGGGACGGGGGGAGATGGGCACAATGGCACACATGCACAAGTAAGTATAGCACATCTGCGGACAAACCATGCCCAAGAGTCACAACTCCGACTAAGGGCCCAATTTACCCAAGTCTGCAACATCTCAGCACTGCATAAGCACAGAAGTGAAAGGCACACCGCCTGAAAGGGATAAGGGCCAGCAAAATCAGACCCGAAGGTGCAACTCACCCACAATGCAGCACACACACAAGATGCAGAGCACCCCAACATTGACAACAATGTGGTACAAACTGCAACACTTTCACAACAGAACAGAGGACACAACTGCTGCCGCCTGTGTTTAGAAAATGGCCATTCGCATTTGGCATAGCAGGAAACTGTGAGATGACAATGTACAAGTACAACCCCACATCCCTGATGGTGTAGAAATGCCAAGTGTCCCTCTTCAAATAGGCGTCTCCTCATACACAGTCACAATGTACATTGCCATGCAGTCTGACAGTAAACTTGCACAATGCGTGAACATACATGTGAACACAATGTCAATCTGCATTTCCCTTCACATTGCAGAGGGAGAATCAACACCTCCTGCAGAGCAGACCCAACAACACAACACTGATGATGAAGAGGACCTCCCCAACATCTACACTGACGCACTCCAGCAGCTCAGGGACAGCTCCGGCACACCAGCTCCAGGAGCAGGGCAGCCCAGCTGCATCCATGAGACCCCACCCTCTGCACAGGCCACACAGCAGGAAACACCCACCACCACGGCTGTCCCACAGGACCCCCACGACCAACATATGGCCTCCCAACACCATGTGTTAGGGAGCCAGGAGGAGATGTCTGACCAGCTGCGGGTGGGGTTCGACCTCATGGCAGCCAAACTGGATGCCATACGTGGGTGTCTAAGTCCCATCAGGGACAACTCACAGTCCCTAACGGACACCCACTGTCCGCTCCTTGCTCAACAACAAGCCATGGCTGACATCGCTGGAGTCATGACTCTGAGACAAGAACAACTGTTCAGTCAGAGTGGCCCCAGCGATGTCATCCATGAGTTGGGACACATAAGGAGAATGATGGAGAGCTTGCAGCGGATGCAGGTGGAAAGAATGTGTGCCACGGCTGCACACCAGCGAGATGTAGCTGTGATCTTCCATGCCCTGCAGATCCTCGTCATGGCATTGCCACCACAAGGCCTGGCGCGATGGATGCTGGTGCCACTACTACATCCACATCTCCTCCCCCTGAAGTGTCAGTGCCACACAGTGCGGCAGATTTCCCACCTCCGTCCCCTGAAGTGTCAGTGCCACACAGTGATGTAGACAGAACACCACCACCCGCATGTGAGGCACCTGACACATCAGAGGATGAAGATGATGATGAATCTGGCTTTGTGGCTAGAATCAAGTGTTAGCATTCATCTCCGCCATATGGCCGTGTTCAGCTTGGTTCTGCCCTCTGCATCATGCCCTGGAATTACACCTCCCACTGTCCCCCACCATACACCGAGCGACACTCACCTTGGACCTCGACATGGACTGCCATATTTGGTGTGGTTACCAATGACACAGCAATCACACTGCGGACTGTAGTCTTCCACTCCCTATGAACTTGTTAATCCCGAAAGGACTCTGGCTGGCCCTCCACGGGGCAACAATGTAAAGTGGGGTTTGCATGGCCCAGTACTGGCCCAGCTTCAATACTCCACTGAATGTGAATAAAACATCCAAATTCACACTGATGTGTCATGGCCATGACCATTTAAGAATGAAAGTATGGATGAATGTAGGGTCAGTGGTTCCACAAAAGAGGCACTCCCTGGGTAATGCTATCAATGCGCATGTATGGCCGTGACCCAGATAGGCATTGAGACACACATTATCATTCAAATCAAAACTCATCACAGTTGAATACAAGTGAAGCTGCGTAGACTTTATTAGCATATGCGTGTCAGTACGGGCAAGATAAGTGCCACAACATGCAGACCAATGCAGCAGTATGTCAGAATGAGGAACCTTGCCAAGCACCGCTGTCCACTCCGGGGAAGTGCCTCACCTTTCACAGGTGTGTGTTAACACGCGTTGTTGTCCGCTCATGTTTTCGGAGTCCAGGCAAGTGCAGCCATGTCCACTGTTGTCGTGGGATATGTGACCAGATCTCCAAGATGCAACAAGGTGTCGGGACATGTGCAATGTGTCCCAATCAGTTGTGGCTGCAGGTACGTAGTTACTCGTCCATGAAAGCGATTGCAGCTTCGTAGGCTAACATTTCCAACATGAGGTCGGTGTCGACTTCATCAAACAGGACGGCGAGGCGATCCATTAGCAGGTCCGGACAGATGTGCTGCGTCCACCCCCTTCACCAATTAGCACTACAGCCCAATATGGGAGCGGTTCAATGTGGTCACTGCACACGAGGATTTGTGCAATCTCCCAGGTCCAGCTGCCAGCATGTATGCCAAGTATCAAGGCATCCCATAAACGGGTATCACGGTGACACTCCTGGTCGTGGGCCAACAGGGGGCGCACATACATGTCAAAATCCAGTTCAGCTACCGTCCTGTTGGATAGGCAGACATCCATGGACCACTAGAACATGCACGATCGACAATGCAACACAGGCTGAACGCAGGTGACGTTGGCAAGGCGGAAGCTTAGCCGGTAACTGATCCGCAGCAGTGCCAATTGCAGTGCCCCCAGTGAATGCAGCATTCGTGCACGGTACAGTTCCACGTGACAGGGGTTGTGCATGTGTCCGGGATGTTCGGCCATTACGTTAGTGGCTCTTGTGGAAGCGGCACTGTCCTGACCTGCGCCAGTTCTGTGGATGAAATGCCACATCTCGTATCAATGAGTTGTTATAGTGTGCACCGGTTGTACGCCTGGGATGTTGTAGGAGTAAGTGTGAAGGCCATTCCATGCAAGATAACTTCGAGCAAGGACTTCTGTGTGTGGGGTGTGTATACGTTGGTCTTTCGTCTGGCTGTGCGTAGTGTGGGAGTCGTCATCAGCTGCTATAGTATCTGTCAGGGGGTGCCGGGCATATGCAATTCCGAGGTCGGAGGTGCAGCTGTGCTTCCGCCTGATAGTTCAGACAAAGGAGCTTTTATCCCTAGTGTAAGTTTGTAATCTGCTTGCATTCATGGGATGTGAAGTGGCTTGTTGGGGGTGGGGTGGGATGAGTGGGACTTTGGGATTCATTATTGACATGACTTGCATGTGGCATATGAGCGGCATCACTGTGTATTACGTTGCCTCACAGCTGCTCCTCCCTCCCCCGTACCCATTTACTTATGTGCGCTGCGCGATTGCATCACTTGCACTCCTATGGCACAGTATTGTCATGTCTGTCTGCGCATGTCCACAAGCCTGACACCGACACTGTGATGTTGGCCGTTGAAGGTGGTGGGCCACGTGAGTGTAGGCCCATGTAAAGGATAGGGCAGACACAGATGTAGAGTACATGCCTGGCTAAACTGGCGCTGCTAATGTGGCTGGGCATTTTGCTCATGCTGCGGCAATACAGTTACACACAACACTTGGCATGTATGATCCTGGACCCCGAGCGGTCTTGCGCTCCTTCATTACTCCGTTCCTGCGAGCCCGCCCTCCGGGTGCATCTTACATTGCAACATTGTCGCTTACAGGGGGGGACGACTTAGCTACATGTCCAAGGTCTTACCCACTGCCTGAGGTGACATGGTTGCGTCCGCTGTCCACAGCACAATGTAATGTGGTAGGGCCCGGGGCCATCATTCATGCATAATGACCACACGGACACACTTGGATAGATAGTGGAACTGGCTTCGGGCACGTGCGCCCAGCCCCTTTTTATTACCAGGATCACATATCCAGTGATGCCTGTGCTGGATGGGTGTGGGGTGAGTGTGAGCCAGCCCTCAGTGAGTGGTTTGTGCTGGCAACAACTTGAACAGTGATCACTATTAAAGCAGAAACAGAAAACACCAACATAACACTAACAACTGCGAAGCACCATGGAGGTCGCCGGAGCAAGTACAGAGGTCACCCAATATTCAATCAGAAGGGGCCATGACTTGTGGTGCACTGAGATAGTGGCACCAGAGCTGGGCCTGCACATGTGAAGAAATTGTCAATGATTGTGTCCCTTCGGGATATTCCTGCCGCAGCTGCAGTGGGGTGTGTTACAACTGCCTCATCTTCATCATCATCGTCCCAGGTCTTCCACACTGCCTGAGGTGACATTGTTGCGTACGCAGTCCACAGCACGTGACTCAATCATAAAGGGTCCATGAGCTGTGGTGCACAGAGTTAGTGGCACCTGTGGCGCTCAGGGGGTGCGCAGCCGGCGATGATGCGTGGTCCGGGCGGGCCGCACTAAGGTCAATGTCTGTTGCCTACTGGACTGCTTCATCTGCAATCGCGACTCGATCTGAATTGTGAGCCCTGCTGACCGCAGTGTAGGCCAGAGGCAGTATCCAGCACACACATCACTCCGTGGTGCTGTGCGGCTGGGTGCGCTGGGGGCCTGTGTCGCGGAAGCCAGCGTTCGGCTGAGGAGGCTGGCGGTCACGGCGGCGGACTTGTGGCAGGGTGAGGGGCGCCGCCCTGGCAGACGCGTTGGCCATTCCGGAAGTGAACCACGTCCAGAGCCCCGGCCTATTTATTCACACTCCTACATTGGGCTGGCGTACGCCGGCCAAGCCCACTCCGCTTACGCTTACAGGCGGGGACGGCACAGCTACATGACCGAGGTCTTCCCCACTGCCTGAGGTAACATGGTTGCGTCCACTGTCCACGACACTGCAAACACCTGCAGTATATGTCCATATGGATAGGTCTGTGCTCTGCATACTGAGGTCTGTCCAGCACATCACCGCCACACTTGGCATTGTGTGCATTCTTATTCATGGGTGACTTTCCTCCTTCACACATACTTTGTTCCCACCTCTCCCCACATTCTGCTTTTGTGTGGCTGAGGGGCCATGCCATTTTCGGAACTTCTGCTGTCCTGTTCTGCGCTGCCTCAGTGGTAGTAGGGGGAGGGGGTGGTCTGAGAGGGGGCTGGGGGTGGTGGCGGTGGGTGTTGTGGCCCTCTTGGGTCTCTGAGCTGCATGATCAGTGGCTCCATGACATGTGTTGGTCTTCAGATGTGGCTCTGGGCTGGGCTCCCTTTCATACTGCAGGTAGTCATCCTGCTTAGCACCAGTGAAAGGCAGGTATTAAATCCCTGCTGCTAACGCGCCTTATCGCCTGTTTTTGGTTCGCATTGCAGATCTGGCTGGAAGTTGAGAATATCGCGAAGTGGTGTTTTCGTGTGTTTTTGCACGGGAACGCCTACTCTGCATATCATTAGCGTTAGTTGTCTCTCTCATCCGTGGCGATGTTTTTTGCGGCAGCTATCGCTGGTAAACTGGCGATGTGGGCAGTTTGCACCAGCTTGGGAATGGGGCGATAATTCTTTCGCCACTTTTGCTGCGCTAAAGTGCCGATAACTCGGCGAAAAGTCCTTGAGAATATGCCCCTAAATTGTGCCCGTGTGAAGTTAATGAGGTGTCAATGTGGTCTTGACATAGTCAAAGTTTTGGCCTATTCTTATCCCTTGCAATAGACCCACCCATACGTGTTGGGCATCAATGTTATTGGTAAAAGCATTGGAATGTTGAATGGTAGGACTTTTGCCTTTTGCAGAGAGTCTGGAATTTACTGTCAGAGGAAACTGTAGAAATTGTGATTTTTGTTTTACCTATACCTTCACATTTGCAGGACAATCATACATGCTGGGATTCATGCAGGCTACATCACCCGGAGGTCTTATGGATATCTAGTTTTCAAAAATGTTTGGTGTTTGTAGATTCCCTGGGTGCTGGCTAACCATGGGCTCAATCACTGCAGTAATCCACTGTGGAGGCTCCCCCATCGAAAACAAACCCTGATGTCTAGTGTGTAGAATCCTGCTCAAAGCCATTGCAAGTGCACTCATGCATAGGGCCTGGTACACTCTGACTCATGAGATCCAGAGGAATACTGATGGAGGTAGTGTCTTGGTATTTACACAGAATATCTGAACCAAACATATTGTGGGACAAAATATTGTGTTAAGAATATCGAGGACAAAAATATTGTGAAGGTAAGTTTATTAAGTAAAGTTTTACTAAACATAACTCCACATATATGTACCTTGAAGATATATATCTTCATGGTATGTAGATGTGGAGCTAAGAATGGTAAATCTGTACTTACCAATTTGCACTTACCTTCTCGATGTTTTTGTCCTCGATATTCTTGGCACGATTATCTGCCCACACAATATTTTTGGTTCCGATATTCTGTCAGTGATCCTGTGTCTTAGCTGGTATATTTTCCAGTGCTAGGGAGACCGAAAGAATTACCATGGATTGGACAAAAATACTAAAAATCTGACAAACATCATGTTCCGTGCAAGGGAGGTCTAGCTTGCACCTTTGATTCTTTAGTGTGTACAGTATTAGAAAATGTATAGGGGCCAATTCACAACAGTATTTATGAGTTTGGGAAGTAATACTACAGGAGTATCCTTTTAGGTACTTTTACATGCCTTTGTGAATCAGCCCTGAAAGTCTATATTAGCAAAAGTGCACAGAGGGAGGTTGCTTATGGATATTTTCTTATTATTACCATATTAAATGTTTTGGGGCCAATTCACAAACGCAAGTAGGAGTATTTAAAGAGGACTACAGAAATACTACTATAAGTATTTCAAAATGAATTGTGCATAGGCCCGAGAGTTTTTATATGTTCCATATTGTCATCTCTTTGATATCTGTCATAAAATGAACGATACGCAATAAGCAGTGATTCTGCCACAAGTTAGTGTTCTCTGCTAATAATACATAATTGATTATACAGACTACATTCTGTAGGAAAACACATATATATATTTGATACTGCAATATTCCGGACACTCGGAATAACCTTTCCTTGGCTAGCGTTTCAGGATTTATGTTTATCAGTTTAAGAAATGCAACACAATATTGACCAAAGAAGTTAAACAAATGAAAATGTATCCACGTTTTTTATTGAATTTTCAGGCTGTAATGAAACATTGATGCAGGGTTTGCACCAATACATAGCAGCAAAAGTGGCAAACAACATATAACCTATACTGATGCACACACACCAAAAAGATACATATGTTTAAACAACGAATGCCCAGTTTAAAGAAAAACACTCTGGACATCCTGACAGTGAAATGGTAAAGCTAAAAGGACTTCTATACCTCTTCTAAGAAGACTCATGCTGTTGTATTAAATTTGTATGCAAATATTATTTTTTTTAAATACTATTGCAAGCAGTTTGCCACCATGTTCAGACAGCAGCATTTTTTTCTTCTTTTCATTTTGGTGGTATGTGCTTACAATATGAATGTAAAAAAATAAAAATAACCATTGCATAAACTTGCCAAGAACAGCCCAGAACTTTTAGTTTTGCCAAAGCTTGGTTTGTTTGTAATCTGCAGATTATGTGTAGGCCCAGGTGAAATTTCAATTACGCCGGAGTAATCGGAGTAATTTCAGTAATTCCACATTACTCTTTGATGCAGAATTACCAATAATAACGCGATTGATCCTGCTTACGTAATTAAGAGTAATTTGAGAGAAAAATATCCTACTGTGAGAGCATATTTAGTAAACGCAAGAAGCTGCTTGCTATTTGTGTTCTGCTGCATTTAGTGCTATTTCTTAGCCCAAAATGCATCCTCACGTCCATTTTGGATGTGAGAGTGCATTTTGCGGTAAGAAAATAGAGCTAAATACCAGGTGTAAACTGGGGTAAAATCCTACCCCAGGAGCACAGCCGCTCACACTCACTATTCATTTCTGTTTCACTTAGCACTACTTCTTAGCGTAAAATGCATTCTTGCGCCCATTTTGGACGCAAGGGGGCATTTTTGGACTAAGAAATAGCACTAAACACAAAATTACTCTAGTCGCATCAGTATGCATAATCTCACGTAATTCCGCCTGATTATGCTGCACTGAATTATGCAAATTATAGCCACCCCATATTATGTGGCAAATCCAACAAACCCAAAACTATATGAAAAACAACTGTTCTGGTTGAAATAACCTCCTATAGAAGAACCAAAGCTTACCTCTGTGCAACCTCTTCATAGTTCCCAGTTAGGGGCTTATTTACAAGCCCATTGCGCCACCTGTGCGTCACTTTGTTTGGCTCATCGGCGGCACAATGGGCTTGCCCATATTTACAAGGCCACTTAAAGTCACCTTGCGTGACTATTCAAGGCCTTGTAAATATGGGCCCCTTTCACACATTACTCTGTGTGCATGGGGCGTTCCATGGGTGTTGCTGTGGGTGTTCCCACGCAACATCCATGGAACTTGACACATTGCCAGATTTACAACATTTTGTAAAACTGGAAATGCGACAGAATCCTACGCTTCCCCAGGGGAGGCATAGGAATGGCGCAAGAGGAGAAATACTTTTATTTCTCCTTGTTTTTTCCCCTTTTTATGCGTGTTGCATTCTGCAGCACGCATAGAAAGAGGAAAATGCCATTAATTATTGTTTTTTTGCAGAAAGGTGTCCCTTATTGCACAAAAACAATAATCCCTGCAACGCAGGCACCCTTGCAACATGACCCAAGGGTGTCTGTGTTGGAGCACGGCTGCTATTTGTGCGCCAGCGCAGGGGAGAAGGTCAGGAATGCGCCGCATCTTATAGATACGTAGCATTCCTGGCTTTTTACTTTGATGCACGGCAGCACAGCAGGAAGGCTTGCTGCGCTGCTGTGCATCAAAATATAGTAGATGAGGCCCCTAGTAGGGAGTGAGTGCAGGACCACCTTTAGAGCATGACGCTGCTCATTATTGTTGGCCTGGACCTCTGGTCAACGCTGAGATCAGGCCTTCTCACTCCGTCCATGTGCGACCTATTTCAGGGAGGGCTTAGCATCTTCCTTCGTTGCAGCATGTGCTTTTCCTGAAAAACCTTTTTTTTCCATATTTATAAATAACTGTATTCATTTATAGATGTTTCATCTATCGAGAACAGCTCCTTCTGTACAGGTCAGGAAGGAGCAGCACCAAGGGGAGCTGTGTGGGTCCCAATTCTGGAATAGCAAGAAGTGCTGCAAGGACAGTGTGAGGTGCAAGGGCCTGGCATGTGGGTGGCCTATTCCTGAACAACAGGGGCGATGCAGTGCAGGACTGACACTGTTGACCTGGCTATGTGTGGGCCTCAGAGCTCGGTTAGGAATCTACAACTAGAGTATGTCTCTACCAGATACATCATTACCGAAGGTAAGTAACTTGTTCTGCAGGGCCCAACTGAGATGCATTGCCAGGTCTTGATGTGGGATCACAGCACATGCTGTCTCTCACTGCTTGCTCTCTTGTGCCTAGGGGCTGAGTAACAAGCTGCCCGCTCTGCCAGTTGCTGATAAATGTGTCAATTCTACAGACAGACGCAGGGTTTCCTTCGGGGCACTACAATATATTGTTATTTTTCTGGCAGGCGAGCAGAGCTGCAGCATGAAGGGACAGACCTCGGTGATGGGAGGTGGGTACTGGGCACTGGCAGAGGTATCTCCATGCTCTTCCCAAAAACTATTCTGGCCCAGAAGTAGCCTATATGGTACCTGAGAGATTTACATATAGTCCAGGCCTGTGACAGGCCAGCAGTGCTGCGGAAAAGTCAGTATCTTGCCAGGTAATGATTCATTCCAATGCAACCAGTACACTGATGCCACACTGCTAAGCGCTGTGTCCCATAACACGATAACCGCACCTTGGTGGTCATCACGCACAACATGAAAATACTTACCACACAAGATCAAAACAAAAACAACCTCCTTCCAACCGCACACCCTACAAGGTGTAGCTTGCTGCCCATGTAGGCGCGCGCTTCAGCACCCACATAGGGGCAGAAAGTGTTATATACATTTTGCAAAACAATACAATACACTGCACCACAATACAATACAATACAGAGATCTGTCTCTCTGCAGCTGGAAGACACTATATCCAGGTTGATAATGTCGACCTACAATCAATACATCGCCTACCACTACATCGTCATGGTAAGTGTATGATTACTGTTCTTAATGCCACATCTACTATGCTATGAGATGATTTGGTCGATGTAGTGAAAGCGATGTTATTGTCATGCGATATAACGCATGTGATGCATTGTAGGTGTACTGTTAACATTGTTTATCATTCCAGCATCATCAGGGCATCAATAATGCACCAATATGTATCTTTCCAGTGACATCAATGATGTACAGCAGCATTCCACATTCCAGTGCCACCAGTGCACCAACAATGCACCGATTCTGTCCATAATAATCCCTCACGCAAGTGCTTCCAGTGCACCATTAATGTATAGATTTGTGCCTCATTCCATTGTCACCAGTGATATACATTCGTGTGCCGGTTTCCAGTGCCGCCAGTGCATCAGTAACATACAGATGTATGCCACTGCTCAGTGCACCAGTCATGTATAGATTTATGCCTCATTCCAGTGTGACCACTGCACCTGTAATATACACCTGTTTTTCTCATTCCAATGCCACTAGTGCCCCTATGACATAAAACTGTGGCTTAATCCAGTGCAAGCCACGAACCAGCACAGATTTACGATTCTATCCAATATCACCTGTACGCTGTCATTTTCTCCCCTGCATGTGAAATGGAGCGAGCTTTTTTTTCGCCGCAAGGTGGAAGGAGCAGACGGAAGTGGGCGTGTTAGGAAGGAAGTGGACGTGTTAGGGAGACAGCTATGCCAGACTGAGGAAAGTTGAGAAAGTGTTTTATGGCTTCGATGTTGGACCCTCCACTGGACTGGTGTATTTAAATACCTGCAGGAAGAAGTGTGCATGTTTCTGCTTAGAGCAAAAGCTGTGAGTTGGGCATGTGATAAGGGATGAGCCTTTGCTGTCTGGGGAGCAAGCAAAAACAAGCATTTACAATGCAACAGGTCTCGCATTTAGGAGAGTTTGAGCTATTGGCATTGTAAATGCCAATAGCTTAAACTCGCGCAAATGCGAGACCTATTGCATTGCAAATATTTTTTGTTGTCAAAGCCCCCATGCCACACTTTCATGTGCATGAAGGCTGTGCCCCTTTCTTTAAAAAAGCTGTGTCTAACAAAAGGTGCGCGGCTGCTATTAAAGTGAAACCGCGGCATGGGGTCTTTTACAAAAAAAAGCATTTGTTTGTCAAACAAATGCTTTTTTTTTGTGTAAAAGCCCCAATGCCGCAGTTTCACTTTAATAGGGCCGCGCACCTTTCCTTAGGCACAGCTCTTCTAAAGAAAGGAGCGCAGCCTTCATGCAAGTGAAAGTGCGGCATGGGGGCTTTGACAACAAAAAAAATATTTGCAATGCAATAGGTCTTGCATTTGAGAGAGTTTAAGCTATTAGCAATTACAATGCCAATAGCTCAAACTCTCCTAAATGCGAGACCTATGGCATTGCAAAGAAGCGGCCGCCATTGTCCCGGCTGCTTGGAAAGTGAAAGCGCGCATGGCGCACTGAATGTAAGGAAAGCACGTTGTGCCTGCAATAGGGAAAAACCCATTAAAGAAAATAGTTATTACAGACGAAATAAAACATACCATGTAGCAACAGAAGTAAAAGGGCCAGTCCTCAAGGGAGGTTTCAAATTAAGACATGAAGGAAGTGACCCGAAAAGGGCCACTCGGGTCACTCACGACCACCTCTCAGCCTTCCATACAAATGAAGAGTTGGTCAGACAGTAGAGAATACATACCAGATTATTTATTGATATTACGCTGCAGCGGAGCCCAGTCTGACTAGCCTCCTGAGATGGCTGTCAAGGGACTGGACCCTGTAAGCATAAAATTACATTATGTATGTTGGGGAGTCCACAAAGACCCGCCTAGTATGAAAAAAAACACTGGTAGGTGCCGTAATACAATGGGGGTACAGAACATAAGTTTCAATTCTGCAGCCGGGCACAGGCTATCTACTGCCCAAGGTCGTCTGGCCTATCCTCCCCACCAGACAGGTGGGAGAAGGCCTCTATCTAACGGGAAAGGCATGCACTAATGAGGACACTTGCAATTACAGAAAGAAAAGCTCAACCTTGGGAAACAAAACTTACCAAAGACTGTTTCTCGAAAATAACCAAGAAGCAGTTTCGATTATAATACAAAATGGCATCCAGATTGCAAGATGGTTTCGCGAATGCTAAGATATACAGAGAGAAGGGCCTTTCAGTATTAACCAACCCTCCTGTTAGCATGAGCTAACCATCTACAATTGGAAATAAGAGCAAAACATAAATGAATAATAAAATCATATAGCTATTTTTATACACATTTCATATCATCAACAGTAGGAATGTGCTCTATGAGAAGAGAAGATGTTTCGAAGATACCTTCGTCTATGATCATCATTTCGTCTATTTCTTTCTGTAACATTATTGCAGCATTGGTATCATGAATCGATATCTTCCCCTTTGGAGTCAATACAGAGCACAATAGGTGCAGCACATTGGAAGACATTGAATAAGGACACAGCAAAGTATTAATATAGCAACGAGATAGATTACTTTTTCTATTAGCCAGCCCCATGTTCCAAAAAGGGACCAACTCCAATTACCTGTTTCCATGCCTTTGACATTCTCAATAATGTCCAAGATATGCTTAGTAATATTCTTTTCCATATTGGTTATTCCCACTACGCACTGATCGCCAATAACTGCGCATGCACCACCATTTTTTGCTAAAATAAAATCAACTGCATATCTAGTTTGTTCAGAATAGATCCTCATACTCTCTAATTGAATGGTGATGTCACGTAATGCTGCCACTGTAGTATTGGACAATATCTGCAACTTACAGCCAAAGTATTCCCGGGCCTTTTCACCTCTATTCATAGCCATTCCCTCCAACGTAAAGATAGCAGACAGGATATAACCAAAAGTAATACCATTACTGTAACTGTTGATCTCAATATCTGTTACTCCTCATCAAAATTCCTTTGTAAGTGTTCTCTTCACCCATTTTACCTGTCTGTGGGCATATTTACAAGGGACCCCCAGAGGCAGCACCATCCCAAGAGCTACATCATTGGTGCCGTTATGAACATTTGAGTACGTTCCATTAGATAAAAAGAAGAACCCGGGTGGGCATATATCGGTCTGTCATAGTTCACAGCTGAATAGCGAGAATTACCTGTAATGGTGCTAGAACATCTCGAACCTTTCAAAGGGAATGTCTCTTTGGATATGATCACCCCTGAGCAATTGATATACAATAAGATATCAGTACTATTTATGATGGGGCAACAAGCAGGGTAATAGCCAGCTGTTTGAGGAACCGTCACTTCTTTATAATGCCAACCCACCAACGTTATATTTTGCTCTTCCAAGTAGAAATTATCACAATACGTATTATTGTCACAGCCGGGGTTACCTGTTTCCGTGGGCTTACGATGATACAAGCATGGCCCTGGGTAGCCAAATCTAAACTCCCCTTTTACCACAAAAAAATTTGTCAGCTTAGAATACGTATAATTTATCAAAGACAAAGGATAAGCAGTCCACAGGCTAGTCACAGATTCCACAGATTCAGTAGGATAACAAGCGATACCATTACCAAAAAATCTCTTATGAGTGTCCAAAAAAACATTATTAGAAAGCATTCTCTTCAATCTTGGTGTGAAAAAAATATCATTGTCAGGAGTAGGCGAGTTACATGTATACTCTAACGCCCAGAGAACCCCACAAAAGATAATCATCAGCAGAATAGCAAGAAAGGGAAATATTACTTTCTGCTGTTTGATCCATGATGATCGTGACAAAACAACAAGACCCAATGGCTGTTCTTCATCAATCATTGGCCTGCCAAAAGGATGCATGATAGCAGAACGAAAAGGTACAATTAATATAACCTCAATGAAACCAAATAAACAATCTTCTTTCCAGCGTCTGTTTTTTTCTCCTTTGAGCCTCGCTGGCAGACTCCTATTGTTCATCTACGGTGGTGCTATTGAGCACTTCTCGATGGAGCTGCATGATTGCAGCCCTTCGTGAGGAAAATTCACTTCACTCAGGATAGGGTACCCCTCCCTCCTGGGAGGACACCCCCAACTTATCCTGTCCAGTGTTTCGGACAATGCACCAATCTCCCTGTCCCTACTCTATCGTCCCTATGGTTCATCCATGAAGTCCATCCATACTAATCTGACTTTTCCTTTGGTGCACTGTCCCTCCGTCGTGGACGCAAATTGTACCTAACAACTCCAGGAACAGAGGGATCAAGAAACAAAGGCTCACTTTCAGAGGGACCGACTGACTCAGGCTCAGACACAGACGGGCCAGCCGACTGAAGCTCTTGGCTAGCCTTAATCTCAGGTGGCACTGCCTCATTCAAAACTGCATCACTCTCCTCCTCAGAAGGTGCCCATGTTACTCTGGCATCGGAGAAAGGAATGAAACGGGGGGCTTTCTCCATCTCGGAATCCCCAATGCCGTCGAGCCTCCATTGGTCATAGAGCAGAGGAAGTGGCACTCTCTTGCAGTGCGTTGAATTAATCCAATTTTTCCGACCGTCCACCTTCACCGCTGTACGGGTAGCGAGGAGGATCTGGAAAGGCCCCTTCCACTGGGGCTCCAGACTGCTTTTGCGCTGAAAGTGGTGAATCAACACGAAATCCCCGGGCCGGAGGTCGTGGCCTGGTCCCTCTGGAGCCGATGGCAAGGCCTCTTGAATCTGCTGATGAATAGAACGCAAATTTTTAGTCAACTCACATAACTAATCTATCAACAAAGGGTGATCTATCTCAGAGAAATGGCGAGGTCTCGGAACGCCCCAGACATTGGCGGGCCGACCAAAAACAACCTCATAAGGGGACAACCCTGTTCTAGTATGGGCTGTAACTCTTGTCGACAGCAAAGCCAATGGTAAAGCATCTGGCCACTTCAATCCTGTACTCTCCTGAATTTTGGCCATCTTTAGTTTGAGTGTACCATTGTACTTCTCAACTAAACCTGCTGACTGAGGGTGATTCGCAGCATGAAACTTTTGCTTAATGTGCAGGCCATTGCACACCAACTGGATGACTTTCGAATTAAAGTGGCTGCCGTTATCACTCCAAATCAAACGGGGCAAACCAAAACGAGGGAAGAACTCCTTTAAAAGAGCCTTCGCTGTCGCCAAAGCTGTATTCTCCTTAGTAGGATAAGCCTCAACCCATTTACTGAATGCACAGACCACCACTAACACATACTTCAGATTATTCACCCGTTCCATCTCAATGAAATCCATTTGAAGGACTTCAAAAGGGAAAGAAGGGGGTGCAAAATTACCGGGAGGTGTGGGAGTACCCTTTCCAGGATTGTACATCATACACACCATGCAATATTTCACCAAATGGGCAGCCGTCTTTGGGATATTATCATTCTGCCATACAGGGTCTAGCAACTTGCAGATACCCCTAGCACTAATGTGAGCTGGTCCATGAGCCATAGTGACTACAGGAAGAACATATGCATCTGGCAGCATCCATCTCTGCTTCCCCGACTTATCTACCCAGCACCCATCATCATCCAATTGCGCTGTGCTTTCCTGCCATATTGCTAATTCCTCAACCGTCACCTCGCTCTGTATCTCTTTCACATTATCTAGTGTGTCCTCAAACATCGTAACTTCTGGCACCCATCTAGCAGGACCTGCAACAAACATCTTTTTCATCTTAGATCGTGCCGTCTCCTTAGCTGTTTGATCTGCAAAGGCATTTCCCCTTCCCACATCATCAGTAATTGCTTTGTGAGCGCTACACTTCACTATTGCCAGCTTCTTGGGCAGGGTTAAAGCCGACAGAAGCCTATTTATGAAAGTGCCATGTTGAATTTTCGAACCATGGGAAGTGAGAAATCCTCTCTCTGCCTAGAGCCGCCCAAAATTATGAGCGACTCCGAAGGCATACTGGCTATCAGTATAAATATTGACCGCCAATCCCTGACTCAACTCACAGGCTCGAATTAGAGCCACCAGCTCTGCAGCTTGGGCCGACTGATAGGGATCTCGTGATGTCTCAACTATCTTGTGCAGTGTTGTGATTGCATAAGCAGCAGTTGTGGTGCCATCCGGTAATTTAAAACAAGAGCCATCGACATATAGTTCCCCTTGGGGGTCAGATAAGGGAACATCAGTCAAGTCTACCCGTCCCTTCGTCTCTCTTCCGTCCGAAACATACAATCATGTATGTCTATATCCTCACTCTCCGAAGGGAGGGGTAGTAACGTGGCAGGGTTCAGAGTGGCACATCTTTTAATTGTAATGTGTGGTGCAAAGAGGGTTAGCTCATAGCCAGTCAGACGTGCACTGGTAAGGTGCTGTGTCTTTTTTCTGTTCAAAAGCGTATCCACAGCATGAGGTACCATAACTGTGAGATCAGTATCAAGAACAAGCCCTGCCGATTGTCGAATAGAGTCTGCCACAGCCGCAGTCGCTCTTAAACAGCTCGCGAGGGCTCTCGCGACAGGATCAAGCAGCACAGAAAAATACGCACACGGCCTCAGCTTACATCCAAAGGCCTGTGTTAAGACAGAAAGCGCAAAACCGGCCGACTCGTGTACATATAACACAAACGGCTTGTTGTAATCGGGTGTGCCAAGCACAGGAGCCGAGCAAAGCGCAACCTTCAATTGCTCAAAAGCTTGTTGACATTCAGGCGTCCAAGGCAAAGGTTCATGCACATCTTTAGTTGTTAAATATAACAGCGGCTTTGTTAGTAAGGCAAAATTCGGTATCCAATGACGACAATAGGAAGTAATACCAATGAAGGCTCGTACATCCCTTTGGGTCCTTGGAACAGGCATGTTAACTACAGCATTAATACGCTCAGGAGTTAGTTTCCGACCCTCCTTCGACAGTAGGTGACCTAAATAGGTGACCTCCTGTCGACAATATTGAAATTTTGAAAAGGACACTTTGTGTCCATATTGAGCCAAATGCAGCAACAATTTTACTGTAGCTTCTTTACATCCTTCCTCAGTATCGGACGCAATCAAAAGATCGTCCACATACTGCAACAATACATTACCTGGGGGGAGGGTGAGGGAGTCCAATTGACCTTTCAAAGCCTGGCTATATATGCTAGGACTCTCAGTGTACCCCTGAGGAACTCGACAAAATCTAAAACTACGACCTGCCAAGGAAAATCCGAAAAGATGCCTGCTATTTGGATGAACAGGGATGCTAAAGAAGGCATTCTTCAAATCAATAACAGAAAAGAATTTAGCAGAAGAAGGAATCATAGTTAAAAGAGCAGTAATGTCAGGAACCACGGGGAACTGAGGAACCATGATTTTATTAACTTCGCGCAAATCAATCACAAAACGATAAACATCAGCAACATCATCAGAGGAACCCGGAGGTGGCCTCTTAAGAATAGGAAGGATGGGACTATTACACACATTTGCCGCTGACTCCTCCACAAGTCCTGACTGAATCAAATCTTGTATTATGTGCAACAACGCCTGTTCTCCTGCATGCAAAATTTTATACTGAGGGATACGAGGCAATATTGCATTTTCTTTAACCTGAATAGAAACTGGAGGTATCTGCAAAAATCCCACATCCGTGTTGCTTGTGGCCCACAACGTAGATGGGACATCCTTAAACTTAACTGGAAGGGGAGCATCTTTAGACAAACATTGCGTAGTACTAACCACACTTGGACCCATTGTCATATGGACACCATCCGGGGAACAGTAAATAGTAGCATGTAACTTCTTCAACAGATGTAATCCCAACAAGTTCTCTCCACAATTTGATGTTAATAAAAACAGCGAATCGACGGTGAAAGGGCCTATAGTCAAAGCAAGGGGTTTGGAGATGGGGCTTATTACCGGCACACCAGAAAAACCAACCGAAACATTGTTATGGCCAGACAGGGCTGCCCCAGGGACCAGTGACCTCGAAACAGAACTATTCATTGCTCCTGTATCCACCAAAAATGTCTTTTCCGAGCCCTGCAAATCCACACTAATATAAGGTCCACACTGATCTACAGGTATCGGAACTGGTCCCTTACCCTGTCCCTGGCTATCCTAGCTGTAAGACATCCCCGTCACCTCGTCCAAATCATAATCATCATGATAATACTGCCGTCCCCGAACGTCATCAAAGTAATTTTGATCGGAACGGCCCAGTGATGTCCCAGAAGCCCGATCTCCAACCTGATCACATGCCCCCTGGCCTCGCCCTCTCACCCTCCGTCCTCTAGGAGCCGCAACCTTTTGCAGCAAAACTGGGCACTCGCTGCGCCAGTGCCCTTCCTCCTTGCAATACGCACATTGATTTGGGCCCACAGGCACAGCATTTCAGCCCGTACGAGAAAGCTGCCTGGCCAGTCCAACACCTCGACCCCGTCCCTGCCCCCTGGAGGCCTGCTGCATCAATACCTTCATCTTCAGCTCCTTCGTCTTCTTTTCTACCTTCTCTTTCTCCTTGTTCTCTCTATGCTTATAATACTGAGCCATACTCAATATCACTGAAGGGGTAGAAGTAGTCCATGTGCTCTCAGCAGCCTGCAACCGGGTTGCAATCTCTGGGAGCAAATTCGTGACAACCCTGTTAACAAACAATCGGATACCCCCGTCCAAAGACAAATCCTGGCCACTAAAATCCAAGAACACACTTTCGAACCGGTTAAAGAAATCAGACACACTTTCATATTTCTTCTGACGACATGCGGCCAGCTTATCCCAGTCCACCTTCCAAGGTGGGATAAGAGAGTGCATATAGGTAATAATGCGGCCTGGCAAAGCCAAGATCTGAGCCCTGGGCTTTTCACCAGGCTTCCTCTCCCCATCCCACGTCCTAATCTCGTCCCAAGTACCACCCAATTCTAGGGCATGGTCCTGCGTATGCACCTGTCGCCAGATATCCACTGGCACCAATAAGCCCAAAAGCATTTCAATATCTGCCAACGTCATTACCGTTGATGCAGAAGCCTCGGTCAATTCTTTATATTACGCAGTAGGATTTTTTCTGGGGTCGGGTAACTGAGCCTTAATCGAGAGGACTTCACTCCTCTTCCATGGAGTATAAACCCATTGTTCTTGAAAACCGGCCTCTACTCGCTGCCTAGTCACCTGATCATGCTGATCACGTAGCTCCGGTATCTCCGGGTGGAAAATGGGGTGAACTTCCCTCATCGGGAACTGGGATATCGTCGTCGGAGATTTCTGATGCAATCTACCTCGATATCCAATCAATGTGGTAACACTAGCGAAAACCTCATTTGGAGCCATGCCCGTGGCATACACTTGGTCCCTAATATCATAAACGGCCTGAGGTGCGACACCTTTAAAACACTGTTCCCATAGTCCAATCAAAGTAGCCAACATGTGCTTAAGGGCATGCTGCTGGACAAACGGCTCATAGTCCTTTAACACACTCCATACATCTTCAACACCATAAATAGGATTACAGGCCCATTGGGCAGCCTGATTGGCCACCATCGTTTTCTCCATATCTCCCACATCAGATCGAATCAACACCCGTCCCAATCGCTCCTTTGCAACTGCCCCATCCCTGTCGTCCTGGCCACGCACCGGTGTCTCGGCACCTAACAAGGGGGCAGAAGAGAGAAGAGGGGACAACACAGTAATCGAAGGGGGAGGCATCAAGGTCAACATCGGCTGAGTAGTAAGTGTCTGTGAAGGAGAAAGTGACGCCGTAACAACAGGAGTGGCAGGAAGACTAGCAGCCACGGCGACTGCGGGGGACGGAGCCAAAGTAGAAGCTGGTGATGGCGGAACCAAAGCACTTTGATCAATACCAGATCAGCAGGAACAGGGGGGGCAGAGGCAGATGGCAAGGGCTGTGGGATGACAGGATATATTCTATGTGGGGCATAAGGGGGAGGCGGTCTTTCTTCCAATAATTCTTCCACAAAAGTGTCTGCCTCCTCCCTAGCAACATAGGACTTATCACATTGCAATCGAAACCTCCTATCAGCACATTCTATACCCTTCTCCACTTTCTCTTTATCATGCGCCACTGCTTTCTGAGTCAGTGTCTGCGTTTTCTCCCTCCGTGCCTCACTTTCCACCCTCATTCGTCTCTGTTTAGCTTCCTTTCGCCATACCTGAAGATAATCAAACATCGACTGCCTGCTACGTTTAGCAAACAATTTCTCCTCCAAATAATTCAATTTCTGCTCATCAAAGGTGCATGTTGATTGCCACTGCAATTCAGCATTGTCCCTCGTATATTTGTGCCATAGTGTACTAAATATAATGGGGCCAAGGCCGTATTTGACGTACATGTCATAATTCGGAGTGGCCTCCACAGGTGCGGGCTGCTTTTCCTCCAATCGAGCATCGGCAGAACAACAATGACACCCCACACAACACAACTTACTCCAGCAAGGCATTCTGTTCACACAAAGAAACACATTCACCACACAATTACACTAAAATGCACTCGTGCCTTTACCAAAAGTCGCTTCCGCGGATTGCATCAATCACAAATTAACAAAATGGTACCATATCTCAAAAGATATTCAAAATCAAATGCAAGCGCTTGTCTAAAACTGATTCCTAGACCAACCAAAGTACCCACCAAACAAACGTCATGACGACAGAGAACCAAACAAGCTCACCTGGTGCACACAGGTCAAACAAATTTATTCTCCACTGCCGACTCTTCGGACCAAACGGTCAGATCCAAGGGTTTCGCCATTGAGGACCCCAGTCGGGATGAACACTGGGCAGGGCACCGCCCGATCAGACAGGCGGGGGCAACTGCGAGTACAAAACTCTATCGTGCAGGGGTCCCCCGATCCGCCTATCCGACCCAACACGGCCCGTCCTCCTCACCCGTCCGCGGGCGAGGATGAGGTCACCCGATGGAGTCCCTGTTCGGGCGCCAACTGAAGGAAGTGACCCGAAAAGGGCCACTCGGGTCACTCACGACCACCTCTCAGCCTTCCATACAAATGAAGAGTTGGTCAGACAGTAGAGAATACAAACCAGATTATTTATTGATATTACGCTGCAGCGGAGTCCAGTCTGACCAGCCTCCTGAGATGGCTGTCGAGGGACTGGACCCTGTAAGCATAAAATTACATTATGTACGTTGCGGAGTCCACAAAGACCCGCCTACTATGAAAAAAAACACTGGTAGGTGTCGTAATACAATGGGGGTACAGAACGTAAGTTTCGATTCTGCAGCCGGGCACAGGCTATCTACTGCCCAAGGTCGTCTGGACTATCCTCCCCACCAGACAGGTGGGAGAAGGCCTCTATCTAACGGGAAAGGCATGCACTAATGAGGACACTTGCAATTACAGAAAGAAAAGCTCAACCTTGGGAAACGAAACTTACCAAAGACTGTTTCTCGAAAATAACCAAGCAGCAGTTTCGATTATAATACAAAATGGCGTCCAGATTGCAAGATGGTTTTGCCAATGCTAAGATATACAGAGAGAAGGGCCTTTCAGTATTAACAGACAAGGCGGTACAAAGGAGGGACTAGCAAGGCAATTAAGGAATCAGAAGCCAGCATTTACAAAGGACAACTACACAAGCCAATGAAAAATATGGGCAGAGAGTGGGCGGAGCTTCAAATCCCTAACTGAATACAGCATGCCTCGCAGAGCAGCGCATGCGCTGCCCAGGCTCGACCTAAACATAAGGGGTGTGCGAAATTTGCGATTTGACCGTTTGCGCTATTGCTGTGTGCTCATTGTAAACATTTTCAGGCAACGGGGTGTGACTACGCGATGTGTTGTAATGGCATAATTTTGGGAATTTTGCTATACAAGCATAACATAGAATTCCCGTAGTTCACTAATTAGACGGGTGTAATTAAAATTTCACCCGGTTTTAGCCAAGAGTGCATTCGGCTGCAGACTCGCAAGGTGGTTTATCTCAGGTGGTGTTTTTCTATGAGCTCTCAAAAGAATTGGTCGTTACTCTCCTGCAACATTTAAGGTATTTTTGCTTGATGTGCAGTAGGGAAACAGAATAACTCTCATAAGTCCTGAACCAGGTTACATCAATAGTTGGTGACAGGGCTTTAAGTGGGATGAAGGAACTGGAGGGGGGGGGGTTCTCGAAGGGGCGTGGCCGATATAATTAAGGGCGTGGCTTAAAACACTAAGTTAGAACTCTCTGATTAGCATTATTTGCCGCCCGACTGATATTTGGATGCTTCTTTCTGTCTTTGCATCTTGATATAAAATAAATATATCAAGCAACATTACACCTACAGCAAGCCAGGACAATTGGCTTTGTCAATGGTTGTTAGTTGCATATGATAAATAGCAACAAAAATGGCATCTTTGTATAAAATAGTTAAAATGCTTCAGTTCTGAAATGATGAGACTGTGAAAGAACCATAACGAGTCTCTTAAAAGATACATGAAAGGCAGTAAAGGGCAGTACTGTTGCGAAATTAAAATTCTTTTTTTCTTCACTCGGAGGGTGAGGACAATAAAAGAGAGCCCGAAAGGGACCCGTTTCGGCACCTGCTTTTTAGAACTGCCGGTGCTCAGCACCCGGCCCACTTAAAGCCCTGGTTGGTGGCATACGGAAGTAGACCACAAATGTAAATACAGAGTCCACTGCCAGACATATGTGTGCTTCTGATCCGACCAGCATATAAACAACGATTCATGCTCATCTTGTAAGTTGGGGGGGAGGGGGTCAGTAATTTTGCCAGAGTAAAAAGACATTAATCCAACTGCCTGTGTCGCTAGTTTTATGTAATCAAATTATTTTATTCCACGTTACGAATGGGCACTTAATTCCGATGGGGTTGGTAACAGCAGTTACTAGCTCCATTAAAATTATGAGATCCATTGTGAATCTGTGTGCTTTCACCTTGAGCTTTCAACTTCTAAAGGGAGATCAAATCTCCAGGTTAACATTTGGTATGAAATAAGCAATAACTTTCTTTGTTAGGCAACTCAGAATTTGGGGATAGGAGCATATGTGATGTATAACTTTAATATGGCGAATTAGGCTTGTTACTAAAATGAACAGGCTACAGATGTGGGGTGCCCATGAAAGTGCTCACTTACTTTGACTATTTATCTCAAGATCTTTTGTACCTATTGCATCTTTGTCTGCATTAGGTCTTATGGGCCACAGTTGGTACACAAGCATGGTTTAAGCTATCATTTCTTTGGTTTGTGATTGTTGGCTATTTTAATTTGGGTATTAGCTTAAAGTGCGGTGAGGCCTTTACATACGTGTCGCCAGTCACAATCACGTCTAAGAGTACATCGCGCTAACAGGTGAAAATGTACACTTCATTTTTGTGTTAAACCTGCTACTTATTCACTAGCCACTCCTCTTCCTCCCATACTTACAGCTGGGGCCCTGTTGTATGAGATTGAGTTTATTTTAGATTCCCAGTGCATCACAGCCAATTGCAGTACCTGGTAGTGTGTAAGGGATGGCAGGTGCTAGCAGGGATCGCGTTTGCCTTGGGGCTCTCCCCAAGGCCCCAACGATTCATTATGTTGTGGGTGCCCCGGGTGGGCACCAGGGCACCCACAGACAAATAATAGCTAGCTCCTGCCAGCACTAATTATGGGTGCTGGCTGGGGAGCTGGCGGGGACAGCCCTGCAGCCCCAAAGTTAATTTAAAGTGTGGGTGTCTCCGGTGGGACCGGAACACCCAAAAATAAAAATCACAAAAAAAAGAACCATAAATGAGCGGTATTATTCACTGCTCCAGGAAGGAGTGCCCCATAATGCACAATTTTCTTGATCCTGCAATTTTTTACAATGTTGTGGAGGGCTGCAGTGAGTGCAGCAGCCCTCAACAACATAAAAAAAAACAGATTAAGTCTCCTGCGTCAATCGATCCATGACCCCAGCAGAGCTTATCTTTTTTTTAAAGCACTCTGAGCTGGAGCTGTAGGCTCTTCTGCTGGAGTGCAGGGACACCTTATAGTTGGTTTTATGACTGTACTTTGTGGCCTGAAAAATGTTAAAAATGTACTCAAAGACTTGTTTAATTTAAAAACAAAATGCTTTATTAAACATTATTTGGAGATAATTACTTTTATTAAACATTGCAATGAATGAATTTATAAAATATACATTTGATTATAGGTATTGGTGACTTTTTGACAAAGACAAACTGTCTACTTTACATATGTTGATGTTCTGATCCCTTGATAAAGGCATTAGGCCTGTTTTTTATATTTTGGTGTTCTGACCCTTTGACAAAGTCAGTAGAACTTTGAAAAAGTCAGTTGGTCTGCCTTACTTGTGAATGAATTAATGAATGAAGCTTTATTCAATCATTAAAAAACAGCCATAAAAGCACACAATAGATATATATACACATCAAGCACATAAATTTCACATAATACAAATTATCCCAGTAATTAATTTGTTATGAGATAAACTAACATGATTACGATAAAAGGTTAAAACATAAGTTTTCTCCTATGACATAAAGCAGATTTAAAAAAAAAATGGGATTAAAATCATTTTGTAAATACACAATCAAATTTACAAAAAAAGGTAAAATGCAATAGGGATTGCATAGATAGTGCATCGCAGAGGCATAGCATGATAGCTGTCCGATCACACTGACCCAGGAGAAATCATAAATAACTTCTAATGATTCCAAACCAACATTTGGTCAACAGTGTCCGGTCCCATGTGTTAAACACCATATCTTGATATGGCTCCACACCCAGGGATTTGCATGACTCAAGATGTTCAATATTTGATATCTTAACTAATTATGCCTCTACCCTTTCCTCCCACATCTGGGCTATAAAATAAGTTTTTAGCCACCCCTGTTCTTTGACATTTAATGCCCTGGAATCAGAAAAGATTGATGGCTTACCCAGCTTCCGTGTTGTTTGTTGGATATAGGAGAGCCATGGTATCAGACACCCACAGTCACAACACAGACAATCTTCAATAACCTCCCTGTCAAAGATTTTCTGTGAGTTGCCCCAGATGGAGCACCATAACAACATTGGAGCAAGATTGATATAGTCTTCCACATATGCAAGACCCAGCCCTTCATGTATTGCTTATACAGGACTGCTAGCTGGGAGGCCCAGAACATGCCTGCAGACCCCATTTTCCTATGTCTGCAGTGCCCTCACGTTCTTGTATCCCCACACCCCTGAGTTGTAAGTTAAAACAGGTCTCTTATAGGCTTCTAAAAGTGGTCAAACAGATTTCTTCCAATTCCAGAAGCCAAATTAATCAGAAACCCAACAGCATTTGAAAAATTCTGTATCCTGATGCCCAGCTTCCTGGGAGTCAAATGTTACACCCAGATAGGGGAACTCGTAAGTTCTAGCTATGTGTTTACCCAGTATAGTCAAGTACCGGGACTTGATATTTCTAGGCCCGCATGCAATTTTAAAAGTTTAGATAAATTATTTTCGAAATTCAGTTGAGCCATGAAATCAAGAAAGGTATCCAGCAAAAGTATAAGCCCTTTGGAAGTTCTTGCCAGCAACATGGCATCATCTGCAAATAATAATATGGGCACACACCTGACCATCAGCATATCCCTGCCCCTCTTTTATTAGGGCTGCTTCAAGCCCATTGATGTACAATAAAAATAACACCTGAGTGAGCACACACCCCTTCAAAACCTCCCGAGACAGCTTAATCGGCTCCCTACTTTCACCATTCGACCCAAATCTGACTGCAGCTTCAAGATCATAATGGAGAGTATGAAAAAAGTGACCATTCCCTTGTCAATCCCCATGTGTTCTAAAATGTCCCACAGCTTTGACCTTACAACACTATCAAAGGCACAGTAGAGATCCATGAAGGCCAGGTAGGTGGAACTATGCTTGGCGGACGTATAGTTGTCAATCAAAAGATAAAAATTGAGGCATTGTTCCATCGTACCTAAACTCACACGGAACCCATACTGCACCCTTGATAAGACTTTGTTCTCATCGAGACAGATGTTTAGGTGGTCAAGCATCATCCTGCCCATAATCTTCACAACGGAATCCAGAAGCGAGATCAGACGGTAATAGCTGGGGCTCTCACGATTCCCCATTTTAAAAACAGGCACAATGTTCACACAGTGCCAAGAATGAGGGAAACCAGACTCACAAGCAATATTTAAGACGTTAGCTAGCAAAGGTGTCCAAAGATCTACTCTTGACTTATATAAATCCATGGAGTATCCATCTGGCCGGGGGCTTTATTAGCATGACTGTTAGAAATGGTCCTGATAACCTCATCCAGGGTAAAGGCAATATCAATGGCAAAAAACAGGACGGGTGGTCGGTGACTGTAGCTACACAATTCAGAGGGTTATATATTTTGTGAAAATGCTCTACCCCCTGATCTAGGTTGGCACAAATGCTGTTAACACTGCTCCTGGTTAACTTATTGTGATTGAGAAATGTACCGGGACAAGTAAGAATATTCATAATAATTAGGAAGGATCCTTATATTGAATCCAGTATTTATTTGAACAGAGACTCTTTAACTTTCAGAGTAATTCAGAAAAGAATGAAACTACAAAGATTTTTTGAGGCACTTATTGTGAATGACTGCATGACAGAACAATCTAGTATTATGAGTACATGAAGACAAAATCAGATTCCAGTTTTCTTTTCTAGAGTGCCTGTTTGTACACCGTCCGGTAGTTCGCAATCAGTCCTCTATCTTTAGTGTTGGCATACAAAGCATTGTGGCTGCCTTTGATAGCTGACCTACATATGCCGTCAAACCACGAAATCTGAGTATCTCGTCTAGACCTCTGCAGCTTCATCTCCCAGTTTAACAAAGGCCTGATTCCGCCTCGGATGACTCCGCTCAGAATTAAGACAATTGAGTATCACAGCCAAGTGGTTGGTCTTGAGTTCCCCTAACAACTCAACCATATTGGCTGTATGCCAAACCAAACTTTTCCTTTGGTCCTTAGTGGAAATATTCCCACTACCGCCCCCAGATGTCTCATCAAATTTATGTAGGGTGATAGACGGGGGTTATGGTCACTAAAAATATAATATTTAATGGCCCTGGTTCAGAAAGTGACTTGTGACAAAAATATAATCAATAATGGTCCAAACCCCCTCTTGTAAATGTGGTAACCAGGGATTGTGGAGGTGTCACCACCTCCATAGCATTGCAGAGATTGTGATCAACCAAATGGGAGTAAAGAACACGCCCTCTGTGATCCACCTCTTGGGCTGCCCCTCCTATCCAAGTAGGCGCAAACCAATTAATCTCATTACCCACTGGGATATTCCCCAATTTCGCATTAAAATCTCCTGCCATAATCAGGTTTAATTTTTTTCTTTATAGGCATATTTAGAGTCGAGTTTAACCAAGAAATTCATAATTCATAATTCGGATTGTTCATACCACTAAAATTGTCGTTCTAAAAATTATTAATATCAGTACTAAAAGTCCTAGTCCAACACACATAGAACGCTTGAATTAAGCCACTCTTGTGAGGGATGGCAGATACAGTGCAATCCATATCAGTCCTAAACCATGCAGTGAGTCCTGTCCCAGCCCATACAGTCACGGTAAGAGTTGCAGGGACAGAGCAGTAGGTGAAACCTTCACAGAAAATAACAACAGCCCTGGTTTCCTGCAATAGAATACTATCATACAATTGAATGAATTCCACCAACCTTTCCAGCTCCAATTTAGCGTGAATTCCAGCCATGTTCCAACTTAATATTTTAATTGTACTTAGGATGGCTACTGCCGGGGTAGGGACGATTAAAGTAGGATATGAATCCCCCAACACAGAAGCGACATCAGAGACAACAACCCCTTTTCCTTTATTACCATTTAGATTGTGGACGGAAGAGTAAATCTTGTGGCGAGGCTGAAACCCGCTGGTTTGAAATCAGGACCTCGTGTTTTCAGTCAATGTCAGGTAGGTCTAAAAAGGCAGAGAACATATTAGACACAAGTAAAGAACCGCTTGGGGGGGGAGGCATAACAGCTGACACACTGGGTATTTTCAGGGTGGCCGTCCCATAATGCCTATAAAAATAGCCCAATGGCAGAACCTTCATCTCTGAGACTCTGGTTGTACCCAATAAGGGACCTGCAAAAGATCACTAGCAATGGAGGAATTCTTATAATTTACAATAATGGAGTCCTCCATAAGCCCCTTATCCATGGAGCCCACCCTTTCCACTCTTTAAGCAAAAAGAGTA
The DNA here is from genome assembly GCA_963921515.1 of Calotriton arnoldi. NCBI lineage: Eukaryota > Metazoa > Chordata > Amphibia > Caudata > Salamandridae > Calotriton > Calotriton arnoldi. The sequence goes on from CAWUFW010019331.1 coordinate 113,368, forward strand.
CAGGTTGGCAGTCTACCCTTGCACCTAAGATGCGCATGGAATCAGTGCATAACCTTGTTAATTAGCTGTCCTGTGGATTCAGTATAGGGATGGACGAAGAATTCTGCTCTGCCGGCAGAGTTCGCTGAATTTTGAACGCTCTGCGCGGAGTTCCAAAAAACTCAGCAAAGCAATGCAGAGTTTTTTTCTCTTGTGCAGCTCGCCAGCGTGAAGTTGGCGAGCGAGAGAAATCTGGTGCTGTACCACCTCCAAGCGAGATTCCCGTATGCGGGCGGTCGCAGCAGTTTGCTACCGCTTGTGTTGAGAAAGCTGCCACTCGCGTTGAGGAAGCTGCAGTTTGAGTAGAAAATCAAATCCTGGCGCTAAAATTCAGTGCGAACAGTGTGACGTACCACACTCTGCTGCTTGTGAACTCCACATAGCGCAACAGAGTTTTTTCGACACTTCACGGAGCTCCTTGTAGCGCGACTCCACAAACTCTGCCCAGGTTTAATTGTGTAGTGTACTGGCCAGGTCTAATGACATTGGCCAAGATCAATACATACGGGCATGCTGCTGGTGGCAGGTGACAAGTGATTTTGTTTTTGCCCCCCCACCTCGGACGTCATGTGGTACACAGATAAAAATCCATTTCATGTATATCTGTGGCCCTCAGTGCCCAAGGTAAAACCATCTCTAGGGGGAAAAATGGAGGCCCGCTCTTCCTGAGCAGGAATAGGGAGACAGGGCCCGGGCCCATCAGTCATCGACAGCTACGGAGTCATAAGTTGGCAGATTCACGCCCAGCGTGTTGTAGAAGGCAGAGTGTAGGTGGGGCCCGCGCCTCCGAGAGAAGCGAGGATAGTGCTCTACAGACGTAAATGGGAACCCTGAGCGTCCTTACAAAATGGCCCAGCTGGCTGCTGCTTTGTCATGTAGTCAAACCGGAGACTGGCACCCCGAGGTGCAAGCGAGGCCTAAACTCCGCGAGAGACAGCTGCCACTCTGGGCACCTATGGAGGCCCACACCTACCATCAACCCCGCCTGGCCTCACCCCTATATGTCCAATGGGGTACCTCCTGTTGGGAACGGATTCTGGTGTTCCTCCAGCATGACCTCACCATTCCTCCATCTCACTGGTTTGTGTTCTTACTGCCTTGCCTAAAATGGCACGCTTTATATTGTTATACCACATAGTCAGTCTTGCACGCCCATGGGGGGATTGGGCGCAGGGCCTAGCCTGTGGTCAGGCTCTGTGCCCAACCCACGCCATACATGGCCAAAGGCTGTGTGCTACTAGGGGATTAGGTGGTTACAAGTTAGATGCCTGCTGGGGCTTGGCCCTACAGTCAATCCCAAAGGCCATGCGCTGACGGGGTGTTGGGCACCCACGGGGGTTTGGGCACCCAACCCCATCCCAAAGGTTAAAGTGACGTTATAGCTAGAAACTTTTATAATAGATTACTTTACATTAGAAAAACCTTAGAAATTCACTAAAAAAAGCTAAGGTTGAAGGGATGTTATAGTTAGGTTAAAATGTCAGTTAAAATATACCGTTTTAAACAAACATATCTACTGAAATTCACCAGCTATAGTTATCTCAAGTAACTATAAGTGATACCCTAAAGTAACTATAACTCGCGCCTCGCCATACATTACTAATTACCTCTCATGCTACATCACTCATGACATGTTCTATGACATCATTGATAACATCACTTCAACGTCTGAAATCACATCATTGATTTCAACACTATGCATCACGTGACGCAAGCTATAGTTACTGTAGGGCACGAGTTATGTTTACTCGAGATTACTATAACTGGTGAATTTCAGTGGTTTTGTTAATTTAAAATGGCTTGTTTAAGCGGACATTTTCCCCTAACTTTAACGTATATTTAACCTTTGGATTTTTTCAATGAATGGCGGTCGGCACTTGGTAGTTATGGTTGGGACTACGTTTCAATAGGAAATTGATTTTTTAGTTTGCCAGAACTTTGACACAGTTTGATGAATCGTCACAATACTTTCCAAAAAACAATCTCATCCACCTCAGCTCCTTCCTGGAAAGTTTTAGGGCCATCCATCAAGTGGCGACCGAGAAAAAGCAGAGTCCCAGAATGCGCTTTCCCCATGCAATTATCAGAGGAAAATTGAACAGCGATACAGAAAACTTGGCTAAACAGAATTACACCAAATTTGGCAGAAAGCTAGATCTTTACTCAGATTTGGAGTAAATGCGTTGAGTAGTTTTTGAGAAAATAAAGTTCAAAATGTATAGATATCTGAGTGTGGCCCAGCGATTTGACTTACAGGTACCAACTTGTTTTGCTAATAGCTTTGGCGCCGTTTGACGAATCTTCACAAAACTTTTCAAAAAAAGGTTCACCCAGCTCAGCTCCTTCCTGGAAAATTTTGGGGTGAATCACCAAGCAGGGGCCAAAAAAGGGGGGTCCCAAAACGCAATTTCCCCAGGCCCTTTTCATAGGGAATTTCAGACAGCTCTAGAGCTTAAATGGCTGAGTGGAATTACACCAAATTTGGCAGAAAGCTAAATCTTTACCCAGAAAGTGTGCTTTCTGTGATATAGTTTAAATCCATTCAGTAGTGTTTGAGAAAGTAGGGTTCAAAATTTCTAGATATCTGGATGGTTGGGAAGTGGCGGCTGGTGACATTTAAATGTGGTGAAGCGTAAATGACTGTCCTGAATACCATTAGATGTGTGATCCCAATTCTTCCACTTCTGAAGGTCAAACAGTGATCATTTCAACAGGCACAGTAACCCAATGAACTACCTTAGCAAAAACAATAAGGGTCAAATACAAATATTTCTGAAAGAAAGAAACTTCAGATATTTGTGCTTGGCAGATGAGAAACACATGATAAGGCTTGCTGTCACCCATCAGCCAATAAGAGTGGTGGGTAGCAAAAACACAGATTCAAACCTTCAGATTTCTGAAAGAGAGGTGAGTATTGCATTGAGCCGCATTACCTCTCACTTTGGCCCTTTGACTTTTTGTTTTAAAGGGAGCTTAATGAGGCTATTGAGAGAATAAAAATTGCAAATTTGTGCAGCGTTTTTTGCTACTTCCCATTTATGAGTAAGTTATGCACAAACCTCCAGGATAAAGTGCATAGACGTTATAGGATTGTGTGTTTGGAATGCCTGATGGACGGGTTCAGGTGAGGGGAGTGTAGACTTCTCCCCTAACTATGAATAATAGCGAGAATGGGGCTTGGGGGCAGGGGGTTCCACACCGTGGAAAGGCTGTTGGCATTTGGCCATATATATCAGAACTCATATTTAAAAAAAATAAAAATGCGTCTAAACTACAAAGAGAAAAATTAAATAAAAACATGTTAAGTTGAAGTTGCGTTTTACCATAAATTGTGGTTTGGTCACCCTGACAGAAGACATATAGAAGCAAAACATTATTTTAAAACGGTTTTGAAAGATAAACTGTGGAGAAAGATGTTTAGTAAAAACAATGTTAATGCATGGAACCCTCAAAGCATTCAACCTCCCTTGAAAAGGAGTAATCCAGCCCACACCTGCTCAAACACACACTTTTCATAGAACAGAAACTATCCCACATGCATCTATGCCTCATTTGGTATCATCTGTGAGATGAAGGTTAACTACCAATCATTTGCAAGCAAAAGGGCAGCCATGTGTGGATGGCCAACACAGAACCATTTTGCTGAAGTTAGATAGAATGGAGTTTTCATTTATACCATTGCAACTTTGCAAAAATCACTTTTTCCCAGGTCTGCTGATTACGTTACTCTAAATTCACAGCTTTACCCCACGCTCAATTGCCCGATTAGTATCCCCTTTGTGAATTTGTGTTGAAATATCTGCTGGTGATCTGGGCCCACCGCTTTGTATCTGGTGCCAGACATTCTATCGAACCTTCTTCTCCATTTCCTCCTTTTTGGTTGCTTAACAATATCACTTTTGTGGCATATCCGATGATATTGCATCTGTTCGAAGATCTTGCTTCACATTGCATTGTGCAGGCTTTGTTCCCTGTGTCCCTCTCTGCGAAGAGCCCACACACTGCTCTACCTCTGAGGCTGCTGTCTGGTCGAGGATGGAGTTCAGAAACTTCTGGTTCATGCCAACGCAAACCTAATCATTTCTGCAGCTGCTCTCATGCTGTTTTTAGCATGAGAGATGCGTCAGGACTGGATGGAGCAGGCTACTCAGCGCTCCTTTTGAAACTGGGAGCCTGTGTCTGCAGTTCCCCAGCTGTTTAACAGAGCTGCTTTGATGCGGTCTTAAGTGTTCATGTTGGGCTGGCTGTCGCAGGACCCATGCAATCCCATGCAAAACCCTGCAATATACCAGGGGTGGGTGAAGTATTCCGTTCCACCGGCGGAATCAGCGGAATTTTGGTGACTTCACTTTACTCTAGCCGTGTGGTGGAGTTTTTTCTCATGCGTGGCTCCAGAATAGTAAGTTGGCGAGCATGAGCAAGATTTGGCATCCCCTAGCGTGATTTCCAGTCACTAAGAGGACATCCGGTGACATTTTTCTACGCGGTCGTCAGTAGCAGGTGGTTGCGACCGTTTGCGGTCAGAAGGCTGCTGCTCAAGTAGAAAATCTACTCGAGGGGCAGCAAAGTCAACTTGAGTAGCTGCACCCTCTGGTGTGTCGCGTAGTATTGTTAGCACTTATTTTTCAGTGTGGAACGTGCTCCGGGTGCTAAATCATGCATGCCGCTATGTGCCTATTTCCACCTATTGGCGGAACTCCGCAGAATCTCGCAGAGTTTTTATGTAACTCCGCTGAGTCAAATTCCGTAAGTTCCGCCCACCCCTACAATATTCTAGCTTAGGGTTCTCAGGTGCGACCCCAACGTCTCCCCTATGCGATTGGGAGATGCAGATTGTAGCAATACAGTGCCGTTTGACGAGCATCCGTTGTTGCATTGACCTGGGTTTGGGAGTTGCAGTGTTGTTTATGCGCTGCTTACCATATGTTATTTTTAGTTTAATTATTGACAGTCTCTATCATTAGCCTGAGAACAGAGGTGTAGGGGGTTATGCTTGTAAGGGATCGAGGTACTCAGGGGAGGGAATACTGTATGATATCACCTATGGGCTGTTGCATGGCTTGCGTGTAGTGTCCATTTTAGATTCAAATCTGTAGGTTGATATCTCTTTGCATGCATGAATATGCTGTATGTGTATCTCTGATAGGCACTGACACCCTGTAGTCTGTACAGTTAGTTCCAGGGTCATACATTAAGAACACAATGCCATTGTTTTCCTTTCTTTCTGTGCTCATTAGGAGACACTTTTAGCTAGACAAAACCAAATGAGCTGCTCTGCGCCTCTGCCACAGTTTGATAAGAATAGTACTTTGTTATATAAACAGTTTCCGTGCTAAAGCTCAGTGAGAGAAGCATTCTCATGCTGGGATTATCATGGAGCTGCTGCAAACTGTGACTGAGATGCAGCCATGCTGACTCCAACCTCTGTCCTGGTAAGGAAGATAAACTGTACACTGCGACCGGCTTCCTGACACCAATGACCAACTTATGGGGGTTAGACTGTCCCAAATGATCTGGCAGAATGGTGTTCCCACTACGCTCTCTTTAGTGTAGGATTAGATACAGATAGGAGTAAGCAAACATTAGTAATAATTAACATGGTTGAATTGTTCATACTGTTTACCATTCTAATAATGCTGATTACAGTAACATGTCTAATTTTTGTAATAATCACATCTCATGCTTTCTTTGCAAGAATACGATCATTTCAATAAATGTTTGAAAATGCATTGTCCTGGGGCCGTGGCCAACAGTATGGCGGACCAGACGTGTCCGACCGGAGCTCCGATGGCCCACAGATAATCCTGTCAAAATTCTCAGTTTTACGCACAATCCTAACCCTAGAACCGACAGGCTGAGAAAAGAACACCATGTCCGAACGAGGAATACTCAACTGAAGCTGTTTTTGGTCGAGAACGAGGGGAAGAAGCAGCGAGAGAGAGAGCGACGCCGCCGGAGGCAAAATGGCGACATGCCGCAGGCCTGAGCGACCAGAGTGACACTACTGGGAAGCAGCAGGCAGATTCGAACCCCAAGTGAGCCGAGGGACTGGGGAAGAGACATCTGAGGGACCCCCCTCCCCGCCCCCACGTGGAACCCGCAGATACTGGGGTGCTCGCAGCACTGGCAGTTGGCTGCCGGGCCGGACTCCAGTGACGCAGGAGACAGGGAAGAGAAAGACATTCACGGAGCCGGCGAGGCACGCCGGACCGCAGAGAGCAGACCCAACACCAACGAGGGCGTCCCTGGCCTACCCACGCAGGCGGAAGACTGATGATCCGAAGGGGCCGTGACTCACGCCAGCAGCCCAAAACATCGAAGGCGGAGCACGGTGGGAAGAGAGGCCCTCCGACTCGATGGCCGGAGACCAAGTGCGGCTGCACTGCCGCGAGTGCCCAAGAATTTGCTTCACCCACCTTGGAGAGCGAGACGGCGGAAGGCCGGGGCCGCTCTGGAAGACCTGCTGTGGATTGGTGAAGGCGGCGGCCTTGACCCTACTGAACGAGGTGAGAGGGGCCCGGGAGGAGGATCGGTGGTGGCCGTGTCTCCCCTCTGGTGGTTTGAGTCGCTGGTGGCAGCGAGTGGGCCCCACGTGAGCCTGTCACCCGGCGGGGACTCAGTGACCGGGGGGCGCCCGCCCCCCTCCTGGAGGAACTACTTCACCGAGGCTGCATCGGGGGTCCCTCTCTCCTACCTGCACGGGGAGCGGCCCTGATAACGTGCCACCTATGGTTCGTGAGGGTTCAAGGGGGCCACGGACTGGGTGAGTCAGACGTTGGAGAAGTTTTCTTCCCCCCTCCTCCTCCTGCTAAACCCCCCCTGCCCCCAGGAGAGCCAGAGCCAAGAGGGCGCGTAGAGACCCCAGAGCCACACCCGACACCGGTGACCGGAACGAGAGGAGTAGGCGATAAACCCAGACTTTCTTGTGGGTTGGGAACAGACCAACATGCGGCGTGAAGGTGCCGAGCATTACTCGAGACCCAAGCCGGGAGTCCCACCTGAACCTTAGCCCCTGGCCAGACTTGCAACCTCGAGCTCGCTGCTGGTGCCCTGAGACATCCGGGTATCCCGAAGCAGAGACCAGACCACAACACCCCAAGCGGAGTGGCAACTGGCAAGTTCACCACACGAGGAAATACCTGGGCCCACTCCAGTAACATACACCAAAAGATCCTCAGCACACTCAACGCCAGACAATTACTATAACAGCTTAAATCCCCGCCTCCAACAGTGCTGGGAAGTAGCACCAGATGGCAAAGGATAAAGACCCCAAACCACAAAGGCAGGGGAGAATGGACAAATTCACTAAAGTCCTGAACGCCCCCGGGGCACAAGCCGAGACAGCAACCGACGTGCCAAACAAAACTGTCCTGCTCCAAGCCATTCAATCTTCTAGAGAAGCGCTGGAAGGCAAGATTGATGAAATACGAATTGATGTAAATCTGTTACGCCAGGATCTCTGCAACGTCTCCGAAAAGCTCACGCAAGCCGAGCAAAAAATATCAGAGGTGGAGGACACTTCACACACTCTCAGGAAAGAGGTCACAGCTCTGACCACAGCTAAGAAGGAGGTGGCATGGAGGGTCAATGACCCAGAAAATCGCGCCCGTAGGAACAACCTATGCTTCATCGGCTTTCCAGAAGCAATAGAAGGACCAGATGCATGCGCCTTCCTGCGCAAATGGCTGACGAACTCTCTCCCAAGCATGAGATTCTCCCCCTGTTTCGTGATTGAAAGGGCCCACAGAATACCGGGGGTTAAACCCCCAACCGGAGCACCGCCAAGGCCTCTGATTGCGCGCTTTCTCAATTATCAAGATCAGGACCTCATACTCAGGGAAATGAGGCAAACGGGAGAAATCCGGATTGAGAATACTAAAATAATGGTGTTCCCAGACTACTCCACAGAAGTGCAAAAACAACGCAAGACCTTTGACTCAGTGAAAGAAAAGTTGCGGAACCTTCAGATCCAGTACATGCTACTCTTTCCGGCCAAATTAAAAGTGATATACCAATCCAGAACGCTCTTCTTTCACACTCCAGAAGAAGCCTGGCAATGCGTGGAGGAACGTCCCCCGAAGAAAATAATAGGGGACCAAGTGGCACCCTCCAGGAGAGGACCCCCAATGGACAGCAGACCTAGATCGCAGAGATTAAAGCTGAAGATTAATGCCGGCCGCTCAGGTGATCCCGCCAGAGCAACACCATATCAAAGCAGGAAAACCACTAATATCATACCCCAAGCTTCAGACTCCGAAAGTACTCGCCCGAGAGACAAGCCAAGAAGGGGAACTCATGAAACTGGGACTGTACAGCAGCACTCCACAGAACACACGGAACAAGAAATTTCCTCAGATTCGGACAGTGATCACCCATTGCTACAGAACATTAACCTCCTTGAGGAGTCTAACTCAGATAAACTGGTGAACGAATCAACATCTCTGACCCAACAAAGCGAGAATGAAGACTGATGAACAATACTGGGCCGTCCGAGAGCCGAAGGGACAGTAAGCCAGCAAGAAGTATTTCTCCCCCCCCTGTTTGTTTGTGTGCATTTGTTTTTCTCTCTCTTTCTTACTTTTCTTTGTTCTTATTTTGGTTAGATTTGTTGTGTTGTTCCCGCTTGGCATAGAGTCCCCCCCCCCCCTCTTCCTCAAGCATAGGTCGTGGGCGGAGTCCCAAGCCGGGGAACTTAGCTCAGCTGTTTCCCGGATTAGCCATGCATACTAGACAACTAGGGAGATAGGAGAGTAGGGACACACCAGGGGGTTTTCGGTGGGTGAGCGACAGACCTCTCCAATCCAAACACGACACAGTTGGTCACGTTGACCCATAGGGGTAGTCGTATGGGTGGTGGGGGAGAGTGGGAGGGGGTGGGGAGGGTAGGGAGTTGGGGCATGGGAAATCACACAGTTCAGTTAAGGGTTAGATCAGGCAGCATTCATTCCAAGCAACACAGTAGGAGTCAAGGAGGTACGAGAGGCATCTTCCGCACTGTTACCCAACACTTGCAGTTACAATATGGCAATGCACAATAACGACTCATACTCAGTCCTCTCCTGGAACGTGAACGGGCTGGGAAGCAAAGTGAAAAGAGGCCTGGTGTCAGCATACATTAAAAGGCTGAAGCCCGAGGTAAAATTTTTGCAGGAAGCGCACCTAAAAGGTACACAATGCGGGTTTTTAAGTAGAGGGGCATATAAGACACTAGCACATGCAGGCTTTTCCACCGGTGCGAGAGGGGTCGTAATCCTTGTCAGGAAATCCCCGCCTTTCAGAATCGAACGTACATGGGCAGACCCTAGCGGGACATACGTGGCGGTAAAGGGCAAATGGAATAGGAGGGACATTACTCTGATAAGTGTTTACGCACCCCCGAGATTACAGAAACAGATGCTGGAAAAACTAGCAGACATCCTCCTAGAGGCAGGTTCCAGCACTCACCTCATAGGGTGAGATTTTAATGATGTCATGGACCCCTTGGTAGATCGCACCACGGTCTCTACAGGTTGCCCCAGTGAAACACAACTCAAACGCTTTACAGACACATTAGCACTGACAGATATCTGGCGAAGACACCACCCACACACCAAGGCATACTCCTTTTACTCAGGCACCCACAAAGCCTTCTCTAGGATAGGCTATATCCTAGCCCCAGCCGGGGAAGTGACAGGGGTCCAAAAGGTAGAATATCTGGCAAGAGGCCTCTCAGACCACTTGCCCCTTTGGCTCACAATGGGTACGGGTAGACAACATTCCAGCAATGGGTGGAAACTCAATGCTTGGGAACTTAAAGACCCTAAAGTTGCCCAAGAAATTAAGACAGACACAGAACTCTACTTTAGAGAAAACGTGGGATCCGTAGAATCCGCCATAACACTCTGGGAGGCCTACAAAACGGTCTTAAGAAACAGAGCTCAGAACATAATAGCTCATAAAAAAGGTAGGGAAACGGCAGAGATAACCGAAATTGAATCAAGACTCCTCCAGATCGAGACGCAAGCCCTAACCAGTGATGATCCCTCGTTGTTACGAAGGATACAAATTCTCCGCCTGGAGTACTTGGCTGTCGCTCGGAGAGACGCGCAGCATGCGATTCAAGCCATGTACCGGCGCCTCTACGATACCAGAGACAAGGCGGGCCGGTTACTCGCATGGCTCAGTAAGAAAGAATTAGATAATAGATGGGTGACTCAGATAGACTCAGAAGATGGTCAAACCTACACAATGCCCGTAGGGATAGCCACCACTTTTGCTCATCACTATGAAACTTTCTATGCGAAATGTCCCCTAGCAGAGTTGACGCAAATAGAAAGCTACCTAGCCGCAATAGAGGTCCCCAGGTTAGAAGACGACGAAGCCCAAACATTAGAAGAAGAGATAACACTTGCGGAAGTTAGAGAAGCCATTAGCTACCTGAAACCCGGGAAAGCTCCGGGTCCTAACGGACTACCACCAGAGCTCTATAAGCAGAATGCAGCCTTGCTAAGTCCTCACCTTCTGAATTTGTTTTTAGAAACGCAAAAAGTAGGCAGCCTCCAGAGGGACCTCCGAACGGCCACAATAGTGGTACTACACAAAAAAAGACAAACCACCACAGAAGTGCAGTTCCTATCGACCCATTTCGCTCTTAAAAACAGAAACGAAGATTCTAGCTCGCATATTACCCAGTAGGCTCACAACAGTCATATCCAGCCTCATCCACCGAGACCAATCCGGCTTTATGCCCAAGAGGTCCACTAGACTAAACCTGCAGGGACTGCATAACTGGCTAGAAGTAGCAAGTGACAGATCAGACCCACAGTTAATATTATCAGTCGATGCAGAAAAAGCATTTGACACCGTCCATTGGCCCTTCCTCATGTTGACCCTTGAGAAATTCGGATTTGGCCCTAAATTTAGACAATGGATAACTATTCTATACGAACAGCCAATGGCCCGGGTACGGGTAAATGGAGCAACCTCCAAAGAGTTCCCAATAGGGCGCGGGACAAGACAAGGATGTCCCTTATCCCCCCTTCTTTGTGCTCTTGTGCTAGAGCCCCTTGCGTTCATAATTCGGGCACACAGGGAGATGTCTGGTTCTCGGAGAGACCAAAATGGGACTACGGACGAACGCATATCCCCATATGCAGATGATAACCTTCTTTACGTCACAAATCCCAGGGTTACGCTCCCAAGTATTTTAGACACTTTTGAGCGCTATGGAGAGCATGCTAGATATAAAATTAATTGGGAGAAATCCTCCCTCTACCCGGCAAACCAGGGCTTCGAACCCCTTGAGTTCATGAGCCAGCTCCAAATAGAAAACTATGGAATATAATACCTGGGCATATACGTTTCCACAAATAGAACGGAAGCTCTAAACCGAAACCTATACAGAGTCCTCAAAGAATTTAGCACTGACATAGACAGATGGAAAATATTGCCCCTGACGCTACTCGGGAAAGCGGCACTTTGCAAAATGATAACACTGCCAAAATTCCTGTATATCCTCCAGAACACATACTACCCAATCCTAGAAGAAGCTTTTGTTAAGATAGATGACGCACTAAGAACATTCCTCTGGGATGGTAGGCCCCCCAGAGTGGCACTTGCCACATTACAACGCAACCAGTACAACGGGGGCATATCACTGCCATACATCAGGGCATACTATTGGGCGGCCCATTTAATAGTCGTCAATGACTGGGAACACATGCAGGGAGACCACCCCACATACGCATTGGAACATGCACAATTTGAGGCGCGCCCACACACGCACTACCTCTATGAAGGGAAGGGAGTTACGAAATTATTAGTAGCCACACACGCGGTGATAACTGCCTGGAAAAAAAGCAGAAAGACAAATGAAGTGGAGCAACCGAGTTACAAGAGAGATCCCACTCTGGGTGGGAGGGAAACTCAAAGAATTAGCAAAATTGAAAGGGTTTAAGAAATGGGACTTGTTGGGTATCTCCAAAATTAAAGACATATTAGACCGCAAGGAACTCGCCACCTTTTCCTATCTCCAAAAAGAGTGTGACTTGCACAAGAAGCAATACTACAAATATATGCAGTTGGCCCACGCATGGGGGGCGCAGCGAATCAACATGGAGGGACTTCCTGAATATGCCCCGTTAGAGGGTAGACTCCTCATGGGAGAAATTAGTGAGAAAGCAGTCTCCTGGACATACCGGACTTTAATAAATAACAAGCCAGACACCCTCCTGAAACTAAGGGCAAAATGGGAACTAGAACTGGGAGCCTTGGATGACCTAGATTGGGAGATTGCATTGATGCACCCGCGAGAAGTGGCCATTAAGTCACGACTCCGACTCATCCAATTTAAGTATTTACATAGGGTCTACTATGACAGATCCCGTCTGCACACAATGGGGAGGGCCGATACACCTAGCTGCCTTAGATGCAACCACGAGTTAAGTACATACTTCCACATGATATGGGAGTGCCAGGAAATACGGGATTACTGGGGAGCAATATTGGCAGAACTAGAGGATATATTAGGAGACAAGATACCTATGGATCCCAAATTTGTGCTGCTAGGCATACACACAGAAGCTGATCTCTCCCGGACAAAGTTAATACTGAGCAACCTGGGTCTGGTGGTCGCCAAGCAAGATTTGGCACGCAAATGGGGGACGGCACAGCGGCCTACCGTAAGCGAATGGAAAAGAGGGATGGACCTGTATATGATGGGAGAAAAAATCACATATATAGCTCGCGGATGTCCAAAAAAGTTCAAAAAAATCTGGAGCCCATGGATACATTACTATGGACTCCCGAAGAGGGCTCGCAAGTAATCACTCCAACCATATGACAGATTAATACGGAGGGAGGGAGGGGTGGGACTGAGACACTGGGTATTTGAGAAATTTACACTACTGGACTATATACCAATGTTGCACATGCCAATGCCTCTGAACAACTATGCTAACATGACATTGCTTAAATTGCTTGAAAGTATATGCTGTACCTGTGTTGAAATAATGAAAAATGCAAATAAAGATTTTTTTAAAAAAGAAAATGCATTGTCCTATCTTTCTTGTGTTTACCTTGGACATGCAAGAGTGACCAAAAGGAAAGGGTTAGATCTGTTTCCCTAGATTCCTTGAGAATCAGAGTGTCATGTTCGAGGTTGCCAATAGTATCTGTTACCATGGTCATTTTAGGGATGGATGTGGTACTGTGACCTGGCCGAAACTTATCAACACTTACTGATGGTATATGTGGATTGAGTACCGATATTGTGAAGTTCGTGTTGGTCTAATACAGAGTCCTGCTATATTTGTAGGAACCGTATAACAGGCCAAAATTGCTACCAATGGTATATGCTGCTATAATATTGTAACATGAAATGTCAGGGGCATTGCCTGTTATACTAAATGATATGAGGTCCACCTCTACCTAAAACTTCGCTATAAACACATTGCCTGCCTGCAGGAGACACACCTCACCTTAGGCAAACTATCAAAGTTCCATAAGAGGTTGAGGGGCATAGTGATGGGAACCACCTATTCTAGATATGCCAGAGGAGTTTTGATATGGATCGCCCCTGGGGTTCCCTTCATGGTGCAACACTCCCAAATAGACTCAGAGGGTCGATATGTAGTACTTGAGGGGTTATTGGATGGGTCCCCACAGTCGAGGGTGGCACTGTATGACCCTAACGCAAATCAATCCACCTTTCTGAACACGCTCACATCCTCCCTTCTTACAAGCATGGTCTCTCTGTGATTCTGGGGTGGGGATTTCAATAGCGTTCTTGACATTGTTGAGGAGAGATCCACCCCACCTTTTCTCTATAGCCCAATCGATTTCAACAATGAAACACCCTCATGCTCATGCTCTGGTAACAGACATATGGTTGCTCATGGACCCAGTAACAAGGAAATACTCATTAATAGGTATCATATGACCTACACAACAGAATAGATATTTTCTTTTGTAGCTCAGATGCAGGGACAAAGGAGGTGGATGATGAATACTTGGGCAGTACGCTATCAGACCTTAATACCCTTGAGCTATCTCTCAGCTGTTAGGGTGAAGGCAGCTGGTTATACCTACGTGTTGTCTCCCTACAGAGGCGGTCCGTGATGCAGTGTTCCCTTCATCACTAGAAGACAGTGGTCGCCATCATTTCTCTGAGAATGTGGTTACGGCTCCGGACGTACTCCTTGGGTGGGAGGCCTATAAAACGGTCCTTAGTGGCCTATGCATTAAATCAATCTATCGCAGCAGAATAATGCTTTGTAGGGAACTGATGTCACTAGAAAACAAGATATGTACATTAGGAATAAGCTCTGTATCTAACCATGCTGCCATCGCCCACCTATCTCAAGGGAAACTTTATCACAAGTTAACCCCTAAATAAACTCTGTGCCTGGGTTTACAAGGAATACCTGTCCCCGCAACATATGGAGGGAGTTAAAAAAAATGACTACTCACCTGGCTGCTGCTCTCCAAAGTCCCTAGGATCCCAATTGCAGCTACACGTAACCTATAGGGAGAGATGGGAAATACCCAAGTAGGGATCAAGCAAATATTTTGGATATATTATTGCTTGCTTTATGCAGCCCCAGATGTCCATTATTTCTAAGGCCATTTGTTCGATGCCTGTCTGCAGGGACTTACGATCCTGGCACAATACATGCCCCTGGACAGAAGCTGGAATGCTAACATGGAGAAACTTGTTCACAGACGGAATGCTTAGGGCATTCGAGGAAGTAACGGATGCCACCGGGATTTGCTCCTTCACTCGTCACTGACACAACAGCTTTATCTGACCTGGAACAGGACTCATGATGCGCCTGAAACATTCCTCTTGCTGCAGACTCTTCTCGTACATAAAAGTGCCAGAAAGGAAGTGACGTGCTTTACAACAAGGCGGGGAACCGCGTCTCCCTGCACTGAAAGAACAATGGGAGGCCAAGAATTGGCTGATGCCCTATGGGTGCAGTGCCTACTCACAGTTAAGAGTATCTCACTCAATACATGCCTAAAATATTTGGAATTCAACTATCTTCATCGTACCTACCTGATACCCCAGCGGATAGGCCGTATGTTCCCGGGTGCAAACCGCACTTGCACCGAGGTGGATGCTAGCTTTTACCATATGGTTGGGGTTGTCTCCGACTATAACTGAGTACAGAGGCGGTGATATTTTGGGTAGGCAGGTACCCACGGTGGCAACACACTGCATGTTGGGACTGACAAAACGTACAAAAAGCACCAAAAAATGAACAGATTTATCAATCTCGCCTTACTACTTGCCAAATGGCGCATAGCCATGGCTTGGAAGTCCCCCTTGGCCCCTCCACTAGAGAGCTGGTCTAGAGACCTATGGAAGGGGATGTATGCTAAGATCGCCGCATTGACTAAATGCAGCCACTTTAATGCAAGATCTCGACAACCAGTAAATTGGAAGGGATATCTGGGAGAGGTGGAGGCTAAATCAGATGAAAGACCACCCTGGGCCAGACCTGGCATGATATAGAAACACTAACCGACCTTGCCATGCCTGCAACTATGCCATGCTTACATATTAGGGTTGTTGCCAGAACTGATCCTATGGCATTCTTGTGCCCGTAGACAGCTTAGTGCTGGCTGCCACGGCAGTCTGTGTACCCCACACACGCACACCCACTCATCTGATGGCCTAGCGTACCATTCAGATTGTCATATGTCGATTTGTTATCTACACTCTTTATTAAGTTTTTAAAACCCCAGTGTTCTCATGGACATTTGTCTGGATGCATTGCCTTATAGCGTGTTATCAAATAATTGGTTGTTACTCCTGTGCTGACCAGACATGTTGCAGTGTAATGTTACTGTCATGCATGTTGACTGATCAATAAAGAAATACTGTAAAAAAAAACCTATATATAGTCGATATTTCTGTAGGTCTATGTGAAAAACTCGATATTCTGATGGAAGACGCAATGAAAGGGACTTCTTTAGCTCATTGTGGGTGGGGTGGGGGGGGTGCCACTCCTGCCTGGGATGCTTTTGTAGACTAGCAATCAGTCGTGTCTGCAAATCTAAGCTCTTACGTTAATTCAGCCATTTAGACCAATTGTGCTCTGTTTTAAAAAGGGTATTTTATATGTTCAGAAAGGAGTGGATATGCGACATACAGAACAGGTATTTTTTACTGCTTGGTGGGGAGCCCGGATCATGGTAGCAGTGGTGGTCATGGCGGGGGGTAAGTACACTCCATTGATTTATGGTTTTTGAAGATTAATAGCTTGCATAATTTCTCTAGGGGTGGGCCACGGGGTTTCGACTGTTTTTACATACTTGGTGCTCTTGCCAATGCGTTTGGTAGCAACCCTTGTGAACCACAAGACAGGTATACTGTCCTAGACTTTGCCCTTTTCAATGGTTGTCCAAAATCGTCCACCAAAATGGGTGCTTAGGGACGCCTGGTGACTTAAGCACAAATGCAGTTGCTATCTTCAGTATTTACAGGTGGGTTTGTCTGCCATCTTTGAATATTATGCAACGTCCTATTAACAATGCCAGTACTAACCTTGAATTCTAATTTTCCAACTTCTGTACATAATTTTCAATTATGCTTCATTCCAGTGCACCACTGCCGGATGCTCACAGATCAATAGCTTGTTTCGTTCTCATCCAGAGGCAGCTCGCAATCTCTTTTAAGTATACCTGACTGTGGAAGACATTTGGATGTAAAATGATTTGACTTCTAAGCCCAATGAAGAATTGAATAGGGGGCTTTTTGGGCTGTCATCTGCCAGTAAGGCCTGCCCATTCTGGTTAGTCTTTAACTGTAAACTTAACTTAAGGGCCCGGTAGGGGCTGCGTCGTTGAAGTCTATCTTCAAGCATCATCTAGTGTGGAGGGTCCCAGGACAACAAATCGTTGGGACAGACATTGAATCATTGAAGTACTACTTTCGATAGATGATTTTAGACTACGGAATCGCCCCATATGCAAATGTGTTCTTATGTCCGTCCAAGAACTCAAGATTGTGAAGAATGTTGCAACCAATGTCGAGATCGTAAGAATCAGGGTGTGAGGTTCACACTCAGGAAAGGCCATGCGCGGACCTGAGGTACATGCTAAGGCTGTAATTTGGCAGAGGCGCAGTCTACAATGAGAACTCCTCCTAACTGTGAGGCCCACACAAGGCAAGGACCACTCCCAAAAGTAAAGGACCCATGTAGTGAGGATCCTGTCCAGGTACGAAGTGCACAGATAGCAGCGCTCACACACCCTCCTGAGTAAAGACCCTGCTCTGGCGTGAGGGACACATTCAGCCTGGGACAGGGAATTTGACCTGGAATCCTCATACAGACTATGTAGGCCCCACCCACCAACCAATCAACCTATCAGACAGAAGCAAGACCAAAATGGTAGGCATATGTCCAACCTCATGAATCTCTCATTTCTTCCATACTTAAAAATATCCCATTTTAAGCAAAACCTTACATTTACCCCTTTGGCACACAATTCCGTTCCAGCACTGAATAATTTTTCCTTTCCCCTTTCTCCTCACCCTTTCCATTCCCAGAACTTGTGGCCTTTTTCATTACATCGAATTGAGGTACTCCTTAGCGAGGACAGGAAACGTGTGAGATATGCACCTGTGTGAAGCCCCTACCCTTGTATGAGGTGCGCACGCATGCGCTCTATACTCTTGAGGGTCAGGCCCAAGTGTGAGAAACACTCCCAGCGCGCGCGGATCAGATGTCGTCAGGCACATATTACGCACGGATCTTCTTCCGGCCCAGGTTTGAGTGCCCAGGCGTGAGGTGCAGTCAGTGAGAACCCTTAAGGCGTTAGGCACATACTGAGCTACCGCCCGGCCCAGGTGTGAGGAGTGGACCTTGCCTAGGGGTGAGGTGAGCACCCGGCACTGAGTGAATCAGCGAGTCAGTCAGCAGTCGGACCGTGCTTACACTCAACGAGTATCTTGCTCAGGTGTGAGGTACACACGACCCTCAGAAAGGACCCATCTCTTACCACCACGGTGTGTATCCCAGACTGACAGACATGTCCTCTCACCAAAGCCGCCCTTCCCTCAGATGCGTGTTTATCTCCCTCAGACCTGTCTGCCTCATCAAAAGCGGCCACATACAGCCACCGGTGACAGCTCGGCTTCCAGGCGAAGAGGTGGGGTGAAGGGTCACCCCTCAGCAACGAACAGGGAACCCGCCTCTCGCCCTCGCTACAAAAACTGTTTGTTTGTGGTGTTGACATTAGCAAACAGGATCAGTAGCGAAGGAAGCGCGTGATCTCATCTGTTCTCAGGGCTCTAAGAGGCTGATAATGAGGTACGAGTGGGGTCAGGGGCCAGGCAGCCTCCCCTCGCGCTGCTCTCCTCGCTGGCTGATGTTCACACCAAAATCCTACAACGGCTGCAATGCAGGTGATGGAGAATGTCCTTAATTGTATTATCCTACCAGATAAACCCTTTTACACCCGAGAAGCCTCACCTT
Organism: Calotriton arnoldi; assembly: GCA_963921515.1. Lineage (NCBI taxonomy): Eukaryota > Metazoa > Chordata > Amphibia > Caudata > Salamandridae > Calotriton > Calotriton arnoldi. The sequence continues at coordinate 131,871 of CAWUFW010019331.1, forward strand.
AACAAGACCTGTAACGCCTGCCATGTGACTGACACTGCCCCATCCGTACGATCCTATTAGTCTGTTGGAGGCTGTCGGGCAAATGTCCACATGTTCCTAAAGGTTACAGAGACTCGCTCTTTTCCAGGCCCACCCGTCATTTTGAGGCAACTGCAGTGGAATTCACCAAACTGACATTGAACCTTTTAACTTTCAAAGAGCAAATGACAGCAGCATGACTAATTTCCATCCGTGATTTTGAAGAAGATTTCTGAAAAAATGAATGTGAGAAGTTGGCCTGGTATATGCTGTTCACTAATTAAAGTGGACACCTTGCACCAGGGCAAATCGACTCTTATGGTCGATAGGTTTAAGACAACCTTTAAAGAAAGCTATCCTAGTGGTAGCTGTGGAGAGCAGCCTTCAGGCTAAGTCTTGAAGGAATGTAAAGCAGCTTGTTTTACCATATAATCTCTTGAATCACCAAATGAAAAGACACCACACAGGTATATATATCAAATATATATGTATTTATTTCTAAATAACTCTCTACTAATCTCTTTATGAGATTAGAAGACAAACATATGCACAAATCAACGTTTCACAATAAGTTAAGCACAAAATATGGCTGGGGCCCTAGGGGCGTACTCAGACCATATACTAAAAAAGGGACTTAGTAACAACGACTTGCAGGGAGACAAGGCCTAGGGCCTTCAGAAGTGCTGGGGCCTCACGAAACCACCCAAGGCAGGTAAGTAAAGGACCCACGGGGGACGCGTGCAGTGTGGATACACAGGCGCGGATCGCCGTTGACTTCAATGGGGCAAGTCGCGGTTGGAAATTAAGAGTTCTAGGATACTTCGGGAGAACCTACAAGCAAGTCACTTACAGGGTAAGTAGTTCTAGGGCCCACACTCCACAGGAGCACCGTAGTGCTGGAGTTACCTCACCCAGGGAAGCCGGGTGCATAGGTGTCCTTTGGTGTCGGGTCGCGGCGTCGTTTTCAATGGCGAACAAAGAAGACTTGCTGCTTGCGGGAGCTGAAGAAGTGTCCGGTGGAATCCAAGCCTGGATTCTGAAGAAGGATGACCTGAAAGCAGAGGGGATAGTGTTCAAAGTCACTTGGCAGTGACTCGGGGCAAGGAAGATGGATGCCCACCGTCGTCGGTTGATTCAGGTCGGGTTGCGGGTGCCTTGACTCTTCAGCCACGAGGTCCAGGAGGCGTCGACGACGACCAGGAGCTGGATTCTGTGTGTCCCACGAAGTCTGCAGCTCACTGCGGTGTCGACAACTCGATTGGAGCCAACAAGCCTTGGCAACAGCAAGTCTTGGGGAGATGAAGAAAAGTCGATGGCACAGACCAGCAAGGTCTGAGGGACTCACCCAGCGAGGGTAAGTCAGGGCAGGCCTGGAGCAACCAGGGGAGCCCTTTGGTTTCTTTAAGAAGTCTTCTGGGGACCCACGAGCCGGCTGGCAAGGGATCGCGAAGACACCTCGGGCGGAATCACTCAACAGGGGCCCACGGTCACTCGGGACGGTATAGGCCTCTGATCTTCGGAGGGATTCCTGCTGGAGGTCGGGACCACACGTGGTCCAAAGCACAAGTTTGTGGAACGTTGTGAAGGGGTTGCACTCGACAATAGTGCATAGTACCCAGGGGTCGCGGTTCCTCGTCACTCGTGGGGTCCACTTGCCTCAGCTTCGCTGGGGACTCACGATGGCCTTGGAGAAGTCAGGAAATCCACTTCTTGGGCTGCAGGGACTTCGGACTCCGGCGGGAGCGGCGTAGTTTGCGACCGTCGTTGTCGTTTTTGGTGCCTGCCAAGCAGGGGAGTCACTCCTTGACTCCAAGGGAGATTCTTCTGTCTTCCAAAGGTAGTGGAACGTCGAAGGGCCAGGATTCTTCTGTAGAGCGTCATCCAGGGGTTATCTGCTTTGCAATGGCAAGGTTCCCCCTCTTATACTAAAAAGAGGGGATGGACTAGCTCTATGACCCCACCTATGGGAGGGGGTGGCTACACCCACTTCCCTTTGTCCAGTTTCGCGCCAGAGCAGGGGCAGGTAGCCCCTGAGCTGGTTTGAACTGGCATATGCACAGAGGAGCCTTCTGCTTCCCCAGTGCAGGACTTCAAAGCACTCTAAGAGTGCACCCACCCAGCCCCAATACACTAAACCCTGTCTGGGAGGTGGTTACACCTCCCTGTGACAGGATGCCTATTGTTGGGCTTCCTCCACTGCGAGTTTCGGTCATCAGCAGGAGGGCAGCCCAGTGTCTGTGACTGGTGGCATCCATTTTGTGATGCCAGGGCTCTTTAGGATTCTACCGCGTTTCCACAGCAGGTACATGTCTTATCCCTCTAGAAGGGTGGAATGCTACTCCCGCCGCCAAGATTGGCGGGGGGTAGTATTCCAAGATGTTTGACACCAAACACGACATGTTTTGATGCAGCCATTCCAAAGTTAGCATTTACCGCGAGGATATAATGCACTTAATAGTATATGGTTTAACCGCATCCACAAACAGCACCAGAGAATAGACTCTGAGAGCTGCAGAGGGGCCCTGCTCAGGCAGAGGCACCCCCTCACATAGAAGCCAAGCACCCTGCCCTCAGGATTGATAGGGCCTGCCTTAGGGGTGACTGATAGGTTTATATGTGTGTGCAGGAGAGATATAGGAAACCTATATCTCAGTGAGGGGTGCTAGCACCACCTCACCCAGGCTGCAGTAGCAGGCCTGTGGTGTCAGATTTAGACTGCTTCCCAGGGGTGGCATAATACATGCTGCAGCCCCTGGTAGGCCTGTGAAGTACCTATGCCCTTGGCACCTAAGGTACCATATACTAGGGACTCATAAGGCACCACAGTATCCAATCACTAGTGCACCTAGAGTGCACTCCATGTCGCTTAGAGAGAGCAGATAGACTGGGGCCCTGAATAGCAGGGTCCCAGTCCAACTAAGTCATAAACCAGCAAAACACCAGGAAAAAAGTGGGGGCAACCATATAGTCAGATTCCACCTTCCTACATAACCCCCCCAAACGAAAGGAGATTAGGCTAACCTTGACCAGTTGAGCCTTTATTGATTAAGTGGTCATATAAGGAAGCTCCTGCACTAGCATGGTTGCCCCCTGTCTTATGGTCCACTAAGCAATCCCTCACCCTAAGGGTATGAGAGGGTCTCCACCATGGGGAATCACTACCTCTGGTGTGCTTTGGTAAAGTACAAGGCTGGTTGGGTGTCTGAGTAGGGAAGTGAGGCCCTAGGAAGGTGGGCCTCAGCTTCCTCAGATCACTGGTCACCATGTATGCCTGTCTTTCCATGACTGAGTTGCACTTTGCTCTAAGGGTCAACCTTTGACTGCCTACAGCTGGGGGTTGGGTCCCTTTGGATGGAACACTGGAAGGACATGGCATGTTTGGAACCTTTGGTCCCAGGTTTGCCCTTGCCTAACAGAGTCCTTCTGGGGAGGTCCCTACATAAAGGTATGGGGGATCCCTCAGTGGGTTGAGGAATTTTCACCTGGCTAGGGCTACTAGACTGGGTGCCCCTAATCTGCTGATGGGGGTTCCTCTGGACAGGGGGCCCTGGGGGTCCACTGACCTCCCTGACCTCTGCAGCCCTGGGCTGACTGAGGCAGGGTAGAGAGGGGCAGCTTACCTGCTCCAGACTGGGTACCACCTTGGAAGGGTCCTCTGCCATCAGGGGTGGGGCCAGGCCAGGCCTGACTACCTCTGTGGCAGTTCCTTCACTAGGGGTAGGGTCAGTTCCCTGAGGAGGCTGACCCTTACCTACTGTCTGGAGGGAAGAAGACTTTTCTTCAACCCTTGTGCTCTCTTCTGGGGGAGAGTGGGCCATTCTTCCAGGCTCCATCTCTCCAAAATCTTGGGCTGGGGCTGTGGCCATCAGAGCCCCACTAACCTTTACAGGGACACCCAACATCCTCAGGTGGGTTTGGTGTTCAATTTCAGCCCAGGCTGAAATTTCCAGATCATTGCCCATCAGGCAATCTACAGGTAAGGTTGGGGACACTGCCACTCTTTTTGGGCCTGTGACCCCCTCCCAGCTGAGATTGACTATGGCCATGGGGTGCTCTGTTCTGACACCATCAATGTTGGTCACCTGGTAATTAAACTCAGGTAAAAGCTGGTGAGGGGGGACTAGTTTCCCTGCCACCATGGTGACACTAGCCCCTGTGTCCCTAAATGCCACAGCTTTCTGACCATTAATTATTGGCTCCAGTCTGTACCTGCCCAATGCTGTGGGACCCACGGTAAAGGTGGCAAATCCTATACCACCATCAGAATCTGAGGAGTCTGTTGAGGGGGTCCTGTCTGAACTAGGGCCCACCTCTGTTCCTCTTGCAAAGGCACCTAACTTTTTGGGTGCACTACTCCCAACTGGAGGATTACTACTGGTAATACCAGGAGGGGTGGTAGTAGTTGTTGGAGGAACATTTTCTTTATTGCCAATCCTGGGACAACTGGGATCAGATTTCCAGTGCCCAGGCTTTTTACAGACATGGCAATAGGGTTTCTTTTCAGGAGAGGAAGGAGTTTGGGACCCACCCCCAGAAGAGGACTTTTGGGGCCCTGTAGTGGACTTATCCTTAGATTTATCCCCACCTTTCTCTTGGGACTTGGTAGAATCTTTCTTGTGGTCACCACTCTGATTCTTAGGCCTTACTCTGGTTCTGACCCATTTGTCTGCCTTCTTTCCCAATTCTTGGGGAGAGGTCAGATCAGAGTCCACCAGGTACTGGTGTAAAAGCTGGTTTTGACAATTATTAAGGATCTGTTCTCTCATCATTAGATTATAAAATCCTTTGAAATCAGTAACCCTACTGCCAACCAGCCAACCCTCCAGAGCCTTGGATGCACAATCTACAAAGTCTGTCCAGTCCTGAGTCTGTGCCTTCTGGGTATCTCTGAACTTCAACCTGTACTGCTCAGTGGTTAAGCCAAACCCATCTATCAGTGCACTCTTCAGGACCTCATAATCATCAGCATCCTCCTCTCTAACAGTGAGGAGCTTGTCTCTTCCTTTATCTGAAAAGGAGAGCCACAAGATTGCTGCCCACTGCTTTTGGGGACCTGCTGTACTCTACAGGCCCTCTCCATAGCAGTTATCCACTTGTGGATATCATCCCCACTCTGGTAGGGAGGAACAACCTTGCTCAGGTTCCTATGGTCAGGAATATATTCTCTGCCTCTAGGGACACTGTTGCTGCCACCAGGGGGTTCTAACCCCTCTTTTCTAGAAGCTCTCTGGATCTCCAGGGCTTCCTATCCAGTGCCAACTGCTTGGTTCTGAGGGCCACTTTGGCCTCCTCATACTGGAGCAGTTTGCACCTTCTCTCAGAGGAGGTCTCTCTTAAGGAAAAGTATGAGCTCCTCTGCTGGACAAATTCTCTGCCAGAGTGATAAGAGTGGTCAGATTCCCTGGAAGGGGATCTGTGCCTCTCCTCCTCTCTGTCAGTTCTCTTAGGGAGAATTCCTCTGTCCTTTTCAGGCCCCTTGAAGCCTGGCCCTTCAATCACAGAGTCTTGGTCATTCTGATTTTCATCATCTGACCCAGATACTATGACTGACCCACCCACTGATTCAGACCCTTTAGCTCCTAGAGCCAATCTAAGGTCATCTGCTGTCAGCAGATCTATCAGGTGTAGTGTTGAGGGACTCTGTCCTAGCTTCAGGTGTCTGTCAACACACATGGCTCTCAAGTCAGAGAAAGCCATGTCCTTATACTGAGGCTGAGTGGATCCACTGGGTCCACCCTTTAAGGACATTCTAGTGTTGTGCAGTGTTGTACTACCTACACTAGTTTGTGGCCTACTGATCCTAGCTTGAGCTGTGGAAAGGGTGTGCTATCCCTTGGCACACAGCTCTAAGTTCAGTAGAACTTATTGATACTAAGCTTGACTTTATATGTACCTTGAGTACCTATAATGGTTTTCAGTTAGTAATTCAAATAGAGATTTTCTGGTAAAACAATGGCAAGCTGGAATCCCACACGCTGCCCACCAATGTGAGAAGTTGGCCTGGTATATGCTGTTCACTAATTAAAGTGGACACCTTGCACCAGGGCAAATCGACTCTTATGGTAGATAGGTTTAAGACAACCTTTTAAAGAAAGCTATCCTAGTGGTAGCTGTGGAGAGCAGCCTTCAGGCTAAGTCTTGAAGGAATGTAAAGCAGCTTGTTTTACCATATAATCTCTTGAATCACCAAATGAAAAGACACTACACAGGTATATATATATCAAATATATATGTATTTATTTCTAAATAACTCTCTACTAATCTCTTTATGAGATTAGAAGACAAACATATGCACAAATCAACGTTTCACAATAAGTTAAGCACAAAATATGGCTGGGGCCCTAGGGGCGTACCAGACCATATACTAAAAAAGGGACTTAGTAACAACGACTTGCAGGGAGACAAGGCCTAGGGCCTTCAGAAGTGCTGGGGCCTCACGAAACCACCCAAGGCAGGTAAGTAAAGGACCCACGGGGGACGCGTGCAGTGTGGATACACAGGCGCGGATCGCCGTTGACTTCAATGGGGCAAGTCGCGGTTGGAAATTAAGAGTTCTAGGATACTTCGGGAGAACCTACAAGCAAGTCACTTACAGGGTAAGTAGTTCTAGGGCCCACACCCACAGGAGCACCGTAGTGCTGGAGTTACCTCACCCAGGGAAGCCGGGTGCATAGGTGTCCTTTGGTGTCGGGTCGCGGCGTCGTTTTCAATGGCGAACAAAGAAGACTTGCTGCTTGCGGGAGCTGAAGAAGTGTCCGGTGGAATCCAAGCCTGGATTCTGAAGAAGGATGACCTGAAAGCAGAGGGGACAGTGTTCAAAGTCACTTGGCAGTGACTCGGGGCAAGGAAGATGGATGCCCACCGTCGTCGGTTGATTCAGGTCGGTTGTGGGTGCCTTGACTCTTCAGCCACGAGGTCCAGGAGGCGTCGACGACGACCAGGAGCTGGATTCTGTGTGTCCCACGAAGTCTGCAGCTTACTGCGGTGTCGGCAACTCGATTGAAGCCAACAAGCCTTGGCAACAGCAAGTCTCGGGGAGATGAAGAAAAGTCGATGGCACAGACCAGCAAGGTCTGAGGGACTCACCCAGCGAGGGTAAGTCAGGGCAGGCCTGGAGCAACCAGGGGAGCTCTTTGGTTTCTTTAAGAAGTCTTCTGGGGACCCACGAGCCGGCTGGCAAGGGATCGTGAAGACACCTCGGGCGGAATCACTCAACAGGGGCCCACGGTCACTCGGGACGGTATAGGCCTCTGATCTTCGGAGGGATTCCTGCTGGAGGTCGGGACCACACGTGGTCCAAAGCACAAGTTCGTGGAACGTTGTGAAGGGGTTGCACTCGACAATAGTGCACGGTACCCAGGGGTCGCGGTTCCTCGTCACTCGTGGGGTCCACTTGCCTCAGCTTCGCTGGGGACTCACGATGGCCTTGGAGAAGTCAGGAAATCCACTTCTTGGGCTGCAGGGACTTCGGACTCCGGCGGGAGCGGCGTAGTTTGCGACCGTCGTTGTCGTTTTTGGTGCCTGCCAAGCAGGGGAGTCACTCCTTGACTCCAAGGGAGATTCTTCTGTCTTCCAAAGGTAGTGGAACGTCGAAGGGCCAGGATTCTTCTGTAGAGCGTCGTCCAGGGGTTATCTGCTTTGCAATGGCAAGGTTCCCCCTCTTATACTAAAAAGAGGGGATGGACTAGCTCTATGACCCCACCTATGGGAGGGTCAAGGGAGGGGTGGCTACACCCACTTCCCTTTGTCCAGTTTCGCGCCAGAGCAGGGGCAGGTAGCCCCTGAGCTGGTTTGAACTGGCATATGCACAGAGGAGCCTTCTGCTTCCCCAGTGCAGGACTTCAAAGCACTCTAAGAGTGCACCCACCCAGCCCCAATACACTAAACCCTGTCTGGGAGGTGGTTACACCTCCCTGTGACAGGATGCCTATTGTTGGGCTTCCTCCACTGCGAGTTTCGGTCATCAGCAGGAGGGCAGCCCAGTGTCTGTGACTGGTGGCATCCATTTTGTGATGCCAGGGCTCTTTAGGATTCTACCGCGTTTCCACAGCAGGTACATGTCTTATCCCTCTAGAAGGGTGGAATGCTACCCCCGCCGCCAAGATTGGCGGGGGGTAGTATTCCAAGATGTTTGACACCAAACACGACATGTTTTGATGCAGCCATTCCAAAGTTAGCATTTACCGCGAGGATATAATGCACTTAATAGTATATGGTTTAACCGCATCCACAAACAGCACCAGAGAATAGACTCTGAGAGCTGCAGAGGGGCCCTGCTCAGGCAGAGGCACCCCCTCACATAGAAGCCAAGCACCCTGCCCACAGGATTGATAGGGCCTGCCTTAGGGGTGACTGATAGGTTTATATGTGTGTGCAGGAGAGATATAGGAAACCTATATCTCAGTGAGGGGTGCTAGCACCACCTCACCCAGGCTGCAGTAGCAGGCCTGTGGTGTCAGATTTAGACTGCTTCCCAGGGGTGGCATAATACATGCTGCAGCCCCTGGTAGGCCTGTGAAGTACCTATGCCCTTGGCACCTAAGGTACCATATAATAGGGACTCATAAGGCACCACAGTATCCAATCACTAGTGCACCTAGAGTGCACTCCATGTCGTTTAGAGAGAGCAGATAGACTGGGGCCCTGAATAGCAGGGTCCCAGTCCAACTAAGTCATAAACCAGCAAAACACCAGGAAAAAAGTGGGGGCAACCATATAGTCAGATTCCACCTTCCTACAATGAAGGATGGTCATATGAGAGATCTTAACTCCCAAAGCAGTGGGTTGAAATGGATCTGTTTCTTTACAGGGCAACACAGAAAATCTAAGGGATCATGATAGTGGTAGGGGCCTTATATTTGCTTATGCAAAAGTTATTACACAAAAGGCAGTCTTACCGAGCACTTCAAAAGATACTCCATATTTTCTTCATCACACTCAGATCTTCCTTATTTGGTGTTCACAGGCTATCTTGCTCTAGCGAACATATGTTTCGTCAAAAGGGCATAACCCTATGAATTCATCAGAGCTACAAAATTGTACATACAAGTTTACAGTAAATCTAATTGTCCAGATGTTCTGAGTCATTATTAGTTGATATAGTACTGTCACCAGAACACAGGATTATGGTAGGGAGTATCAAATCCCAAATTACCATGGGACAGAATATAGGGGCTCATTACGATGGCGGACGGACTTTAGTCCATCCACCATTGTCCCGGGGATTGGGACCGTCTACCTATATGGCGGCGGTCCTACACATGGTATTACAATGCAACCGCCACTGTGGCGGTTGCATTGTGCATGTTTAACATTGCGGCGGGTGCAGCTGGCAGCAGCACCCGCCGCAATGTTAAAAATGCATGTTGTGCATTTCCCTGCACTACATGGCAGGCAGCACGCAATGCCTGCCACCTGGTGCAGCGAACTGTAGGGGGGCACCATAGGTGCCCCCCAAGTGCAAATCTAACGTGCCCCTGCACAAGGGGGGCCCACAACGGGCCCCCAAAGTACAACCCCGCCAGCCTTTCAATGGAGGTTGAACCGCCATAGACAGGCTGGTGGGGATGCAGCATCATAATCTGGCAGAGTGTGCCTGCTAGGCACCGCCACCATTTTGTAGATGCGGGGTGGGTCCGCCAGGCAATCGTAACGATTGCCTGAGTCGGACCCGTGGCGGACGGATTTTCAGTCCGCCAGCACACTGCCCGCCATCGTATTCTGGTGGGCGGAAAAGTGCTTTGCGATGGCGGTGAATCCGCCACCGGCAGGCTGCCGGTGGCGGGTTCACTGCCATCGTAATGACCCCCTTAGCTACCACAATATCGAGGGACAAAGAATCGAAAGGTAATGCACAGAGGGAGGTAAGGATTCACTATTGTTAGCTTCAAATCCATGTACCTTGAACAGATATATATCTCTAGGTATGTATATGAGGAGTTGGGTATAGAAAATGTATAGAAACTTCCCTTTCGATATTTTATCCATCGATATTGTGGTAACGTTATTCTGCCCATAGATATTTGGGATTCGATATTCCCAGCCTACACCAAACACAAGCTTATTGTGTAGTCTCTCTAATTCCCAAGTTGCGTGCTCCAAAATCAAAGTGTATCGGATATACAGTGACTACCTCTTGCCGTTTAGAAGGGTATATGACATTGATATAAGTCATATAGCCAGTGAAAAAACATAAGAAAATGGTGCAAACATATAACTACCAAAACAAATTCTACATTCTCAGTTATCCTCCGCAAGTCTAACAGTTCAATCACATCTGGAGAGGGTTATGAAGTCTAAGAGAACAGGCCCCGATGAAATCTCGCCAGTGCGTGCCAATTACAGGCGAGATATGGAACCAATTCTATGTGCCCCATTGATATGCAAACAATGTAAAACATCACCTTATGGGGTCAGGTGACTATCCTTTTTCATAAAGGTAGATAATGCAAATCCTGTATAAGGAAGTCAATGTTTTTATGACTAAGCATATCTAGAGTGTAATAGTCCCTGTTTATCTGCAGGTGTTGAACTAATAAATAGCCTCGGTTTTAGCGTTAGACGTAAACGGTAAATAGAGAATGCAAAATTGGATGGACTATATATGGCAATAGAGTCTCCGCTGTTTCAGAGATTAACTGGTACCGGTAGTTTCTTTCTAATTAGCTGCATAGCGAGTGGACTGAAAAAAGTGGCTACTAGTAACGATTGTAGTCCAATTTCCATTACTTATAGTTAGCTCATCACAACCAATTTCCATGTTTCTGTTACCACTCCTCTGCAAGTTGCATTGTGTCCAGCATAGCACAGCCCTTTTCCATCACATTATACCTACATGTGGGTGAAGATAAAACCTCCAAGAGTGACGTCAGGCAAATTTGATATACTTCTGTTGGTGAAATCGGCAAAGTTTTATAAATTTGCCTGACTTTGCCAATCTCACATTTCCACGAACCAGCCCCGCACAACTGGGCTGTTTCCCAACAACCGGATGTCACACCCAAAAAGGGTGGAACATCCTGAGGTTGGAAAACAAATCCAAGCGCACTGTATTCCCAGAATGGCAGGGGCTTCGGGAGGGCTCAATTGTGTCTAGTGAGCACATCATTGCCAGCTCACTGTGCTCATTTAGCATAGCTCTTGCCATTCTCAGGCGTTCAGTTCACACTTTGATGCAATTTTCCGTCATGCCTGGTTAGCATGTCATGGCCTAATTGTCATTGTAAATTGTATTTATATAGCGCTTACTATCCTTGACGAGGCGTTGAAGTGGTCTGCAGCGAGTAGCACACTACTCCGGAACCCAAGATTAGAGGTTAGTGGTTAGTAGATTAGTAATTTTCTTTTCTTTTCTTTTCTTTCCTTTCTGCATTAGTTGTGTTAGGTTTGTGCTCTTGATTTCTTGTGTGTTTAGTAGAGTTTAGATGAGGGATAGAATGATGGGAATGGATATGAGAGGGAAGTAGTAAGTTGCTTTTGTAAATAGTGATTGTGTGTGGCTGTTAGTTAGGTGATATGGCAAACAAGCATTTGCAATGCAATCGGTCTAGCCTTTGGGACCTTATATGTATTTAGCTATGCAGGACATTAGCCTGGGTGCTGAAACATCTAATGTTCTTTATCATGGAGGAAAAGTGAGCACCAAACTGCGTAACACGCCAGGTATGGGAACACTTGGAGAGAAATATTGCCTTTCAGCAGGAAATGGTATAGTCCAAAGCTCTGTTTTAAATATAAAATCAGGGCCTTCGGTGTTCATATCACTGAAAATACAAGATTTGAAAAAGATATTTTTGTCTACGGGTGCTCGTGGAAGACAATTTCTATGGACTGTAATCTAGAGGATGCTAAAGTGATTCTGGTATTTTACTGACCTCTGCTGGACGTTTTCTATCAAGAAAGTTAAATAGAGGCAGTTGCCAGAAAAATAAAAAAAGAAAGTCCCTAAGCAGAAAGCAATTCTGGTATTTTACTAACCTCTACTGGTCGTTTTCTTTCAAGACAGATAAATAGAGGCAGTTGAACAAGCAGAAAGCAATTCTGGTATTTTCCTGACCTCTACTGGTCGTTTTCTATCAAGAAAGTTAAATAGAGGCAGTTGAACAGAAAAAAAGTCCCTAAGCGGAAGCAGACAAGTCCCAGGGCTGATCTCCAGAGCCCACAAAGTACATACACATATAACTATATACTAAAGTATATACAAGAGGTCTTGAATGCTCGACCTAAAAAAGGAGGGGGAAGTTTGAAAGGATGCTTGGGATTTCATAGTAATCAGAAAGGTTTGGGGTGAGTCAGAGAGAGGAGGTATGGGACAAAGGTTGAAAGGAGGATTTGTTTTGTATCAAAAAGCCTGAAATTAACATATACATACAAATATGCACATGACACTTGGTAAGGTTGTATTGGCTGGTGAAAACCCTCTTTATAAATACCTATATGTGCACAGAAGCAGTAATAGTTATATGGTCCGATGTGCACAGTTATCTTGTGGAGAGGTGTGCAAATGTTTTCATGACATTTCTCAAATTATCAGTAGCCGGCATAAACTCATACATTTACCTATATTTACATAGAGGCAGCAATTATGACATTGTCTAATATACAAATCTCTTGTGGTGTAATATACATTGTTTTTCTTGATTTTTGCACTCTCTGTATAACTTTGCATTGAAGGCCTTAAAGACATTGAATCTGTATCGCTTTATCTTAGAATTCTGTAATAAAACCCTTTAAGTTTTCATTGATCTAGAATGCCGGTATTTACTGGGCCCATTCAATTCACCCTACTAATGAATTGTATTTTCTCATTTTTGATGTTTGGGAGGTGCCTTAACACATTGCCTCATGAAATTAAGGTCTAACACCGTCCGATCCAGTGAAATGTGGGTCATTTGATTGAGGTGAATTTTGGGGTGTCCAGATTTTGAGGAACACCATTTTGCTCCAACAGCCCCATCCTTGCTATGTTTGAAAACCATCCAGCATGCTTGCAGACATTGTGAAGTGGATTATGAAGTGAAGGGACAAGAAGTATTTAGGCCAACACTCCTGATTTAGCCAGAAGACTCATGCTTTTGTAAGTTACACATTAAACAATGTTGGCTTTTGTCAGTGCAAAACTTCCTTTACCCAAGGATTGAGCAAACTAACTCCACCACTAGCCCACTGCACCAAGTATACTGTTCAATCAATCCAGGCCATATATAGGGTGCACATGACACTTGACGTGCATGTGGCTTATGGCTGCCATCCTAGCTCCAACCTCATGCGCCAACAATTAAAGACAAAGCATTAACCTTTATTGTAAAACAGGAGAATTAAAGAGATGCCCATTGTTGGACTTTACCCTCTCTGCAGGTTCACCCCCAAAGTTTTTACCTTCATCCGTCCTGTTTTCTGAAAACGATTTCTATGGTATTTAGAACTCTCTGCCCTCTGCCAATGGTAACCAGTGCTAAACTGATTGTGCTCTCTCCTTTAAACATTGTCAAATTGGCTTACACCCACTTGGCTCATTTAATTTATTTGTAAGTCACTAGTAAAGTGGTACTACATGTACCCGGGGTCTATAAATTAAATGCTGCTAGTGGGCCTGCAGCACTTATTGTGCCACCCACTGAAGTAGCCTTTTTAGGTTTAAATCTGTTTTATTGATATTTAAGGATGTGCATAATACAACATTCATTCCACCTACACCCAGAGGACAGTGAGGCACAACAGGTGAAAACTTCAATAACAAGGGAAGGAGGACTGTGGGGGATTGAGGGTGCAGGCATTTATTGCTTGGGGGGATGAGTGCTAGACAGTCTCTCTTACACATCAGTCGGTGTCATGCTCCGGCCATGCGAGACGGAGGATCCGTAAATATGCTGGGTAGCTCAGCTCCCTGAATTCGTTAGAGAGAAATCTTACACAGGGTCCCCAAGTTTTGTCAAATTGTGACAGCGTACTATTTATGACTGCTATTAATTTCTTTATTACCAAGAGGTCCCATAGTTTATGAAGCCAGTCCAGTTGTGTCAGCATGGCATCTGTCCCCCAGCGAGACAGGAGGGCCTGTTTGGCTGCGCTAAGCGCCAGAGTGATGGCCCGCCCCCTCATCGATCTCATAGGATATGTTAGGGGATTCAGCAGCCCCAGAAGGATATAGCTGGGGAGCTTGGGAAGATCAGTGTCATAGATCCCATTAACGTCTCCCAACACCTCTGCCCAAAATTGTTGTAACTTGGGGTAGTGCCACAGGAGGTGAGTCAATGTGCCAACTTGTTCACAGTGTCTCCAATCTGTAGCATCCCCGCTTTGCTTCCATTTAGCCACTCTAGCCGGTGTGTAATAACAGTAGTGTGCTATTTTAATCAGCATTTCCTTGCCAGAGGAGCTACATGTGGAGGCGCAGGCTCTGTGTAAAATATCGCTCCACTCTTTGGTGGTAAAAGTGTGTTTACATTCCACTTCCTAGCGCCTCTGCTTCAGTGATTTGAAAGGAATCAGGGGAGCATTGAGGAATGTGTAAATGTTGGAGAGGATACTTTTGTCTGAAAAACGCATGATAAGCCATTTTTCGAATGGTGTAAAGGGCCGGCTAGCATGGGGGCTACTGTAGATAACCTTTTATTAATATCCATCACAATAGAAGCACTACCTAAAATAATACAAATCTATGAATATTACTAGAGCTGCTTGCCCAAATGTCACAGCCTTTATATGGGAAACAGCCATTTCAACGCAGCTGTTTCCCCGTATGCCATTACATCACAAGCGTTACACCGCATGCGATGTAACAACGCGTAGCCATTACTACGCATTTTTTTACAACGCATGCGATGTAAAAAAAAATGGCAATCCACCTTGTTGTGAGGAAACAGAGGCTCTTCTGTTTCCTCACAACGACGTGCACCGCCCCTCAGAGCCGACATGCAGCAGGAACCAGGAGGAGAGTGGAACCACGAGGAGAGAGAGGTAAGGGGGATTAAGCCTGGGGTGGGGGTTACTTTTTTAGGGTAAAAGGGGGTTGGAGGTGGGGCGTGTTTGTAGTGCAGGGTAGTGTTTTAGGGTTTTAGGGTGTTGGGGGGGTCGTGCAGGGTAGTGTTTAAGTGTAGGGAGAGGACTGGGGGTTGGGGGAGGGTCATGCTGGGGGTAGTGTTTTAGGGTTTAGGGTAGTGTCGGGGGGTCGTGCAGGGTAGTGTTTAAGTGTAGGGAGAGGACTGGGGGTCGGGGAGGGTCATGCAGGGGGTAGTGTTTTAGGGTTTAGGGTAGTGTCGGGGGGTCGTGCAGGGTAGTGTTTTAGTGTAGGGAGAGGACTTGGGGTCAGGGGAGTGTCGTGCAGGGGGTAGTGTTGTCGGGTTTTGGGTAGTGTCGGGGTGGTCGTGCAGGGTAGTGTTTAAGTGTAGGGAGAGGACTGGGGGCGGCGGAGGGTCGTGCTGGGAGTAGTGTTTTAGGGTAGTGTCGGGGGGTCGTGCAGGGTAGTGTTGTAGGGTAGGGAGAGGAATGGGGGTTGGGGATAGGGTCGTGCAGGGGTACTAAATTAGGGTTTAAGGTAGGGCAGGGTAGTGTAACTTACCTTTCATACTTTTACCATGAGTATACCTTTACCATGCATGCCTTTGCATTGTAATGGCATGCGTGGTAAAGGCATATTCGTGGTAAAAGTATGCGATGTAATGGTAGGTTGTTGTAATTGACAACGCGTAGTAATACCCGCATTGTAATGGCATGCGTGGTGTTAGTACACGTTGTAATGAGTCATATTCCTTTATATACAGTCTGATTCTTGATTAGTGGGCTTGGAAACTGTATATTCTGTTCAAATGGATAATTCTGAATGGAAATATCACTTATTTCTAGAGAAGGGCAATAGTAAAACCCTTTTTTTAAAAAGGAAATAAAGATAACCCAGTGTGTTATTGATTTATTTCATTAATGGATATGGCCTCGAAAATGTATGCCAGACTTATCTTAATGAGGAAATCGAATGGCATATGGAAAACTCCTCAATACTAATGGACCAGGCAGGTATCCAATGCGCTCAGCCAACTATGTTTTGTGATGTGGAAAGCTGCTCGGAGGTCAATTGAAGCTAAACATTTATATTCTGCTTCATAGACTTCCGGGCAACTTTTGACTCAGTAGATCGTACCTGCTTATGGTCTATGCAAAAAAATTGGAATATTCTTCCAGGGTTGTTATCCATTTCTATAGTGGCATAGAGAAGTCGGGGCCAGCGAGAACATTTCCATTAATTGTAAATTGCCACATGAAATTCCTTTTAGAAATGGGCTATGGCAAGGATGTCTTTTGGTTCCTACTTTAGTTTGCTTATTTTTGGCTGGCCTATCTGGAATAATTGCAAAGCCAAAATCTTACTCCAACAAGTTAGGTGGTTTCTGCATAAGAAGTCTTTGGGGGTCATTAGGATAGCGGGCGGATCGCCACCGCCCGTATGGCGGGGGCGATCCGCCCGCTATTTTCCACCGCCCGCCTAACATTTCCCCACCGCCATATTAGTATGGCGGTGGGGACCCAGGCGGACGGAAAGACCGTCTGCCGGTTTTCCACCGGTCGACCAGTCGACTGTGCGGAAAAGGGGCTGGATATGGTGGCGGTGTCTGCTAGACACCGCCATCCATATTAGAATGGGCAGCGGTGCAGGGCTTTCCATGGCGGAGACCCCGCCATGGAAAACCAGGCGGAGTTTGCTTTTGGGGGCCCGTTGCGGGCCCCCAGGGTATTGGGGGGGTGGGGGGTGCACATGAGGGGTACCTATGGTACCCCCCTGCATTGGCATGGACATGGTGGCAGGCACCTCGCGGTGCCTGTCACCTTGTGCATGACAATGTACACAGTGCATTCCCAGCATTGTGGTGGGCGGTGCTCACAGCACCGCCCGGCACAATGCTGGGAATGGAGGATGCCACCGCCACGGTGGCGGTGGCATCCTAATTGCCGGTGCGGGACCGCCGCACCATGGGCGGAAGGTCCCTCATTCCATTACGGTGGCGGGCGGACTTTGTCCGCCCGCCATCGTAATGACCCTCTTTGTTTTGTGAATGTTGTGGTTATAGTTGACAAGACTATTGTTGTTATTCAAAGGAAAATCAATGCTCTCAATTCTCATTGTATGGTTAATAGGCTTTCTTTAAAAGAAGAGTGTCAACTTTAAAAAAAATACTGTTTTTAAAAAAAAGTGAAAAAGTATTTTGAAAAAGTAAAGCAAAACATTTTGTTTTTAAATTTCTCTGTGTTGGTAGGAGCCCATGGACCACTGACTAGTCCCCAAGAAACCTTTTTCACAATTCTCAAGGTGGAAAGGGTCCAAAGAGGACTCCTTCCCATGTCCAAATGTGTTACCACCCCAACTGGGAATTTGGTAACTTTTCAATGGTTTGCAACTGTATTTCTGGTCACAACCATTGATACATATGGTACCAATTTGCAATTTGGAAGGAAACCCTACAAGACGCTCATTCCAAATCACAAATCTGTATCCCTTTGTAGTCCCATTTTAGGAGTCAGTAAAACTTCACTGACTCCTAAAATGGGATTCATACATAGGAAAAAAACAATTTTTGTGGTAAAAAATGCTCCTATTTTGCAAATAGAGGCTCTTACGACCACAAATAAGTTAGTACATCTGGTGTGCAGTCCCATTACCAATACATTTACAGCCCTGGAGTGCACCACACTCCGCCAACACTTTATAAGGATCTTTACTGACCATGCAACCAAAGAAGATGGAAAACATTTTAAAGAACTTCATAGTTTTTATCTATTGCTGGATGTCATCTCTATAGGAATCCCCAGTATTTTGTTGCCTAAGTGAATGATTACCACATCTGAGAGAAGGGACCCTACGTGATGATTCGTTCTCACTAGTGTCTTTGCAGCTGGCTCATTGCTGAACCACTGGATCTTCCTACCTCATGTGTGCCCTGCTGTTTTTTTCATCTACTTGCCCAACTCTGCACAAATGAGAGATCAAATCCCTAAACCGTCCGTATTGAGAAAATGCTAAACTGGAGGTGACAAAATGTGATCACTGGATAAACATAAGATAATACAACAGTTTGGGATGGATGTTTTTCATATAACCTTCTTATTTCTATTGACCAATCTGATCAATTTCCTTTGACGCAAATCTCAACTTTATCCTAAACCAACCATTGGCCAAAACCAATAGGTCTCGGCTCCGCCAAGCTATTGGCTTTGCCAATGAATCATGCGCATGCATGTTTGGCAATCTTGAAACAAGTTTTTCATTAAGCAAAATCCATTCCAAGATGGCTGCCATGGCCGCCAATGCACATGCATGTGTTGCAATTTTCCAAAAATGAGAGAAGCACACCGTAGACCATAGTTATCCTTCAATTGTTCGAGATCTCAGATAGGTTTAGAACTCAAGAATCAAGAAAAAGTATTCCACATGTGTCGAGTAGTACATTACTTCAGGCCAAATGTATGACTACAATTCATAGAACAGATGATAGTCTTTATTTCGTTCTTGTAATTTCAATATAAAAACACAGCCAAGGCGTTTTCATACCAGAAACATTAGGACTTCTTCAGGGCTGTCAAACACTTGACAGACACTCATTAAAATCACAACTACTGAGAAGAATGACATAATTAAATAAGGCCATATTCACAATAATTCAAATCATCTAGGGGCACGCAACCAAGGTTGCATGTGACTCAAAACATGAAACAAAGACACGCACTATACGCAAAAAACTGAAGTTTGTTTAACCATTTAGGGCATCATTACGATGATATTAGGATGCCACCGCCACCGTGGCAGTGGCAAGCCCTATTCCCAGCATTGTGGCGGGCGGTGCTCACAGCACCGCCCGCCACAATGCTGGGAATAGATGTCATGCATTGGCATGCACAAGGTGACAGGCACCGCGTGGTGCCTGCCACTCTGTCCATGCCAATGCAGGGGTACCATAGGTACCCCCATGTGCACCCCACCCCTCCAACTATATGGGGGCCCGCTACGGGCCCCCAAAGGCAAAGACCACATGCCTTTCCATGGCGGCAACGCCGCCATGGGAAGGCACATCTCCGCCTGCATCCTAATATGTATGGCGGTGTCTTGCAGACACCGCCACCATGTTAGAGCCCTTTTCCGCACGGTCGACGAGTCGACCGTCGGAAAAGCGGCGAACGGTCTTTCCGTCCGCCTGGGTCCCCACCGCCATCGTAATATGGCGGGGGGGGAAATGTTATGCGGGTGGACGAGAATGGCGGGCGGCTCGCCTCCGCCATACGGGCGGCGGCGATCCGCCAGACATCATAATGACCCTCTTAATTTTTAAATATGTGATTCTTCCCAGTAGTTGGGATTTTAATGTGTGTTTGTAGCAATTTATGTTTTTGATAGGCCTGAAGAACCCCCGTTGTTTCTAGGATGAAAGCATTGGCTGTGTTTTTACATTGAAATCACAAGAACGAAATTAGGAGTATCATCCATTTAATGAATTGTTTTCTTATATTTGGACTTATGTGGAATAAATTTGAAAGATGTGGAATTACCTTTCATGATACTTGAGTTCTAAAACTTTCTGAGATGTGGAATATTTTGAAAGATAACTACGTTCTACGGTGTGCATCCCCCATTTTTATGTAAATTGCTTCAAATATCAAGGGTTTTCAAACGGTTAATTCAGAGAGTTGGGCACTCGTAACCTAGAGCGACTTTGAGAGCTGCTATACAAATCACAACCGTTCTGATTTGTGTTGTTTGGCATGCAGGTGTAACGATGCATGCCCAGCAAGCGCAATGATGCAAGCAGCCATTTTTAGGCCGAGCCTGGGCAGCGCATGCGCGGCATGCATTATGCAGGTATGAACTTGAAGCTCCGCCCACTGTCCGCCCACCGTTTCAATAAGCTCCTGTTACTGTCCTTTCTAAATGGTTGCTTCTGATTCATAAATAGGCTTGTTAAGCCCTCCTTAGTAACGCCTTGTCTGCATTTGTAACCTCCAAAAGGACTGGACCTTTTACTTGTGTGGTTACACTGTATGTTTATTTAGTCTGTGAGAACTATTTTCTTTCATTATTTTGTCCTACTCCAGACACAACGTGCTTTCCTGCAACGGCCGCGTGCCTTTCTTTCTTTATTTTTCCAGCGCGGTCCACTTTCAATAGAGCGGCCGCGCACCTTTCTTTCTTTATTTTTCCAGCGCGGTCCTCTTTGAATAGAGCGGCCGCGCTCCTTTCTTTATTTAGTAAATGCTTTATTTATTTTTTTATAAGCGCCGCATGCGGCGCTTTCACTTTAATATCAGCCAGACACCTTTCTTTACACGAGCCACGTCTAAAGAAATGGGTGTGGCTGACATTAAAGTGAAAGCGCGGCATGGGGCGCATTTACAAAAAAAAAAAATTAATTTGCCAACTTGACAAATGCTTTTTTTTTTGTAAAAGCGCCCCATGCCGCGCGTTCACTTTAATGTCGGAAACAGCAATTTCTTTAGACGCGGCTCATCTAAGGAAAGGGGCGCGGCCGACATTAAAGTGAAAGCGCCGCATGGGCACTTTGACAAACAAGTATTTGCAGTGCAATAGGTCTCGCATTTACGAGAGTTTCATAAATGCGAGACCTATTGCATTGCAAATGCTTATTAATTTAGAATTCTAAAATGGCAGATGGGCATGTTAGAAAGATTAAAAAAAAATATATATAGGTGCATATATGTGGAGTGGTCTGCAGACAAAATATCGAGTTGGAAATTTCGAACTACAGAAATACCGAGTCCTAAATATCGTCAGTGAGAAATATCAACAGCAAGAATATCGTGGTCAAGAATATCGATTTAAAGGTAAGAAATATCGTTTTTAAAAATATAGGCGTCAATAATATTGTTTGCAAAAATATAGTTGTTTAAAATGTCAATTTTCTAATTAGTGCTATGTATTCTAGTATATATTTAAAGTGTATGTGATGTATTTTTTTGTATAAGTATTGTTTATGTTTTTTAATATATGTGTTAAGTTTTAAGTAGTTATCAATTTTATTTTAATTAAATTTTGCGTTTTTTAGTTTCGTAGCGGGTTGTGGGTTTATAGGGGAATAGGGTGGGAAGTAATTTAATTACAATAAATTAATGATATATTTTTATTTATTAATATTTATTTAATTGAGATTTTATAGTGCTAATTGTGAGAAGTAATTTATTTTTAATTAATTATTAATTTGTTGTTAATGAATATTAATTAATTAATTGAAAATGAAATATTGAAATTGTGTAAATAATTTTAGGTGCGGGTTGTGGGATTTATAGGGGTAAAGGGTGGGAAGTAATTTATTTATAATTAATTAATAATTATTTGTTAATTATTAGTAATTAATTAATTGAAAATTAAATATGAAAATTGTTTAATTAATTTTAGGTGTGGGTGGTGGGGTTTATAGGGGTAAAGGGTGGAAAGTAATTTATTTTTAATTAATTAATAATTAGTTGTTAATTAATATTATTTCATTAATAGAAAATTAAATATGGGAATTGTGTAATTAATTTTAGGTGTGGGTTGTGGGGTTTATAGGGGTAAAGGGTAATTCATTTTTATGTGTTTTATTTTGTTTTTTAATTAATAATATTTATTTAATTGATAGTTAATTCTGTTAATTATGGAAGCACATTTTAGTTTCAATTTAGATGTGGGTTGTGAATTGTGTGGTGTTATAGGGTAGGATGTAAATTAAATAAATGTATGTAATAATGTTTTTGTTTATAAATAATTTCTACCTAAAAATATTTGTTTGTTTGAAAAATATTTTTATATTTTATTTAATATAATATTTGTAGGTATCTGTGATATGTATTTAACATTATAATATGTTTTTCTTTTTTTTTTTAAATGTATCATTAAATATATTTGTATTTGAATTTTTATCATATTTATACATATTTTTAATTTATTTTGTTTTTCAAATATTTTTTGTTGTTGATATTTTGTTTGTTTTTAATTTTTTATTTACTCTAGTGGGAATATTAATTTGTATCCCTCTGCAATCCAACACTTTCCCTACTGTTACACTCACTGGAGTGGGAATAGTAATTTTTACCCCTCCGCTATCCAACACTTTCCCTACTGTTGGATTACAAACAATAAATTACACACAGCAGCTGACCAAGGTCAAGCACTTAAGTTCCAAATGTTTCATATGTATCTTGTGAGTGCAGCTGCTCCCGACATCCGCTGCTGAAGGATGTCAAACAGACAAGAAAGTTCGTAGAAAAGGAAGGCGCACTCTAATCGAGGTCATGCAAAAGTCAAATATAGTGCAAAAATCTTCTTTTTATTGTTGTAGTCTTTACTGTAAAACAGTCACACAGCCAACGCGTTTCGTTCCCTTGTGCCACGGGGAACTTCGTCAGGGCTGTAACAATCATAACATAGATGACATAAATATACATATATATAAAAACAACAATTATAAACTTCACGTAAGACATTTAAAAATAATATAATAACCAATAATAAATCAAAAGACAAAGAGAGTTTTTCTAATAGCCAAGATGGAAACAGAGATAACCACATGGACAATTCAAAATCAGACAAACAATTTTAAGAAAAACGCATGATCACAATAAGATATCAATGAAAATAGTCCACATATATATTTTAGAAACATATATTTATATAGAATAAAAAGATATTACTAGGTGGGAAAAGATAAGATGGAAAAAGAGGCGAAAAAATAGGTAGTACAGATTAATACAGAACAGCAATAAAGGATAATTCTAATTTGGCATTATAAGAGAAGATAAAGAGAAATAGAAGACTAGAAAATAATTATTTTAAAATTTCATACAAAAAATGATTAAAATTCACCTAGTTCAAAAATAGAGTGTAATTCCCCTCAGCAGTCAAATGGGGGTGTGGGAACGCCCACTTAGGTTCTCCAAAATGGTCCGCAAGAAGATAAGTAAATCCAGAAAACACTGTAATAGATATCAAAATAACACCATTACCAATAAAACAAGCATTGGCATAGCCAATAGGTCTCGCCTTTGGGACCTTATAAGTGTTTAGCCATGCAACACATGATGTTGTTGCACCAAGGATATTGTGCTGGATAACTAAACACTTATAAGGTCTTAAAGGCGAGACCTATTGGCTATGCCATTTAACCCATATAAAGTCACCTACCTCGAGCGGCTGTTACAGGTTGGGCAAACGCACGGACGTCGCTCGAGTGCAAGGGATCTCTTCTGATTCACTCCTACTTTATTGAAGCATCCTCGTGCCCTGCTCACCAGTGCCAGCAGTTGTATGAAGGACCTCGGAGACTGCCCAGCGCCCACACAGCCCAGCTTCAGTGTGCTACTGCTGACACCAGGGCACTGGTGTGGGCTCTGGATACAGCCTCTCTTTATATTCGCGCACGGACCAATAGCAAGTCCCCAAGGGTGAAATCTGTCCTTGGTGGGACAGTGTGAGGTACGGGGGAGCTGCCTTTTAGCTTGTGATTATTTCCAAATTGACGCTATGCTCAAAGGAGTCTGTTACAGTGTCCGGTGTGGGGGTGGTCTTTGCAAACCACGCGCCAGCACCTGAATAATCTAGTTATTAAATATTTGTTTCGTGTATTTTACGAGTGACTTGTTTTTACGTGAAATTCCCAGCCTCTTTTTAGGCGCTAAGAAGAAGTTAGATGAGAGAACGAGGGTGACACCCGAGGCTGGGCACACTTTAGGAGAAGTGGGCTCGAGATAGAAGGACACACACAACTGTACACTGCATTGCACACATCACCAAGGGCAGCGATACATGATGCTCTTTACTCCCGTAGGCGGTTCAAGGCACTACAATGAGGCAGCCATGGAGCACCAAATTGTGCTTCAGCATTTACTAAACGATGCAGCACGAAAGTCAAATTATGCGGCGTGACGGAGCACATTTTGCAGTGGGATTATTTCACTATTTTTTTAATTTTAGCATAGATTAAATTGTGTGGGCAGGGGTTTTCTAAGCTAGCTGGCAGAAACGTCACACGGGAGGAGAAGTGCGTTCCAAGCCTCGTTCTGGGAAGAGACATTTTATTGGTTAAAGAAATAAAGGAAGGGCTAGGCTATGTAGCGCGAACTTGACCTGGAAGTATGCGAAGTGATTTATATGAGCACTAGTTGCTTACATCACACAAGAACAAATTCATTTTTGTGTATTTTTAGGCATAGGGATATTAAATGATTTGCCCAGGATTTCAAGATGGTAAGCCGATGCGAGACTCAAACCGGGTTCCCTACTTACTGCCCCCTCCCTGCCTATATCCCTCATTCCTGGCTGACGTCACGGCTCGTTCCGGCTCTGGTATCTGACCCCCGGGCAGCGGAAAAGTAAAACATCCCGGGTTACCTGGCGATCGTGAAATCCGCCATCCGTCCACTCCTGCAGCCTCACGCACACACACGCATCCACTCATCACACGCTTGCCTTGAGGTAAACAAGTGAAGCGCTGGACAGCAGAGACGTCGGCAGCGTGAGAGAGGAGCGGGGGCGAGCGAGCGCGGCAGCCTGCTGAGCTGACCACACGCTTGTGCACAATGGCCATGTGTTTCCAATTATCGCGCCCGCGTCTGGGCACGATAATTGGAAACAGATGCCGGCCCTGCGGGTAACCGCAGGGAAAAGGCCATTGTGCACGAGCGTGTGGTCAGCTTTCAAGAGCCCCTTACATAAAGTCTCGCAGAGCAGCGCTTGCGCGAAACTCGAGGCTCGACCTAAAAAGGGGAGATTGGATTTAGCACATCGCAATCCTAACAAGCGGGTAAATAGGAAGCAGAAGACCGGCAATAATGCCCATTCCCACATGGAAAATATCTTTAGGGAAACGTTTTAGGGGTCAGACTGATACATGTTTGATCCAATCGTGAGGACCTATAGAATAAAAAACGCCATATTCCTCACCTGTGGCAATAACCAATTTGTCCAAAAGTTGACGGGGAGTATGGCAGCACAAGTATGAAGCAACCACTTCCCTTGGACCTGAGAAGATGTACGTGGGATGCACACGTTAATCTAATATCTGAAAAAATATATTTTGAAATTGTATGAATAATACGAAAAACAAGTGTGCTTCACGAACGAGTAAAGGTTGTGCCATGGTACAAATTAATAAGATGAGAAAAGGGACTAGACAAGAACATAACAGTGCCAAAAATGACACTAGCCGCATAATAATGGTTAAAATTATAACCATGTTAAGTCTCACCTAAATATAGGTGAAAAGACCTCCAGTGGTGTCTGGCCGACAGTAGATAAATGCCCGCAATAATATCGCACAAACAGCAGTTGCAAAAAGATAAAGATCTCAGGATCTACAATTAGAAAAAAAGAAAATGTTAAAAGTAAAAACATCCCCCATGTATCAATGTCCATATGTCATAACCGCAATGGCCAATCAGCAATATAGTCCATTCAGGGAAAATTTATCCCCCAGGTTTAACTATCCTTATGTAAGAGCCACAATGTCCCATTAGTAGTATGATACAGAAGGAAGGCTGTCAATGCCAATGTAAATAAATATTGGCTGCCGGTATATCACCCGTCTAATATACCGATGAAAAGACGCGTACAGATTGGCAAAATTAGAGCCCACCAGCAAAAATAAAATATAATTAAACAATTTATATTGAATGTCAGTTCGATGCAGGGCAATAAAAAATAAGTACAATCGTTAACCGTGAGGGATTATGTCCAGTGCGCCATATAAAAAACACAGTAGTAATCGAGTATAAGGCCTCCCAATGGAGCCGCGGTAACTACAAACACGAGGAAACAGTTAGAATTAAGTCAGTGCTAACAGGAACTGTTTAGACTATAATAGTAGTAAAAATTCCGAAGGCTTACCTTCTAAGTGGAAACGCCGAGCCGCACAGCATGATAACCGGCACAAAATAAACACGGACCTTCGCGCCGCCAAGTTTAAATGCCAAAATCGATGAAGCCGTGAGAGGACGTGGTAGCGTCACAGGCATGCAGTCCGACACTGACATAAAAAACAGACCAATCCGAAAACCAGTTGCATGGCGGCCATCTTATAGTATCGTTTTCAGGCCGTTTTGAGTATACATGCAAACGAAAAGGATAGTGTACTCATAAAAATTAACGGCAAAAGATTATATGAGCTAAAGAAAAATAAAGATAAATATAAATATCCCGATTGAAGGAAGTATAAAATAATCAGTAACGGGCAGTTTTCAGTCCGTGTAAAGTTGCATGAAATAGAAAGGAGTGGTGTACTCATAGGAATTCACGGAAAACATTGTATGGGCTAAGGACGAATAAACGTCCCGAATGAAGGAAGTATAAAGTAAGCAGCAAAGGGCATACCCCCCACTCATAAGAAACGGCCAGACGGTATGATTAATATTCACCCAATAGATGACACGATCTCAAACCAAATTAGATGTACATACATATAGCCCCTCTAAGTTATGTAAAAGATAAGGGCAAAAATAAGAATTAAAAATGTTCATACTATACGTGTTCCAACCATATGTGCAAAGAGTGACCCCACCACATGAATACCGCCCACTCTTGGGCATAACCAGGTAGTTTGGAAATATGGCAAAGATAAAAACGAGCAAAGGGAATATCACACATCTTAGGTAATCGCGAAGTGTTAAAAAAAAAAAAAATGGAAGTAGAATAAGAGGACAGGGTGAAAAATAGAAACAGAATGGGGGATAAGTATGAAAAGACACTTTACAATATTCAGATAAAACAGGACAGTACAGTACTACTAAGATTGACATTGAGTACATGAAAGGTTGCATAAGGATCGGCATATATATCGATATATTGATTGGTGTTGGTACAATACGTATTGTTGTTACATGAATAAGAATATTAATACAGAACGATTAATGTCTTGGGCATGATTATTTAGCCAAGAAAATAATGGAACTCCCTATCCGTATTGTGCCCCATTTGAGTAGCATTCAGGCGACAGATCCATTTAGCTTCCTTCTGTCTAACCATTAGCTCACGGTTACCACCCCTAATTCCCAAAGGCACATGGTCAATGCCGTGAAACCAAAAGGAGTTGTCTTCAGGGTGCACATTCGTGTAATGTTCACCCACAGGGTATCGACTGTCTTTGTTGAGTATAGCCCTGCGGTGTTCCTGTATTCTAGCTTTAAGTGGACGTACTGTACTTTCCACATAGATGATGTTACAGTTGCAACCCAAAACATATATTACGTGAGTGGTGTTGCAGTTGATAAAATGTGTAATCTTATATTTGGTTGCAGTGTTATAAGTGAAGTCAATGGGTTTATTTCTCCCAAAAGGGCAAACATTGCAGGAGCCACATGTAAAAAAATCCGAGGGTTTAGGAGGTAACCAAGTTTCATGGTAATTGGTCACGTGGCTAGGGCATAGGGCATTACGTAGGGACCTGCCCCTGCGATAGGTGACGGAAGGTTTGTCAGTTAAGTGGTCTATAAGACCCGGGATATCTTTAAGGATGTTCCAATTTTTCTTTAGAATGTTGTATATTTTGCAGCTATTCAAATTATATTCAGTAACAAAACTGACCGCCCTGTCTCTTCGTGTCGTGATAGTCTCCAGTGGTTTATTACATAATGTATCCTCTCTTTTGAGGTGTAGTGCTTTTGCAGTTGCTTTGTCAATTACCTCTCTGTTGTAACCTCTTTTGAGGAATCTTTTCTTAGATTCCAAAATATTCTTTTGGTATGTATCTTCCTCACTACAATTTCTTCTCAGCCTGACCATTTTGCCATAGGGAATGTTGTTAATTACTGTGCGTGAATGGGCGCTATCAGCAGGTAAGACTGCATTACACTCAGTTTCCTTCCAATAGAGGGTACTTTAAATGGTGCCCTCTTTGACATAAAAATGTATGTCCAAAAAATTGATTTTCTCTTTGTCATGCGTCATGGTTAATTTCACATTCAGGTTATTGTTGTTAAGGTAAGTATAATATTGCTGTAATTGGTCAGTAGTCCCTGACCACAGTACAATGATGTCATCAATATACCTCCCCCAGAACACAATGTATTCGGTCCAGGGGGAGGCGTGTCTTTGCCAGGCATACTCCCTCTCAAACCACCCCATAAAGAGGCAGGCGTAAGAGGGAGCACATTTTGAACCCATAGCAGTCCCGAGTACTTGGTGAAACCAAGCAGTATCATGTAAAAATAAATTATTGCTTAGAATGATGTCAGTCATTTCTAATAGCATCTCATTAAAGTCGTATTGCTCTGCGCGTTTCCTATCCAAAAAGGATCGAACAGCTCGTATGCCAAACTCCTTGTGTATGCATGTGTACAGGCTCTCTACGTCGAAAGTGACGAACGAGAGATCATCAGACCACTTGAAATCATTGAACTTAATCAGGATGTCTTTGCTATCCCTAATATATGAGGGAAGGTCAGTAACGTATTTTTGTAGTCTGCAATCAACAAATTCAGAAAGTTTTTCGGTCGGAGAGTCAATGCCTGAAATAATAGGGCGACCAGGGGGAAACGTACCGCCCTTATGAATCTTGGGTAAGATATATATACATGGGTACTTTGGATGATCAACTCTAAGGAACTTAAAGTCATCCTCAGAGAGGAGACCAGTGTCTCTCCATTCACATAGTTTGACATTTATCATCAATGTGATTGCTTTTATTGGATTGGTTGCAATTCGCTGGTAACAATGAGTATCACCCAATTGACGGTCAATTTCTGCCATGTAGTCACAATGGTTCATAACCACAACATTACCGCCCTTATCAGCCTCCTTTATGACAATAGTTTTGTCCAATTTTACTCTATTCAATGCTTGTCGTTCCTTGGCGGTAATGTTGTGGTTAGTGTAGTAGGTAGGTCTACCTGGTCTCTCTAATTTGTACAGATCTTTACTGACTTTGTCATAAAAGGTGTCTATGTTAGGATGATAATTGTAGGCAGGTACAAATTTAGATTTTGGTTTAAACCCACTGTCTATATTACAATCTTGTACAATATCGAAGTCACTCAATATGGAAGGAATATAATTATGACCATCATCATCCAAAGTAAGTAGTAGCTGCACATTCCGGATATCTGAAACAGTATGGGTCATACCTTCTGGCTCAATCAATATTTTGGTGGTTTTGGGAATTTGCTGGGAAAAATAATCCTTGAGTTTTAATATCCTAATGAATTTGTACAAGTCTATATGGACTTCAGTTCTATCCCCACCCTGGGTGGGACAAAAGTTTAGACCTTTGCTGAGTACAGACAGTTCGTCATCATCAAGGATTTTATTTGATAAATTGACAATTTTTAGCTCATAATCATTGTTACAGTCATTAGGTATCATATCATGACAGAGTACATTGGCATTCATTGTTTGGACTTTGCCCCTGCATTCTGTTTGCTGATTGCACCTCGTCCTGTACCTGCCCTTTGACCTCCTACCTCCCCTCCTTGTTTTGGTTGTTCTTTTTTCTGTTGGAGTCTGCTGCTGATT
The DNA here is from genome assembly GCA_963921515.1 of Calotriton arnoldi. NCBI lineage: Eukaryota > Metazoa > Chordata > Amphibia > Caudata > Salamandridae > Calotriton > Calotriton arnoldi. The sequence goes on from CAWUFW010019331.1 coordinate 161,362, forward strand.
CTGAGTTTTGAGAGCTCCTTCTGAAACGAAGAAGCTCCTTCCCCTAAAGGGATCTCCTGTGGTGTGTTGGAGGATATACTACTCATGGAGGTGGAGGATATGCTGCTGCCAGAGCGAGCATCATCCCTCTCCTCTCTCTCATCGCGTGTTCTCTTTCTTTCCTCACTAGTCTGGATATTATCAAATTTCCTGGCGAACGTGTATACACGTCCGTCACGATAATCCTTTTCATCCCTCTTGATCTTCTTTAATTTTTTATCTTTCAAATATATTTGGTGTTCCTCCATTACTTGTTTTAAAATGGTGAAATTTTTTTCAATGAGATCTTTTTGCTCCATATTGTTAATTTATTTTTCTAGGGTCTCAATTTCCCCTTGGAGTTTGTCTCCTTTCTCTCTAGCGTGTTTTATAAGAATTTGCATCATGATTTGTGATGCATTCTCAAGATTATTTTCCCACTCATTCAAGAGGTCCTCACTCAGGTCCTCGAATGTCGGGAAAATCAGGATTCTTAAGCCCCTAGGTACTTTCTTGTTAGTTAAATATTGCTGGAGCTTAACCCCCTCCTACCAACGGGATAGCTCCTGTTTCTTTAAACGCTCTAGCCTAAGGAATAGTGTCTTGAGGCTAACTTTGTTACTACTACCCTGTGCTAGGGGTTCATTAGTTGTGTGAGTGCCAAATAAATAATGGGCCATCTCTTCTCTCCCATCTTCGAATCTGGGCATTTCTCAGTTTATATTTCTTTGTATTCAAATATAGTTATGAAAGGAACAACAGCAAGACAGTCAACAATCCTAGGATTACAAACAATAAATTACACACAGCAGCTGACCAAGGTCAAGCACTTAAGTTCCAAATGTTTCATATGTATCTTGTGAGTGCAGCTGCTCCCGACATCCGCTGCTGAAGGATGTCAAACAGACAAGAAAGTTCGTAGAAAAGGAAGGCGCACTCTAATCGAGGTCATGCAAAAGTCAAATATAGTGCAAAAAATCTTCTTTTTATTGTTGTAGTCTTTACTGTAAAACAGGCACACAGCCAACGCGTTTCATTCCCTTGTGCCACGGGGAACTTCGTCAGGGCTGTAACAATCATAACATAGATGACATAAATATACATATATATAAAAACAACAATTATAAACTTCACGTAAGACATTTAAAAATAATATAATAACCAATAATAAATCAAAAGACAAAGAGAGTTTTTCTAATAGCCAAGATTGAAACAGAGATAACCACATGGACAATTCAAAATCAGACAAACAATTTTAAGAAAAACGCATGATCACAATAAGATATCAATGAAAATAGTCCACATATATATTTTAGAAACATATATTTATATAGAATAAAAAGATATTACTAGGTGGGAAAAGATAAGATGGAAAAAGAGGCGAAAAAATAGGTAGTACAGATTAATACAGAACAGCAATAAAGGATAATTCTAATTTGGCATTATAAGAGAAGATAAAGAGAAATAGAAGACTAGAAAAGAATTATTTTAAAATTTCATACAAAAAATGATTAAAATTCACCTAGTTCAAAAATAGAGTGTAATTCCCCTCAGCAGTCAAATGGGGGTGTGGGAACGCCCACTTAGGTTCTCCAAAATGGTCCGCAAGAAGATAAGTAAATCCAGAAAACACTGTAATAGATATCAAAATAACACCATTACCAATAAAACAAGCATTGGCATAGCCAATAGGTCTCGCCTTTGGGACCTTATAAGTGTTTAGCCATGCAACACTTGATGTTGTTGCACCAAGGATATTGTGCTGGATAACTAAACACTTATAAGGTCTTAAAGGCGAGACCTATTGGCAATTGTTTTTGTATTATTCATACAATTTCAAAATATATTTTTTCAGATATTAGATTAACGTGTGCATCCCACGTACATCTTCTCAGGTCCAAGGGAAGTGGTTGCTTCATACTTGTGCTGCCATACTCCCCGTCAACTTTTGGACAAATTGGTTATTGCCACAGGTGAGGAATATGGCGTTTTTTATTCTATAGGTCCTCACGATTGGATCAAACATGTATCAGTCTGACCCCCTAAAACGTTTCCCTAAAGATTTTTTCCATGTGGGAATGGGCATTATTGCCAGTCTTCTGCTTCCTATGTACCCGCTTGTTAGGATTGCGATGTGCTAAATCCAATCTCCCTTTTTTATTGGTAATGGTGTTATTTTGATATCTATTCCAGTGTTTTCTGGATTTACTTATCTTCTTGCGGACCATTTTGGAGAACCTAAGTGGGCGTTCCCACACCCCCATTTGACTGCTGAGGGGTATTACACTCTATTTTTGAACTAGGTGAATTTTAATCATTTTTTGTATGAAATTTTAAAATAATTCTTTCCTAGTCTTCTATTTCTCTTTATCTTCTCTTATAATGCCAAATTATAATTATCCTTTATTGCTGTTCTGTATTAATCTAGTACTACCTATTTTTTCGCCTCTTTTTCCATCTTATCTTTTCCCACCTAGTAATATCTTTTTATTCTATATAAATATATGTTTCTAAAATATATATGTGGACTATTTTCATTGATATCTTATTGTGATCATGCGTTTTTCTTAAAATTGTTTGTCTGATTTTGAATTGTCCATGTGGTTATCTCTGTTTCAATCTTGGCTATTAGAAAAACTCTCTTTGTCTTTTGATTTATTATTGGTTATTATATTATTTTTAAATGTCTTACGTGAAGTTTATAATTGTTGTTTTTATATATATGTATATTTATGTCATCTATGTTATGATTGTTACAGCCCTGACGAAGTTCCCGTGGCACAAGGGAACGAAACGCGTTGGCTGTGTGCCTGTTTTACAGTAAAGACTACAACAATAAAAAGAAGATTTTTGCACTATATTTGACTTTTGCATGACCTCGATTAGAGTGCGCCTTCCTTTTCAACGAACTTTCTTGTCTGTTTGACATCCTTCAGCAGCGGATGTCGGGAGCAGCTGCACTCACAAGATACATATGAAACATTTGGAACTTAAGTGCTTGACCTTGGTCAGCTGCTGTGTGTAATTTATTGTTTGTAATCCTAAGATTGTTGACTGTCTTGCTCTTGTTCCTTTCATAACTATATTTGAATACAAAGAAATATAAACTGAGAAATGCCCAGATTCGAAGATGGGAGAGAAGAGATGGCCCATAATTTATTTGGCACTCACACAACTAATGAACCCCTAGCACAGGGTAGTAGTAACAAAGTTAGCCTCAAGACACTATTCCTTAGGCTAGAGCGTTTAAAGAAACAGGAGCTATTGCGTTGGTGGGACGGGGTTACGCTCCAGCAATATTTAACTAACAAGAAAATACCTAGGGGCTTAAGAATCCTGATTTTCCCGACATTCGAGGACCTGAGTGAGGACCTCTTGAATGAGTGGGAAAATAATCTTGAGAATGCATCACAAATCATGATGCAAATTCTTATAAAACACGCTAGAGAGAAAGGAGACAAACTCCAAGGGGAAATTGAGACCCTAGAAAAAGAAATTAACAATATGGAGCAAAAAGATCTCATTGAAAAAAATTTCCCCATTTTAAAACAAGTAATGGAGGAACACCAAATATATTTGAAAGATAAAAAATTAAAGAAGATCAATAGGGATGATAAGGATTATCGTGATGGACGTGTATACACGTTCGCCAGGAAATTTGATAATACCCAGACTAGTGAGGAAAGAAAGAGAACACGCGATGAGAGAGAGGAGAGTGATGATGCTCGCTCTGGCAGCAGCATATCCTCCACCTCCATGAGTAGTATATCCTCCAACACACCACAGGAGATCCCTTTAGGGGAAGGAGCTTCTTCGTTTCAAAAGGAGCTCGCAAAACTCAGAATCAGCAGCAGACTCCAACAGAAATAAGAACAACCAAAACAAGGAGGGGAGGTAGGAGGTCAAAGGGCAGGTACAGGACGAGGTGCAATCAGCAAACAGAATGCAGGGGCAAAGTCCAAACAATGAATGTCAATGTACTCTGTCATGATATGATACCTAATGACTGTAACAATGATTATGAGCTAAAAATTGGCAATTTATCAAATAAAATCCTTGATGATGACAAACTGTCTGTACTCAGCAAAGGTCTAAACCTTTGTCCCACCCAGGGTGGGGATAGAACTGAAGTCCATACAGACTTGTACAAATTCATTAGGATATTAAAACTCAAGGATTATTTTTCCCAGCAAATTCCCAAAACCACCAAAATATTGACCGAGCCAGAAGGTATGACCCATACTGTTTCAGATATCCGGAATGTGCAGCTACTACTTACTTTGGATGATGATGATGGTCATAATGATATTCCTTCCATATTGAGTGACTTCGATATTGTACAAGATTGTAATATAGACAGTGGGTTTAAACCAAAATCTAAATTTGTACCTGCCTACAATTATCATCCTAACATAGACACCTTTTATGACAAAGTCAGTAAAGATCTGTACAAATTAGAGAGACCAGGTAGACCTACCTACTACACTAACCACAACATTACCGCCAAGGAACGACAAGCATTGAATAGACTAAAATTGGACAAAACTATTGTCATAAAGGAGGCTGATAAGGGCGGTAATGTTGTGGTTATGAACCATTGTGACTACATGGCAGAAATTGACCGTCAATTGGGTGATACTCATTGTTACCAGCGAATTCCAACCAATCCAATAAAAGCAATCACAAGATTCATAAGGGCGGTACGTTTCCCCTGGTCGCCCTATTATTTCAGGGATTGACTCTCTGACCGAAAAACTTTCTGAATTTGTTGATTGCAGACTACAAAAATACGTTACTGACCTTCCCTCATATATTAGGGATAGCAAAGACATCCTGATTAAGTTCAATGATTTCAAGTGGTCTGATGATCTCTCGTTCGTCACTTTCGACGTAGAGAGCCTGTACACATGCATACACAAGGAGTTTGGCATACGAGCTGTTCGATCCTTTTTGGATAGGGAACGCGCAGAGCAATACGACTTTAATGAGATGCTATTAGAAATGACTGACATCATTCTAAGCAATAATTTCTTTTTACATGATACTGCTTGGTTTCACCAAGTTCTCGGGACTGCTATGGGTTCAAAATGTGCTCCCTCTTACACCTGCCTCTTTATGGGGTGGTTTGAGAGGGAGTATGCCTGGCACAGACACGCCTCCCCCTGGACCGAATACATCATGTTCTGGGGGAGGTATATTGATGACATCATTGTACTGTGGTCAGGGACTACTGACCAATTACAGCAATATTATACTTACCTTAACAACAATAACCTGAATGTGAAATTAACCATGACGCATGACAAAGAGAAAATCAATTTTTTGGACATACATTTTTATGTCAAAGAGGGCACCATTCAAAGTACTCTCGGAAGGAAACTGCGTGTAATGCGGTCTTACATGCTGATAGCGCCCATTCACGCACAGTAATTAACAACATTCCCTATGGCGAAATGGTCAGGCTGAGAAGAAATTGTAGTGAGGAAGATACATACCAAAGAATATTTTGGAATCTAAGAAAAGATTCCTCAAAAGAGGTTACAACAGAGAGGTAATTGACAAAGCAACTGCAAAAGCGCTACACCTCAAAAGAGAGGATACATTATGTAATAAACCACTGGAGACTATCACGACACGAAGAGACAGGGCGGTCAGTTTTGTTACTGAATATAATTTGAATAGCTGCAAAATATACAACATTCTAAAGAAAAATTGGAACATCCTTAAAGATATCCCGGGTCTTAAAGACCACTTAACTGACAAACCTTCCGTCACCTATCGCAGGGGCAGGTCCCTACGTAATGCCCTATGCCCTAGCCACGTGACCAATTACCATGAAACTTGGTTACATCCTAAACCCTCGGGTTTTTTACATGTGGTTCCTGCAATGTTTGCCCTTCTGGGAGAAAAAAACCATTGACTTCACTTATAACACTGCAACCAAATATAAGATTACACATTTTATCAACTGCAACACCACTCACGTAATATATGTTTTGGGTTGCAACTGTAACATCATCTATGTGGGAAGTACAGTACGTCCACTTAAAGCTAGAATACAGGAACACCGCAGGGCTATACTCAACAAAGACAGTCGATACTCTGTGAGTGAACATTACACGAATGTGCACCCTGAAGACAACTCCTTTTGGTTTCACGGCATTGACCATGTGCCTTTGGGAATTAGGGGTGGTAACCGTGAGCTAATGGTTAGACAGAAGGAAGCTAAATGGATCTGTCGCCAGAATGCTACTCAAATGGGGCACAATAAGGATAGGGAGTTCCATTATTTTCTTGGCTAAATAATCATGCCCAAGACATTAATCGTTCTGTATTAATATTCTTATTCATTTAACAACAATACGTATTGTACCAACACCAATCAATATATCGATATATATGCCGATCCTTATCGGGATGTTTATATTTATCTTTATTTTTCTTTAGCTCATATAATCTTTTGCAGTTAATTTTTATGAGTACACTATCCTTTTCGTTTGCATGTATACTCAAAACGGCCTGAAAACGATACTATAAGATGGCCGCCATGCAACTGGTTTTCGGATTGGTCTGTTTTTTATGTCAGTGTCGGACTGCATGCCGGTGACGCTACCACGTTCTCTCACGGCTTCATCGATTTTGGCATTTAAACTTGGTGGCGCGAAGGTCCGTGTTTATTTTGTGCCGGTTATCATGCTGTGCGGCTCGGCGTTTCCACTTAGAAGGTAAGCCTTGGAATTTTTACTACTATTATAGTCTAAACAGTTCCTGTTAGCACTGACTTAATTCTAACTGTTTCCTCGTGTTTGTAGTTACCGCGGCTCCATTGGGAGGCCTTATACTCAATTACTACTGTGTTTTTTATATGGCGCACTGGACATAATCCCTCACGGTTAACGATTGTACTTATTTTTTATTGCCCTGCATCGAACTGACATTCAATATAAATTGTTTAATTATATTTTATTTTCGCTAGTGGGCTCTAATTTTGCCAATCTGTACGCGTCTTTTCATCGGTATATTAGACGGGTGATATACCGGCAGCCAATATTTATTTACATTGGCATTGACAGCCTTCCTTCTGTATCATACTACTAATGGGACATTGTGGCTCTTACATAAGGATAGTTAAACCCGGGGGATAAATTTTCCCTGAATGGACTATATTGCTGATTGGCCATTGCGGTTATGACATATGGACATTGATACATGGGGGATGTTTTTACTTTTAACATTTTCTTTTTTTCTAATCGTAGATCCTGAGATCTTTATCTTTTTGCAACTGCTGTTTGTGCGATATTATTGCGGGCATTTATCTACTGTCGGCCAGACACCACTGGAGGTCTTTTCACCTATATTTAGGTGAGACTTAACATGGTTATAATTTTAACCATTATTATGCTGCTAGTGTCATTTTTGATACTGTTATGTTCTTGTCTAGTCCCTTTTCTCATCTTATTAATTTGTACCATGGCACAACCTTTACTCGTTCGTGAAGCACACTTGTTTTTCGTATTATGCATACAATTTCAAAATATATTTTTTCAGATATTAGATTAACGTGTGCATCCCACGTACATCTTCTCAGGTCCAAGGGAAGTGGTTGCTTCATACTTGTGCTGCCATACTCCCCGTCAACTTTTGGACAAATTGGTTATTGCCACAGGTGAGGAATATGGCGTTTTTTATTCTATAGGTCCTCACGATTGGATCAAACATGTATCAGTCTGACCCCCTAAAACGTTTCCCTAAAGATATTTTCCATGTGGGAATGGACATTATTGCCGGTCTTCTGCTTCCTATTTACCCGCTTGTTAGGATTGCGATGTGCTAAATCCAATCTCCCCTTTTTTTATTGGTAATGGTGTTATTTTGATATCTATTCCAGTGTTTTCTGTATTTACTTATCTTCTTGCGGACCATTTTGGAGAACCTAAGTGGGCCTTCCCACACCCCCATTTGACTGCTGAGGGGTATTACACTCTATTTTTGAACTAGGTGAATTTTAATCATTTTTTGTATGAAATTTTAAAATAATTCTTTCCTAGTCTTCTATTTCTCTTTATCTTCTCTTATAATGCCAAATTATAATTATCCTTTATTGCTGTTCTGTATTAATCTGTACTACCTATTTTTTCGCCTCTTTTTCCATCTTATCTTTTCCCACCTAGTAATATCTTTTTATTCTATATAAATATATGTTTCTAAAATATATATGTGGACTATTTTCATTGATATCTTATTGTGATCATGCGTTTTTCTTAAAATTGTTTGTCTGATTTTGAATTGTCCATGTGGTTATCTCTGTTTCAATCTTGGCTATTAGAAAAACTCTCTTTGTCTTTTGATTTATTATTGGTTATTATATTATTTTTAAATGTCTTACGTGAAGTTTATAATTGTTGTTTTTATATATATGTATATTTATGTCATCTATGTTATGATTGTTACAGCCCTGACGAAGTTCCCCGTGGCACAAGGGAACGAAACGCGTTGGCTGTGTGCCTGTTTTACAGTAAAGACTACAACAATAAAAAGAAGATTTTTGCACTATATTTGACTTTTGCATGACCTCGATTAGAGTGCGCCTTCCTTTTCAACGAACTTTCTTGTCTGTTTGACATCCTTCAGCAGCGGATGTCGGGAGCAGCTGCACTCACAAGATACATATGAAACATTTGGAACTTAAGTGCTTGACCTTGGTCAGCTGCTGTGTGTAATTTATTGTTTGTAATCCTAAGATTGTTGACTGTCTTGCTCTTGTTCCTTTCATAACTATATTTGAATACAAAGAAATATAAACTGAGAAATGCCCAGATTCGAAGATGGGAGAGAAGAGATGGCCCATAATTTATTTGGCACTCACACAACTAATGAACCCCTAGCACAGGGTAGTAGTAACAAAGTTAGCCTCAAGACACTATTCCTTAGGCTAGGGCGTTTAAAGAAACAGGAGCTATTGCGTTGGTGGGACGGGGTTACGCTCCAGCAATATTTAACTAACAAGAAAATACCTAGGGGCTTAAGAATCCTGATTTTCCCGACATTCGAGGACCTGAGTGAGGACCTCTTGAATGAGTGGGAAAATAATCTTGAGAATGCATCACAAATCATGATGCAAATTCTTATAAAACACGCTAGAGAGAAAGGAGACAAACTCCAAGGGGAAATTGAGACCCTAGAAAAAGAAATTAACAATATGGAGCAAAAAGATCTCATTGAAAAAAATGTCCCCATTTTAAAACAAGTAATGGAGGAACACCAAATATATTTGAAAGATAAAAAATTAAAGAAGATCAATAGGGATGATAAGGATTATCGTGATGGTCGTGTATACACGTTCGCCAGGAAATTTGATAATACCCAGACTAGTGAGGAAAGAAAGAGAACACGCGATGAGAGAGAGGAGAGTGATGATGCTCGCTCTGGCAGCAGCATATCCTCCACCTCCATGAGTAGTATATCCTCCAACACACCACAGGAGATCCCTTTAGGGGAAGGAGCTTCTTCGTTTCAGAAGGAACTCGCAAAACTCAGAATCAGCAGCAGACTCCAACAGAAATAAGAACAACCAAAACAAGGAGGGGAGGTAGGAGGTCAAAGGGCAGGTACAGGACGAGGTGCAATCAGCAAACAGAATGCAGGGGCAAAGTCCAAACAATGAATGTCAATGTACTCTGTCATGATATGATACCTAATGACTGTAACAATGATTATGAGCTAAAAATTGGCAATTTATCAAATAAAATCCTTGATGATGACGAACTGTCTGTACTCAGCAAAGGTCTAAACCTTTGTCCCACCCAGGGTGGGGATAGAACTGAAGTCCATACAGACTTGTACAAATTCATTAGGATATTAAAACTCAAGGATTATTTTTCCCAGCAAATTCCCAAAACCACCAAAATATTGACCGAGCCAGAAGGTATGACCCATACTGTTTCAGATATCCGGAATGTGCAGCTACTACTTACTTTGGATGATGATGATGGTCATAATGATATTCCTTCCATATTGAGTGACTTCGATATTGTACAAGATTGTAATATAGACAGTGGGTTTAAACCAAAATCTAAATTTGTACCTGCCTACAATTATCATCCTAACATAGACACCTTTTATGACAAAGTCAGTAAAGATCTGTACAAATTAGAGAGACCAGGTAGACCTACCTACTACACTAACCACAACATTACCGCCAAGGAACGACAAGCATTGAATAGACTAAAATTGGACAAAACTATTGTCATAAAGGAGGCTGATAAGGGCGGTAATGTTGTGGTTATGAACCATTGTGACTACATGGCAGAAATTGACCGTCAATTGGGTGATACTCATTGTTACCAGCGAATTCCAACCAATCCAATAAAAGCAATCACAAGATTCATAAGGGCGGTACGTTTCCCCCTGGTCGCCCTATTATTTCAGGGATTGACTCTCCGACCGAAAAACTTTCTGAATTTGTTGATTGCAGACTACAAAAATACGTTACTGACCTTCCCTCATATATTAGGGATAGCAAAGACATCCTGATTAAGTTCAATGATTTCAAGTGGTCTGATGATCTCTCGTTCGTCACTTTCGACGTAGAGAGCCTGTACACATGCATACACAAGGAGTTTGGCATACGAGCTGTTCGATCCTTTTTGGATAGGGAACGCGCAGAGCAATACGACTTTAATGAGATGCTATTAGAAATGACTGACATCATTCTAAGCAATAATTTCTTTTTACATGATACTGCTTGGTTTCACCAAGTTCTCGGAACTGCTATGAATTCAAAATGTGCTCCCTCTTACGCCTGCCTCTTTATGGGGTGGTTTGAGAGGGAGTATGCCTGGCACAGACACGCCTCCCCCTGGACCGAATACATCATGTTCTGGGGGAGGTATATTGATGACATCATTGTACTGTGGTCAGGGACTACTGACCAATTACAGCAATATTATACTTACCTTAACAACAATAACCTGAATGTGAAATTAACCATGACGCATGACAAAGAGAAAATCAATTTTTGGACATACATTTTTATGTCAAAGAGGGCACCATTCAAAGTACTCTCGGAAGGAAACTGCGTGTAATGCGGTCTTACATGCTGATAGCGCCCATTCACGCACAGTAATTAACAACATTCCCTATGGCGAAATGGTCAGGCTGAGAAGAAATTGTAGTGAGGAAGATACATACCAAAAGAATATTTTGGAATCTAAGAAAAGATTCCTCAAAAGAGGTTACAACAGAGAGGTAATTGACAAAGCAACTGCAAAAGCGCTACACCTCAAAAGAGAGGATACATTATGTAATAAACCACTGGAGACTATCACGACACGAAGAGACAAGGCGGTCAGTTTTGTTACTGAATATAATTTGAATAGCTGCAAAATATACAACATTCTAAAGAAAAATTGGAACATCCTTAAAGATATCCCGGGTCTTAAAGACCACTTAACTGACAAACCTTCCGTCACCTATCGCAGGGGCAGGTCCCTACGTAATGCCCTATGCCCTAGCCACGTGACCAATTACCATGAAACTTGGTTACATCCTAAACCCTCGGGTTTTTTTTACATGTGGCTCCTGCAATGTTTGCCCTTCTGGGAGAAAAAAAACCATTGACTTCACTTATAACACTGCAACCAAATATAAGATTACACATTTTATCAACTGCAACACCACTCACGTAATATATGTTTTGGGTTGCAACTGTAACATCATCTATGTGGGAAGTACAGTACGTCCACTTAAAGCTAGAATACAGGAACACCGCAGGGCTATACTCAACAAAGACAGTCGATACCCTGTGAGTGAACATTACACGAATGTGCACCCTGAAGACAACTCCTTTTGGTTTCACGGCATTGACCATGTGCCTTTGGGAATTAGGGGTGGTAACCGTGAGCTAATGGTTAGACAGAAGGAAGCTAAATGGATCTGTCGCCTGAATGCTACTCAAATGGGGCACAATAAGGATAGGGAGTTCCATTATTTTCTTGGCTAAATAATCATGCCCAAGACATTAATCGTTCTGTATTAATATTCTTATTCATTTAACAACAATACGTATTGTACCAACACCAATCAATATATCGATATATATGCCGATCCTTATCGGGATGTTTATATTTATCTTTATTTTTCTTTAGCTCATATAATCTTTTGCAGTTAATTTTTATGAGTACACTATCCTTTTCGTTTGCATGTATACTCAAAACGGCCTGAAAACGATACTATAAGATGGCCGCCATGCAACTGGTTTTCGGATTGGTCTGTTTTTATGTCAGTGTCGGACTGCATGCCGGTGACGCTACCACGTTCTCTCACGGCTTCATCGATTTTGGCATTTAAACTTGGCGGCGCGAAGGTCCGTGTTTATTTTGTGCCGGTTATCATGCTGTGCGGCTCGGCGTTTCCACTTAGAAGGTAAGCCTTCGGAATTTTTACTACTATTATAGTCTAAACAGTTCCTGTTAGCACTGACTTAATTCTAACTGTTTCCTCGTGTTTGTAGTTACCGCGGCTCCATTGGGAGGCCTTATACTCAATTACTACTGTGTTTTTATATGGCGCACTGGACATAATCCCTCACGGTTAACGATTGTACTTATTTTTATTGCCCTGCATCGAACTGACATTCAATATAAATTGTTTAATTATATTTTATTTTCGCTAGTGGGCTCTAATTTTGCCAATCTGTACGCGTCTTTTCATCGGTATATTAGACGGGTGATATATCGGCAGCCAATATTTATTTACATTGGCATTGACAGCCTTCCTTCTGTATCATACTACTAATGGGACATTGTGGCTCTTACATAAGGATAGTTAAACCCGGGGATAAATTTTCCCTGAATGGACTATATTGCTGATTGGCCATTGCGGTTATGACATATGGACATTGATACATGGGGGATGTTTTTACTTTTAACATTTTCTTTTTTTCTAATCGTAGATCCTGAGATCTTTATCTTTTTGCAACTGCTGTTTGTGCGATATTATTGCGGGCATTTATCTACTGTCGGCCAGACACCACTGGAGGTCTTTTCACCTATATTTAGGTGAGACTTAACATGGTTATAATTTTAACCATTATTATGCTGCTAGTGTCATTTTTGATACTGTTATGTTCTTGTCTAGTCCCTTTTCTCATCTTATTAATTTGTACCATGGCACAACCTTTACTCGTTCGTGAAGCACACTTGTTTTTCGTATTATTCATACAATTTCAAAATATATTTTTTCAGATATTAGATTAACGTGTGCATCCCACGTACATCTTCTCAGGTCCAAGGGAAGTGGTTGCTTCATACTTGTGCTGCCATACTCCCCGTCAACTTTTGGACAAATTGGTTATTGCCACAGGTGAGGAATATGGCGTTTTTATTCTATAGGTCCTCACGATTGGATCAAACATGTATCAGTCTGACCCCTAAAACGTTTCCCTAAAGATATTTTCCATGTGGGAATGGACATTATTGCCGGTCTTCTGCTTCCTATTTACCCGCTTGTTAGGATTGCGATGTGCTAAATCCAATCTCCCCTTTTTTATTGGTAATGGTGTTATTTTGATATCTATTCCAGTGTTTTCTGTATTTACTTATCTTCTTGCGGACCATTTTGGAGAACCTAAGTGGGCCTTCCCACACCCCCATTTGACTGCTGAGGGGTATTACACTCTATTTTTGAACTAGGTGAATTTTAATAATTTTTTGTATGAAATTTTAAAATAATTCTTTCCTAGTCTTCTATTTCTCTTTATCTTCTCTTATAATGCCAAATTATAATTATCCTTTATTGCTGTTCTGTATTAATCTGTACTACCTATTTTTTCGCCTCTTTTTCCATCTTATCTTTTCCCACCTAGTAATATCTTTTTATTCTATATAAATATATGTTTCTAAAATATATATGTGGACTATTTTCATTGATATCTTATTGTGATCATGCGTTTTTCTTAAAATTGTTTGTCTGATTTTGAATTGTCCATGTGGTTATCTCTGTTTCAATCTTGGCTATTAGAAAAACTCTCTTTGTCTTTTGATTTATTATTGGTTATTATATTATTTTTAAATGTCTTACGTGAAGTTTATAATTGTTGTTTTTATATATATGTATATTTATGTCATCTATGTTATGATTGTTACAGCCCTGACGAAGTTCCCCGTGGCACAAGGGAACGAAACGCGTTGGCTGTGTGCCTGTTTTACAGTAAAGACTACAACAATAAAAAGAAGATTTTTTGCACTATATTTGACTTTTGCATGACCTCGATTAGAGTGCGCCTTCCTTTTCTACGAACTTTCCCTACTGTTGCACTCACTGGAGTGGGAATAGTAATTTTTACCCCTCCGTTATTCAACACTTTCTCTACTGTTGCACTGACTGGAGTGGGAATAGTACATTTTATCCCTCCGCTATCCAACACTTTCCCTACTGTTGCACTCACTGGAGCGGGAATAGAAATTTTTACCCCTCCGCTATCCAAAACTTTCCCTACTGTTGCATTGACTGGAGTGGGAAATTTAAGTTGAAATATTTTTAAATAGTTTAATGTTTTAATTAATAATAGAATGTTTTTTAACATAAATTTTATGTTATTGGTATATGTATATATATATTTATTTGTTACATTTTTATATAGTTTTAAAATTATAAAATAAATTTAAATTAATAGTTTATTAATAGTTTTATAGTAAATATATATAATAATTATTATATACGTGTTTAACTTTTTAAAGTTAAGTTTATTTGTTATTTTTGTTAAAATGTATATATTAAATCTATTTTTTTAAATTAAGTTTATTATTTAATATATTTAATATTTATTATATTTATATATATATATATATATATATATATATATATATATATATATATATATATATATATATATATATATATATATATATTCCATTAGAAAAGCGCTCCACTTTAGGAAATGCCTCACGCAGCGTGTTTTCCTTTCGTTTCTTTATTGGCAGACTGCAGAGTTACAAAACAGCAGTTCAAACAGTCAGTCAGCCCATTGTCACCATACGCGTTTCAGGAATGTTCCCCTTGTTCACTGGCTTGGGCAACAGAGGTCAGGTAAGTAACAGTGACGCCGCTCTTGCAGCGTAATTTTTAAATGCAGCCTCAGTGGGCGTGTTCATTAGAGCATTCTGGATCTTGCAGTCCGTCAAATTCAAATCCATAGTGGATACTTCCCCACTTCTCCTCAAATGATTATAATTCCCAAGTGGGTTTGCTTGTAACATACCGCTAAGTAACTCCACATGTTTATAGTCCGCCAACCACTTCACGTTGCTCACATGGCACCACTTCAGTCATCGGTGCCATAGACTCGCACTGTCAGCAAGGGGGCATTTCCGCGACCTAGAGCCGGCCGCATATATTCCATTAGAAAAGCGCTCCATTTTAGGAAATGCCTCAAGCAGCGTGTTTTCCTTTCGTTTCTTTATTGGCAGACTGCAGAGTTACAATAACAGCAGTTCAAACAGTCAGTCAGCCCATTGTCACCATACGCGTTTCAGGAATGTTCCCCTTGTTCACTGGCTTGGGCAACAGAGGTCAGGTAAGTAACAGTGACGCCGCTCTTGCAGCGTAATTTTTACATGCAGCCTCAGTGGGCGTGTTCATTAGAGCATTCTGGATCTTGCAGTCCGTCAAATTCAAATCCATAGTGGATACTTCCCCACTTCTCCTCAAATGATTATAATTCCCAAGTGGGTTTGCTTGTAACATACCGCTAAGTAACTCCACATGTTCATAGTCCGCCAACCACTTCACGTTGCTCACATGGCACCACTTCAGTCATCGGTGCCATAGACTCGCACTGTCAGCAAGGGGGCATTTCCGCGACCTATAGCCGGCCACATATATTCCATTAGAAAAGCGCTCCACTTTAGGAAATGCCTCACGCAGCGTGTTTTCCTTTCGTTTCTTTATTGGCAGACTGCAGAGTTACAATAACAGCAGTTCAAACAGTCAGTCAGCCCATCGTCACCATACGCGTTTCAGGAATGTTCCCCTTGTTCACTGGCTTGGGCAACAGAGGTCAGGTAAGTAACAGTGACGCCGCTCTTGCAGCGTAATTTTTAAATGCAGCCTCAGTGGGCGTGTTCATTAGAGCATTCTGGATCTTGCAGTCCGTCAAATTCAAATCCATAGTGGATACTTCCCCACTTCTCCTCAAATGATTATAATTCCCAAGTGGGTTTGCTTGTAACATACCGCTAAGTAACTCCACATGTTCATAGTCCGCCAACCACTTCACGTTGCTCACATGGCACCACTTCAGTCATCGGTGCCATAGACTCGCACTGTCAGCAAGGGGGCATTTCCGCGACCTAGAGCCGGCCGCATATATCCATTAGAAAAGTGCTCCACTTTAGGAAATGCCTCACGCAGCGTGTTTTCCTTTCGTTTCTTTATTGGCAGACTGCAGAGTTACAATCATTTGAGGAGAAGTGGGGAAGTGGGGAAGTATCCACTATGGATTTGAATTTGACGGACTGCAAGATCCAGAATGCTCTAATGAACACGCCCACTGAGGCTGCATTTAAAAATTACACTGCAAGAGCTGCGTCACTGTTACTTACCTGACCTCTGTTGCCCAAGCCAGTGAACAAGGGGAACATTCCTGAAACGCGTATGGTGACAATGGGCTGACTGACTGTTTGAACTGCTGTTATTGTAACTCTGCAGTCTGCCAATAAAGAAACGAAAGGAAAACACGCTGCGTGAGGCATTTCCTAAAGTGGAGCACTTTTCTAATGGATATATATATATATATATATATATATATATATATATATATATATATATATATATATATATATATATATATATATATATATATATATATATTCCATAGCGATCCCGGTAGGCGTCAGAGGCTCTCCTAGCGGGCGGTCCGAGCACGGGTTACCGGAAACCCCACCAATTACGCACAATCTCCCTGCAGTTGCAAGAGAAGCTCGGACAACTCGAATATGCACAATAAAGTTTAATGGCTCCAAACAAACGACGCGTTTCAGCTTAAGCCTTGTTCACGTTTATCATCAGCACTTTACGGACTCCATTATGAACTGTTTTCACAAAAATAAACAAAGGACACAGTCCCAGTGAAAGTGTTCAGTGAAAATATGGCGGCCATTTTAACACAGAGTCAAATGCATACAATTCATTACAAACCATGTGTAAATATTTCACATGTACGAAAAGATATCTAATGCTTAAGTTTCTACATTTAATAAGATATGAGGCTTGAATAATTAATACATTTACTATAATAGTTCATTAGTCATACTGGGCTGAAGACACCCCACATAAGAAATACATCATGTCAACCACGAAATAGTATCTCAATGGCGATCATATAATGATGACGCCCTCAAATACGATTACCATACTTATATAATAGTCATACAGAAGTGGTAAAATACATCTCCATATCCTAATATCATATAATTACATCAAATCATCGTGATTGTTGCTGGTCTCTCCCCTCAGAGATATTGTTCAAACCCCATACATCCGCAATCCTGCCCAAGTGGGCATGCAGGTCACACTAGTATCTGTAAATTCTCTACATGTGTGCAAATGGCTTGTCACAGTGAAAAACAAAAAGTGCCCAACCTAAAAAAAAACAAAAAGTGAATATTAAAATCCTGTTAAAATATGCCATCTAATAGCCAAAATGGCAAAAAAGTCAGTTAAGACCATAACATTCATTAATTATACAAGTGAACAGCCAGTTCTTCACTAGAATTCAAACCAACAGGGGCCATGGTCTCAAAATCTATGATGTATCTCGATTCCATTTTCCGCAGGGAGAGCGCCCGATTCCCACCTCTTACATTGTCAAATCCTGCATCTATTACCACCATTTTCAACAGTGTCTTATCTTGAAAATGGGAATCAAAGAAATGGCGTGCCACGGGATACTGTCTGTTGTTATGCCGTATCGCACAAATGTGTTCCAGCACTCTTTTTTTTTTTTTTTTAATTCTTTTTATTAACATTGCTCATGTTCAAGTGCAGTACACATCGGCAGTTCATAATATATTCACAGGGATCACAGTTCGTCACATTTTTGCATGCATGGAAATGCAAAGGAGTGATTGCAACAATCCTCTATCCCAACCCATCTTGTACAGCTCGAAACCTTTGCCAGGGACCCCACACCTTCCGCCATTTATTCACACATCCCCGGGACCTATAGACCGTTTCCTCCGCCCTCTGACACCAATCCAGGTCACAGAGCCACTGATCCCACGAGGGGGCGCCTGTGCACCCCAGCACCTGGCAATATTGCGTTTAGCCACCCCTGCTGCCAGCCCCAACCAAATCTCGTTATGACGTGTCCAGTCCGTGGCTCCTTTGATCATGAGCAAGAGCCACTTGGGCTCCAATGGGACCGGGGACCGCACTACCCCCTCCATCGTTTGCGTCACCCTGGTCCAAAACGGAATTATGAGTGGGCAATCCCATAGAATGTGATAAAATGAGCCCTCCCTTGACAGCCCCTCACACACAAGGGTGATAGAGTCCTACCCCAGGAGAACAGGTGGGTGCGGGGATAATAGACCCTGTGGAGTATTTTTAACTGCACAAGGCGGAATCGCGGCCGGATCGCGACCTCGCGAGGGCTCTGCAGGGCGTCTTGCCAGTCGTCGTCATCTAGTGTTCCAATGTCTCCCTCCCATCTCGCCCGCAGGGGGCCCAGGGGGTCCGGCATATTATTAATAGGTTTTCGGTAAATCGTTGACGTGGGTTTCGTTAGAATGGGGTCGAGAAGGAGCCTGTCCTCCATAGGGGAGTACTCCGGGATGGAAGTGCCAGCACGGATGTGGGCCCGCAATGCATGTATAAGGCGCAGGTAATGGTAGTGTTGGGAATCATGAAGTTGATACTCTTTTTCAGAGCCGCAAAGGGAACCGGGGCCCCCCTTCCACACATCACCAAGATACTCAATGCCGATCAGTTTCCACCCCCTATAGCCGGATAGTCCCGCCACCTCCTTTAGCCGATCGCCCGTCCAAAGCGGGGTCCGTCCCGTTAGGGTGTTCGTCCAGCCCAAGAATTTGTTGGCCTCCCTCCAACAGTGGAGTACCACCCCAGTGTGCGCGGGCAGATCACGACCCCGCCCGCGGGAGTAGAGATATGGCTCACAGGTTCCTCCAACCATCGCGTGCCTATCCATTCTGTAAGCTGGCTCCGAGGCCGGCGCGTAAACCCAGTCGTTGACCACCTGCAACTGAGCTGCCCAGTAGTAGAGTTGCACGTCCGGGAGGGCCAGCCCCCCGTCGTACACCCCCCTCGTAAGCTTCTGCAACGCAATTCTCGGGTTGCCGCCGTCCCAAAGTAACGTCCGCAACTCCCGGGAGATCCGCTTAAATATCGCCGTCGGGACCAGGTACGGTGTGTTTTGGAGGATATATAGAAGTCTTGGCAGCGCCAGCATTTTAAAGAGCGCCACGCGCCCCATCAAGGACAAGGGCAGGGACCTCCAATGTCCACCCCCAGCCTCATCAGTTGAGGCTCCAAATTTCGGGCGAAGAACTCCCCTGTGTCTCTGGTGACGTACACTCCCAAGTACCGGAATCCAGCAGTCTCCAGCGATGCTGGGCAATCCCGCGGGATGCGAGGAGGTGGACCCGACAGAGGATAAACCACCGATTTGGTCCAATTAATCGAGTAGCCAGAGTAGCTACCGAAAAGGGCGAAAAGGTGGAGAGCCCGCGCCATGGAATGGTAGGGTCTGGCCATGTACAGGACAATATCGTCAGCGTATAGAGAAATACGCTCCTCCCATTCATCCGTGAGTGCCAGGCCCCAAAAGGCCCTATCTCTTCTGATCCATAGAGCGAGCGGCTCCAGAGTGAGGGCAAACAGGAGCGGTGACAGGGGGCAGCCCTGCCTAGTGCCCCTATACAGGGCAAAAGCCCGGGACGTCACCCCATTGACCCTCACCCTTGCCATCGGCTGCGTGTACAGGAGTCTCACCCAGCTACCGAACACGGGGCCCAATCCCAGTCTATTCAGTACCATAAATAGGTATGGCCATTCGATGCTATCGAAGGCCATTGAGGCGTCCAGCGCCATCAATGCCGTCTGCGCATGTCCCACGTCCTTAGTCATGTGCAGAATACCATAGAGCCTCCGCAGGTTGTGCCGAGTGCTCCTGTGGGGCATAAACCCGACTGGTCTACATGCACGAGGTCGGGCAGTACGGATAGCAGTCTTGTCGCTAAGACCTTGGCCAACACCTTCGCCTCCATGTTCAGGAGGGAGATAGGCCGATAGGACGAGCAACAGTCCGCCGGTTTCCCGGCTTTATGAATAACCACAATCGTGGCCTCTCTCTGATCGGGCGGAAGCACGCCCACCTCCCGTGCCTCAAGGAACATGCGTCGCATGGGCTCCAGTACCACACTCGCCTGTTTCTTATAGATTTCGACCGGGAGTCCGTTGGGTCCCTGCGCCTTGCCGGCCTGGAGGGCATTAAGGGCTTCTCCCAGCTCCGCTCTTGTGAGGTCTGCATCCAGACACTCAGGGGTCGATTCCGATTCGGGCCGGAAAGCACCGACCGACTCGGATCCGGAAAAATACCGACCGACACGTACCAGTGGCGCCCGACACGCCAAGTACGATGCAAGCCGCGATAAATCCGACCGACACGTCAGGAAACCAAGCCGACCGACCGAGCCGCTCGGAAAATAGCAATCCGGCCGGAAAACACGCGAATCCAACCGACCGACACGCACCCGGAACAAACCGACCGAATCGTACCCGCCAACTCCAACCTGCAAAGTACGATGCAAGGCGCGAAAACACGACCGAGTCGGACGGAGGACAAGCCGTACGACCGACACGCATACAAAACCGAGCCGAAGCAACACAATACACCGCGACCGACGCGTACGCAGCATACAAAACTGCACAAACACAGCGTGAACGAAACGGAAAACACCGTACGAGACCAATGCAGGGTCCGACTCGGTCACAAGAACGTTTCCAACATACACAAACAGCACAAAGGAAAAATCAACCAAAAAAAGGCCAAACAAGCAATTACCAAGCCAATAAATACTGGGGGGGTGGGGACAGAGAACAAAGACACACCCACAACTCCACCTATATAAAGGACACAAATCACTACCATGAGCCTTTGCAAATGCCATTCCACTGCCAGCACCCAAGAGAAAGCAACCACACACCCACAGCTCATCCCTCACACAAGCCACACACCATCAGCACACCAACAAATACCTACCTCACATACACCCAGCACAACACACACCCACACACCCTCACCTGCACACCAACACACACATCACCCACCATCACCACCCATCACCATGCCCCCAAGAAGAATCCCAAGTTCCTAGATAGTGAATTGGAAGTCATGGTAGACGAGATCCTCAGGGTGGAGCCACAGCTGTTTGGCACTCTGGTCCAACAGACCCCCATGTCGCAGAAAACCAAGATGTGGGAGAGGATCATCAACAGGGTGAACGCCCAATCACCATGTCGGCGCACAAAGACGGACATCCAGAACAGGTGGTATGACGTGCGCAGGAGGGTCCGGGAGCTGCTCAAGAAAGACTACCACCTGAGCCAATACACCGGCAGTGGCCCTCCTGCCAAGCCAGTATACCTCAGGCCCTGGGAGGAGAAGGTGCGGGCCATCCTTCCGCCAGTGAGCGTATATGGACTAGAGGACATCCCAGAGCCTGGTGAGTACACAACAAATGTACACAATAAACTGCCACAAAACACACACATCACTGTCAAGGGAGAGTCAAACCATGCACTCATAGCAATTACACAGCAACTAGAACAGAATCATCCCAAAATGTGTATGTCAGTCAGATAAACACAACACATGCCATCAAAAAGTCACATCCAACTGTGCCAACACATGTACAAACACAACCACAACTACAGCTAGGCAGTGGCACAAATAGAACTAACACACACATCCACACATGTAGCCACCACAACAACACCAACACACAGTGAAGACCACTCAAAGGAAGGAATTCTGTGTATGCTGGCCAAGTCAGTGTAGCCAATAGCATCATGGGAGTCGCAGTCACACATATTGCCCCCCCCACAACTGTCCCATCAACACCACCCTGAACCATGCTCACATCACAGGGAGTGGAGAAGGACTCACAAGATGGCTGACACTGGCTACTGCTGTGGGGAGCACAAGGCCCTGCTGCCAACTGTGCACCAACAAACAGCAGGACACCACTGACTGACATCCTGAGAGACAACTTACACTCCCTGCAATGCAAGCACGTTCCATGGTGGGATATCTGGCTGGCTGGCTGGGTGGGAAGGGGGACTTGCAGCACTGACCATAGTCACCAGCACCTCCCCTCACACCCCCCCAACACAAACTCCACAGTACCCACCTGGTAGAATGCAATGCCCTCCATCCTAACACAAGATCCCACAAAGCACCACCACCCTGGGTTATGTTGTGTGAAGCACAGGGACACTCTTGGGACTCTTAGCCAAACAACTGCCAGGACAACACTCCCAGCCATCCTGTCAGCACAGCCAGCCCACCCCACAGGGAAGCAGAGTCAAAAGGAAGGAAGCATGGGCATGCTGGGAAGGGGGTGGAGGCAATAGCATGATGGGAGTCGTAGTCACAGACATTGCTCAGCCTCACAACTGGCCCATCAACACCACTCCTGAACCATGCTCACATCACAGGGAGTGGAGAAGGACTCACAAGATGGCTGACACTGGCTACTGCTGTGGGGAGCACAAGGCCCTGCTGCCAACTGTGCACCAACAAACAGCAGGACACCACTGACTGACATCCTGAGAGACAACTTACACTCCCTGCAATGCAAGCACGTTCCATGGTGGGATATCCGGCTGGCTGGGTGGGAAGGGGGACTTGCAGCACTGACCATAGTCACCAGCACCTCCCCTCACACCCCCCCAACACAAACTCCACAGTACCCACCTGGTAGAATGCAATGCCCTCCATCCTAACACAAGATCCCACAAAGCACCACCACCCTGGGTTATGTTGTGTGAAGCACAGGGACACTCTTGGGACTCTTAGCCAAACAACTGCCAGGACAACACTCCCAGCCATCCTGTCAGCACAGCCAGCCCACCCCACAGGGAAGCAGAGTCAAAAGGAAGGAAGCATGGGCATGCTGGGAAGGGGGGTGGAGGCAATAGCATGATGGGAGTGGTAGTCACAGACATTGCTCAGCCTCACAACTGTCCCATCAACACCACCCTGAACCATGCTCACATCACAGGGAGTGGAGAAGGACTCACAAGATGGCTGACACTGGCTACTGCTGTGGGGAGCACAAGGCCCTGCTGCCAACTGTGCACCAACAAACAGCAGGACACCTCTGACTGACATCCTGAGAGACAACTTACACTCCCTGCAATGCAAGCACGTTCCATGGTGGGATAACTGACTGGGTGGGTGGGTGGGTGGGAAGGAGGTCTGGCTGTCAACCAAACACAATCAATGCAGACCATGTTCACACCCCAGAGAATACATAGAAATGCCCAAATAATGCAGGACAATGTGCCACACCAATATCAACCCCTGACTGTGACGACTTAGGACAATACAATGTACAGGCCCGCACTCCGAGGCACAGTCACAACTGTCAGGTGTGTCAACCACTGATGCCTGCAGAAACATGACATACATTGTTTGTGTCTCCCAAAAACAGGTGATGATAGGGACACAGCAGCAGACGCTGAGGAGTCCCAGTCCCAGGCTCAAGAGGATGCCGAGCTCACTGGCGTCGTACAGCCTCTGTCCTCCTCGGACGATGAAGAACAACCTGGCACATCCGGTGCAAGTCAACATGCTGCACCAGCAGGACCACCAGCTGCAGCACCAGCAGGTCCACCAGCTGCACCCCCTGCACCCACCCCTCCAACGACTGTCACCACGAATACCATCCCTGCCGACATGGACAGAATAAGGAACAACACCAGCGCAGTGACCCTGGACCAACCTGGGGCCATGGACACCACCACCACCACCAACCCCGAGGTGGACCAGGGTTATCTGTGCGTGCAACTGCACACACTGCACATGTCAGCAGGGGTGGTGGGAGGGGTGGGAGACAGAGGTCGCTGCTTGCAGACGTTGCTGGTGTGCATGAAGACCCACAACTGGTACGCATAGCTGATGCGTACCAGTCCAGCACCGGAGAGCTCAGCCAGGTAGTGGGGCTCCTCAGAGACATCAAACAGCAGCAGGCTGCCCATCATGCCCGCTTGGACTCCCACATGTCCCATGTGGAGTCACACATGTCACGTGTGGACTCCCACATGTCACGTGTGGACTCCCACATGACCCGCGTGGAGTCCAAGTGGGATGTACTACATGAGATGACGGCGGTGCACAGGGACATTTTACAATGCCTCCGCCAGATGAACAGCAACCAGTCCACACCTCCCTGTGTGCCAACAACATCTGGTACCGAACAAACTGCAACTGCCACAGGGAGGGAGGAGGACTCTGGCGGAGAGTCCCCTGCACCGCAGCAGCCTGCACTTGAGGGCCCCCCCCAAGAAGAGGGGTCGTCCGAGGAGGGGAAAGTGAGAGGCTGATGGCCAAGCGCAACTCCCAGGAAGCCTGAACCTGTTCTGGATTTTCGCCTTTGTGCACAGACTGTTCACCCTGTTGATGGCAACACTACTCCCACACATTGCATGGGGAGTACAAGTTGGAACAATGTGTCAGACAACTGTGGCCCCGATACTGGGGATCCTGTCTACCTGGACTTTCTATTCATCTAGGAACTTGGGATTGCAAGATTCATGTACAGCACAATCCATCCTATGCACTATTATCACAGATGTATCACAATAAACACAATAATACACCATACTTGCCTCTGTCGTGATTCCAACGTGGGTGCTGTTATGGGGATGATGAACAACAAAATTACACTGTGTATGCGAACTGCAACAGCAAGGACAACACAGGCATGTGAGTACAGGCAACGTGACACATATGAGGGAGACACACCACCAGGGCTACACAACACATACACACCTAGGCCATCTGACTCATTGCCTACACTGATGTTGCCAGGGAAGACGGTGCAATGCACAGACACCACACCCATTCCCAGTTGTAGTCAAGTAGCCCACAGGTGCAGTAAGCAAATGGCAGTCAAATGTGTGACCACAGACAACGCACATCACTAAGTGAAGCACAGGTTTATTACACAGTAGCAACATGCCGTAACCACTACAGATGCAAGGTAACCCCACCTGGTAGCGGGCACACAGTCAACAACTGTAGACAGAAGGAAGTCCATGGGTGTGGCGCACATCACCTGTAGGGACACAACAGCTACCAGCCTGGATGTGCAATCACGTTGTCGGTGGACACAGTTGACCAAACGAATCTGAAAGTACCCTGTGAAGGACAGAAATGACACACAGTCAAAAGCAATGGAGTACAGGACAGAACAGCAAAACTCATGCACAATACATGTTACAAGATACCCACCCAGAACCAAGTTAGCATGTCAACACTGTTGGGGAGTACAGCCCACCTGTAAGCACACATCGCAACACACATCCAGTCAAGTAGCCCATGGACACACTCCAACAGCACCAGAGCACCACCCACACATCATGCCAACTCACATCATTGACATGACACCTCAGGATACTCACATTCAGCTAAAGAAGTTGGTGATGAGCTGTGTGCGGACATCACCATCACCATCATCATCATCATCGTCACTGGCATCGTGTTCCAGGCCAGGATCCTCCACAGGTGGCGGATGTTGGTCATCGTCATCCTGGATGAGAGGCAACTCCTTCCGCACTGCCAGGTTGTGGAGCATGCAGCAGACGATGATAATCTTGCACACTTTCGCAGGGGCATATGGGAGGGACCCTCCGGTCTTGTCCAGGCAGCGGAAGCGGCTCTTCAGGAGACCAAAGGTCCGCTCAATCACTCTCCTGGTCCGACCATGTGCCTCATTGTAGCGCATCTGGGCAGGTGTCACAGGGTTCCTGAGGGGTGTCAGCAACCACGGCATGTTGGGGTATCCCGAGTCACCTACGGACAGACAAGTGCACATCAGCTGACTTGGAAAAGTGGGCGGAATACTACAGATCAGATCACACACAATGGCACAAAGTCAGTACACACCGACAAGCCAGGCACGCTGGTTCTGCATCTGTGCCATCAACCTGGGGATGCGACTACTCCTCATCACAAAGGCATCGTGTGCTGAACCAGGGAAACGGGCACACACGTGTGTGATGGTCATGTCTGCAAGACACACCACCAGTGCATTGACCGAGTGGTAGTGCTTGCGGTTCCTGTAGGCCTGCTCCTGGGCCTGTGGTGGTACCAAAGCCACATGTGTCCCATCAATGGAGCCAATGACATGCGGCATCCTCCCCAGGGCATAAAAGTCACTCTTCACGTCAGTGAGTCGTCGCAGTCTAGGGAAATAGATGTACCGGTTCAGGAAGAGCAACATTGCCGCCAAGAAATCGCGGAGCACACGGCTGAACATGGTCTGTGACATCCCACCAGCAGACGCCACAGTATGTTGGAAGGTACCGGTGGCAAAGAAGTGTAGGGCTGCCATCACCTTCACCTTGGGGGTCAGCGCTGTAGGATACGGCCGGCCAGGCTGCAAATGTGGGGACAACTGCACTGCCAAATCCTCAATCAGCTGCCTGGTGAAGCGGTACCGGTCGGATGCTGTCCCGTTCCACCATCGTTGCCAGGTCTGGGAATGGCCGATGGACAGCAGGAGCCCTGCAGTGCAGAGGAGAAGTAAGCAAGATCGTCAGTCACCCCACATATGCGGCATTGAACACACTCAAGATCCCAACATACATCATCATGAGGCACAACTACATGAAGTGTGCAGTACCGGAACGACATGTATGGTACATACATGGCCAACATCTGTCAACACGGTCCTACAGGTGGCATCAATTTGTCCCAGGTTGGCCCATTGGATATCATGATGCTGTGTCACAGTCACCCCCCAGTGACATGTGAGGACAGATGTGCCCCAGGCACCACAGCTCAACGACAGGCACATTCCCAGGACCCTGTAATGCCACATGGACACTGGCATCACCTGGAGTATCATGTGTACACCACAACAAAACAAACATGACCCCCACAGGTAGTGGCCACACTTGCCATGGCAGGAGAGCCATGGACGTCTGTGACACACACGCACAACATCAGAGTCCATGCACACACAACGTGGATGTGGAGACTGTCTCCCATTGTGCACATGAAATCAGAGACATTGTAAACACTACATGCACAAAGACTGTGGAGGGCCATCACTATTGTGCCACTGGGACACCCTGGCTCAAACATACCGTCCCACATGGGACTCACGGGGTATGTGACATGACATACACAAACACCACTGTGAAATGTGACCATGGCACATGCACAGATATGAACAGTTGCACATCACAGTGGTCACGTACACGTAACACCCAGGATCCTGTCCCCATTAACACGTGCACAGCCTGGGGGTGGCTGCCCACAGGTGACACCCACAGGACAATATGTACACCAACATACACACAATAGGAAATGCAGCCTTACATGCCTTATGATAAGGTTTGGACAGGCTGTCGTGATGTAGGTGTGCCCCTCACTCCCTGGGAGCTATCTGTGGCTGGCATATGTCCATCTGAGACAGGCATGCTGACATATGCCAGTCACATGTACAGTGATGCGTTGAACAGCAATGGACCGATCGGTGCCTCCGGCCGGCCCATTGCTTTCAATGTGTGCGGGTACGCGTTGTACCCCTGTGCGCGTTGTACTGCAATGGACCGATCGGTGCCTCCGGCCGGCCCATTGCATTCAATGTGTGCGGGTCACGCGTTGTACCCCTGTGCGCGTTGTACTGCAATGGACCGATCGGTGCCTCCGGCCGGCCCATTGCATTCAATGTGTGCGGGTACGCGTTGTACCCCTGTGCGCGTTGTACTGCAATGGACCGATCGGTGCCTCCGGCCGGCCCATTGCATTCAATGTGTGCGGGTACGCGTTGTACCCCTGTGCGCGTTGAACAGCAATGGACCGATCGGTGCCTCCGGCCGGCCCATTGCATTCAATGTGTGCGGGCACGCGTTGTACCCCTGTGCGCGTTGTACTGCAATGGACCGATCGGTGCCTCCGGCCGGCCCATTGCATTCAATGTGTGCGGGTACGCGTTGTACCCCTGTGCGCGTTGTACTGCAATGGACCGATCGGTGCCTCCGGCCGGCCCATTGCATTCAATGTGTGCGGGCACGCGTTGTACCCCTGTGCGCGTTGTACTGCAATGGACCGATCGGTGCCTCCGGCCGGCCCATTGCATTCAATGTGTGCGGGTACGCGTTGTACCCCTGTGCGCGTTGTACTGCAATGGACCGATCGGTG